>CM060392.1:43943971-44311385 GCA_030545235.1 Helianthus tuberosus
AATCAGTTTAATGCAACAAACACTCCAGAACAGTGACATAGGCTTAACATACCTTAAATAACCTTTACATGACTTAGAAATAAGTTTTGGAGGGTTTGGTGTGTCGAAAACAAGTTTATTCGATCGCAGGGACTATTTGTGCCAAACTGCGAAAGGATGTTGATTCGTATAGTAATGAACATTCCGGAACTTGATCATAAGCTAAACATACCCTAAATATCCCTTACATAGCTTAGAAATAGGATTTGAGGGGTTCATTATGCGAAAAAGTGCTTATTTGATCAATAGGGACTAAAAGCGTCAAAAAGTGCATAAGTTTGCATTTACGCGCATATCTTACGTTCTGAACATATCCGAACATCCAAAAATTTTTGTAATCATTAAAATATTTTCATTTAGTGATTGGAATGCAAAAATACCACTCGTCGCGTAATTTGGATCGTTTTCGCGTCCGTTTGAGTTTTCGTCGTAGTTAACCGAATAACGTGACCGTATGACCAAACGAACCGACATCTGAGATGTTTTCAAGCGTATTTTAAGTTCCCTTTACTTTAACTTCATTTCAGAGCCTTGAAATTGGGTTAACGGGGCTTAAAAATACCAAAAACTGAGTTTATAGCATGCAGGGGTTAACGGGGCTTAAAAATACCAAAAACTGATTTACTCTAAGTTGGAGCTCTCACATTGTTGAAGGCTTCATACCTGAGTAATTTAGTTCAATTATTCCTAGCTTGGACCCTATGTAAGCTTCTTTCATACTTGTTTATGCTTTTCAAGCATGAAAGTCAAATAGTGTTTGGCTTTCTGCTTTGACCATGAATTGGTCAAGTCAAAGTTCAATCGAACTTTGAAACGTGAGCATAATCACGATGGTTATAGTCCCTTGTGACTATACCTACTGATTACCACATCGATTAGTCGAAGTGACGAGTCAAATTTTTGGTCAAAATGCGTATTTTGCAACGAAGCTATTTTCGGGTATCAAAACACTTTGTTTTGATATCTAACTTGTTTTCTAACAGGTTAAAGTAGCGTAGACTACCTTAATGGGTCATAAAGGGTCGTAAGCACTTAGGATAGGTTCCGATTTAGAATGTAGGCATTGTTAAACCATATCACATGAGTTTCAATACTCATTTGGTATACAAGAACTCATTCTACCCGATCTTCCGATTTTAGGTGTCGATTTATTAACTAGCGATCCGATTACTAGGTACCACTTGATTTCCTTGATTTGCCCGAGATTTGTTAAGTTCATTAGATCGATGATACTTTGCAATTCAATGTGAGTACATAGTTCCCCTCTTTTACCATTTTCAATTGTTTTGGGGTGATTCATATGTGCTAAACGATTTCGAGTTTTCTAAAATGAGTACTATGGTTTATATTGAACACAACGATTTCAATTATATGAACAAACTTGTTGGGGCGTTAGTCGAAAGACAATTGAATGACATTCATTAACTATTTTTAAGCCGACTAGTAGTACGCTATGGTACCATAGGATATTATGATACCATAGGATCTGACAAATCCCGTTATCGGACTTTCATCATGGTTATGGGGGTAATGTGGGTAACGACAGAACCTGATGATTGTTAACTTACCCTATGGTGGTTTGTTAATACAAGTTGCATGATTAGGACGAGTCACACTGGTTTGAATGTATTCAATGAAATGACCACAAGTTAGTTTCCACAATTTAAACACGAACCACTGGAACTATTGAACTATGTGAACTATTGGAACCACTGGAACTATCTGAACTATTGAACTATGTGAACAATTTGAACCACTGGAACTATCTGAACCATGTGAACGATTTGAACTAATTGAACCACTGGAACTATCTGAACTATGTGAACGATTTGAACTAATTGAACCACTGGAACTATCTGATCTATGTGAATTATTTGAACTATTGAACCATTGGAACTATTTGATCTATGTGAGCTATTTGAATTATTTGAACGATTGGAACTATTTGAACTATTGAACGATTGGGTTATGGTAAGTGATTAGATAACGGGGTGGGTGTAATGTGATAAAAGCAAGGTGGATACGCCACTGGTACTTCCTATATATATAAGTGCTTTTAATGCATTACATGTCGTTGCGTTATCTAGATCACTTGGACGAATGTTTTCAAAACGAAGTTACACTACAAGGTTTTCATAACGATATAAACCATACAATGTTTACTTTCAACAACGATTTACTACTTGGTTTACAAAGACAAATGTTTTCAGTTAAGATTCATGACTACAATGGTTTTGGTTTACACATATATCAACTTGTAAAAGTTGATAGAAACATATTGCAATATCAAACTCTTTTGTTTTCAAGGTACACACTCGACAACTCTCGTAGTTGGACGAGGTATTGCAATATGAACTCAAGGCCATGAATCTGACACACTCACAAAACCTATGTACTCGCCGGCATTTTTATGCTGACGTACTTTCACATATGTTTCAGGTACCGTTGTTTAATGATGTTTGATGATGATTATGATGCATGCACACATAGGGATGGACGAGGCCTTAGTGACTTAATAACAATGAAGGACAATTTGTTCATGTTTTGCTTTGATTTCAAGACAATGTAATAAACTTAATTCAATAAAACGAAACTTCAATCCATGTGTTGTGAAACAATGATTCTGTTACAACACTCCCCGACGTTTCCACCGTAGTTTGTTGATTTTAACGCGGTCGGGGTGAGACATCCATTAGCAATAGATTTTCAACGCGCTTATCTGAAGAACTGATAGAAGACCTAAAGAAATTGCAACAAACAGGGAATCTACAAGAATATTGTGAAGCTTTCGATGCTTTGCTTTATAGAGTCGTATTATGCGAAGAATATGTTGTTGGTCTATTCATAGCAGGATTAAAGCCTGAGATCAGATGTTTGGTGAAAATTTTAAACCAAATATAGTTCAAGATGCAATTGCCATGGCCAAGCAATAAGAAGTCATTTATTCTACCTTGTTTGGGCCAAAAGAAGTCAAGAAATGGTCTGGTTCCAATACAAGTACTATGTCTTCCACTAGTACGTCGTTCAAAGGTAGCAATCAACCTTTAACAATTTCAAATAGTTCATTCAAGGCTATTAATACTAATAACTTAGCATTACTACCTACACCTGTAAACAAAACAGCCAAACCTATCAGAAAGATACCAACAAAAGAAGCACAAGAAAAGTTAGCTAAGGGGGAGTGTTTTTGGTGCCCTAAAAAGTATACATCTACCCACAATTGCAAGTTCAAGCAATTGTATTCTCTCCATATTGAGGCTGATAATGAAGGGTGTGAAGGAACTGATATGATTAATATACAAGATCTGTCAATGGAGCCACAAATTTCACTGAATGCTTTAATGGGAGTGCCTTCCTTTAATACCATGAAAGTGATTAGTTGCATAGTGTCACACCCCGACCGCGTAAAACAACAAATCGCGGCGGAATCGTCGGGGAGTGTTGTAACGGAATCATTGTTTCAAAACACACGGAAATTTGAAGTTTCGTTTTATTAAACATTAAATATTTACATCATCCGGAAATCTAAATAAACAATTTAAACATAGTCTATCATTGTTATTAAGTCACTAAGGCCTCGTCCAGTCCTATGTGAGCATGCATCCTAGCAATCAACATCATTCAACAACACCTGAAACATATGTGAAAACAAAGTCAGCAAAGAAATGCTGGCGAGTACATAGGTTTTTGAGAGTGTCGGATTCATGGCTAGTTTACATGTTGCAATACTTAATTAAAAACCTTGTTTTGAAAAGTGTAGTATTGCGACATAATTAACCAACTCAAATCAAGTTGGTTATAATTTATAAAATCTCGTAGCCATGATTCTTAACCCAAAACATTTATTTATTTAAATCAAATTGTAAAACATCTCGTAAAAATTTGTTAATAAAACTCGTTAATAAAACTCGTTAATAAATCTCGTTAATAAAACTCGTATGGTTTATATCATTTCAAAAACCTCGTTTGTGTGACATCGTTTCAAAATCGTTTACCCAAGTGAACTAAATAACGCCACGGTATGTAATACGATGAAAACACTTATATATAGGAAGTACCAGCGACGTATCCACCATGCTTTCATCACATTACACCCGTCCCGTTATCTAAACACTAACCAAAAACCAATCGTTTACCCAAATCGTTTAATTCGTTAAAAATCGCTTTAATCGTTAAAATCATTCTCGTTTTAAATCGTGAAAACTACTTTTGATTGTCTCGCTAATAACATCCAAACCTTCGTAACTCGCCTATCGCTTCTCGCATTAATAAACCACCAAAGGGTAAATTAACAATCACAGATTCAGTCGTTACCCACCTAACCCACACATAACCATGGGTGCAGTCTGATAACGGGATTTGTCAGATCCTATGGTACCATAACCTAATACTGGTCGGTTCGGCCAAAACTAATGGATATTATTGGTTATGTAAATACAACCAAAAAGTTTGTTTACTTTATCAAAATCGTTATAAATTTTGTGTAAACCATATCATTTATTTTTGAAACCATCGTTAAAACCTCGAAAACATTTAGCACATATGAATCACCCCAAAACAATTGAAAACAGTAAAATAGGGGAACTATGTACTCACCTGAGAATGCTTAGAGGTCTTGAACAACAACCAAGCAAAGCTAGAGGGAGCACGGAATCATTCGGAAACCTAATAACTATATAAATAAACCGGACCTAAGTCGGAAGATCGGATAGGATGAGGTTTTGTAAACCAAATGAGTATTGGAACTCATATGACATGGTTTAACAAATCCTACATTCTAAATCGAAACCTAACCTAAGTGCTTTCGACCCATTGCGACCCATT
This sequence comes from Helianthus tuberosus, assembly GCA_030545235.1. Taxonomy (NCBI): domain Eukaryota; kingdom Viridiplantae; phylum Streptophyta; class Magnoliopsida; order Asterales; family Asteraceae; genus Helianthus; species Helianthus tuberosus. The sequence goes on from CM060392.1 coordinate 43,948,835, forward strand.
AAGGTAGCTTACGCTACTTTAACGTGTCGTTCGCGCAAAGCGCGTTCGAGACGTCTAACTAGTCCTATGCCAAGTATTATATGCCTAAACATGTTGCATAATCAATTAAGTGACAAAAGTTTATGTTACATATGCTTAATTACCAATTATGCATGAAAAAGGGCATTTTGGTCATTTACCTAAGGCATATAAACTACCTATCATACAACTAATTAAACCTAAGTGACCATAAGGTATAACCTCAGAAGGTTATTCCCTATGCAACTATGGTCACTAAACATGCTTGGTCGGATCCTAATGATTGACCAAACGGGTCTAGTTCAAAAGTCTAAGCGGTGGTTTAGACCGCTTGACTTACGACTCTACACAAGCACTAAACTAAAAGTGACGAGCTAAACATGTTTAAAACATGTTTAACAAGGTTTGAAAACAAGTTGGATATCAAAACAAACGGTTTTGATACCCAAGAGTAGTTTGGCTACAAAATACGCATGAACACGCATTTTGGACGAAACCACGACTCGTCACTACACCTAATCAACGTGGTAATCAGTAGGTATAGTCACTAGGGACTATAACCATCGTGATTACGCTCACGTTGCGAAGTTCAAACGAACTTCATGTTGACCATAAACTGGTCAATGCAGAAAGTCAAACAAAGTTTGACTTTCACGCTTAAAACGCTTAAAAGAACGAAAGAGGACTTACAAAGGGTCCATGCTAGGGAGATCTTGATCCAAATCACTCAGGTATGAAGCAAAGGCTCCAACTTAGAGTGTAATTCAGATCAAGTGTGCAGAAAATGAATGAATGGCATGCCTATTTATAGTATTCTCAAAACCATTAGGATCATTTCTTGGTAAGGAGGGAAAGATCTAAGCCATACACTTGTTGGGGAATGATTGGAGGACTTGTTCATCACACAAACCAGCCCACAAGATGAAATAAACCATGTGCAAATGTGTGCAACAGCTGGAATAAGTTGGAAACAAGTTTCTGCTATCTGGTACCTGCTTACGGACCATAAGCATGTCCCCATACGGTCCGTAAGGACCTTGCAGACCAGCAACTTTCAAAAATGGCAGATTTAGTCCCTGAAGCCCCAAACTTGGTTTTCGATGCATTTTTGACACGTTTAAGCCCCGTTAACCCCATTTCAAAGCTCTAAAATGAAGTTAAAGTATAGGGAACTTAAAATGTCCTCAAAAATATCTCGGATGTTGGCTCGTTTTGCCGTACGGTTGCGTTGTTCGGTTGATTACGACGGAAGTCGTAACGAACGCAAAAACGATCCAAATTAAGCGACGAATGGAATTTTATCCAGACAATCACTAAAATAAAATATTTTAATGATTACATAAATTTCTGGATGTCCGGATATGTCACACCCCGACCACGTAAAACAACAAAACATGGCGGAAACATCGGGGAGTGTTGTAACAGAATCATTGTTTCATAACACATGGAAATTGAAATACTGTTTTATTGAATAAAAGAGTTACAATGTCTTGATAATCAAAGAAACATAACATAATTAACTAGTCTGCATCTTTTATTGTCACTAAGGCCCATGTCCGCCTAAGTGTATCTTGATCAATCCTATGCTTCATTTCCTGAAACACATGTGAAAATAGGTACGTCAGCATAAAAATGCCGGCGAGTACATAGGTTTTGTGAAAATAAGATTCATGACTTCTGTTTAAGAAAATGTTTAGTCATGAACCTTGTAATTTGCTTTGTCTTTGTAAATCATTTGAAAAACAATAAGTTCAGATGATACGTGTAAATAAGAGAATAATGCATGATTAAATGAATAACCATGTAAAATGAGTTTGTATAAGTTAAGTTGTTTGTAAAACAATGTATTGTGAAAAGTATGTTATTTGTATAAAATGTTATATGTCATAAACTGAAATGATTCAAATAACGCTACGATATGTGATATCATACAAACACTTATATATAGGAAGTACCAGCGGCGTATCCACCATGTTTGTATCATATTACACCCGCCTCATTAATTAATCACTTACTCAAACCAAACCAACAATGTAATAAGTCTATGTTTAAACCAATAGTCAAAAGTCCTTGTATAAACCATGTCAAATGTTTATAATCCAAAAGTAGTCAAGTAATGTATAACCAAAATGATATGTATGGTAAGTAAAATTAAGACTACTTAAACCATAAGTAAAAATGTACAAAACAAAGTATTGAAGTAAAACTTGGTTTAAATCAAAGTTATGTTTTGTAAAATATATGCATGCTATACTGAATATGAACATTTATGCGGTATTGTGAAAATTCATACATCCAAGCCTTGAGACAGTCGGATAACTATGTAAAAATGAGTTATCAAAAGAATATGTTTTCGGATTCGGTCATTCCTTACGTCCAAACAAACCCGAGATTTCAGGAATGGGATTTGTCAAGTCCTATGGTACCACTACCTACTACCGAGCGGCATGATCGGTGTTAATGAATGTACATTGTCTCATTTAAACAAACCAAATGTCATACCAAAATGTAAGCATGTGATGAAGATAATATACCTAGTATGCTAGAGTAAACATACAAGGTAGAGCTGTAAAACAATGTGTCCATATGTTACTGGAACATATGCAACAGAGATGCAATGTAAAATGATGTACTAAGTATGCTAAGTTAACATACAAAGTAGAAAAGTCATGTAAATCAATGTGCTAGCATGCTATCAGTCAACATACCTAGCAGAATTGTAATGTAAATCATGTACTAATAGTGTACTAATGAACATAACAAGTATATGATGTGAAAACAGGAAAGCACGAAAGTAACAAGTAGGCACATGTGTTTCACCCCAAAACAGTTTGGAAAACAGTAAAAGAGGGGTCTATGTACTCACTTGAGATTGCTTAGTAGTCCTTGAGTAACAACCAAACAATGCTAGAGATCACGGATATCAAACGGCACCTAATATAGGTAACTATGTTAATAAACCGGACCTAAATCGGAAGATCGGATAGAATGAGGGTTCGTAAACCAAACGAGTGTGGAGACTCGTATAATATGGTTTAACAAATCCTACATACTAAATGAAACTTAACCTAAGTGTTTACGACCCATTACGACCCGTTTAGGTAACTTATGCTACTTTAACGCGTCGTTCGCGTGAAACGCGTTCGGACCGCCTAACTAGTCCTATGACAAGTGTTATATGCCTAAATGTGTTACATAATCAGTTATGTGACAAAAGTTTAGGTTACATATGCTTAATTACCAATTATACATGAAAAGGGTATTCTGGTAATTTACCTAAGGCATATAAACTACCTATCATACAACTACTTAAACGATGTGACCATAAGGTATAACCTTGGAAGGTTATTCCCTATATACTATGGTCACCTAATGTGTTTGGTCGGATCCTAATGATCGACCAAATGGGTCGGGTTCGAAGGTATAAGCGATTTATTAGATCGCTTACCCTACGACCCTAGACAACGTGGTAATCAGTAGGCATAGTCCCAAGGGACTATAACCAACGTGATTACAATCACGTTGCGAAGTTCAAACGAACTTCGCATTGACCATAAGCTGGTCAATGCTGAAAGTCAAACAAACTTTGACTTTCTGACTCTAAAAGCAATAAAATAAAGAAAAGAACGAAAGAATACTTACGAAGGGTCCCCGAATGCTAATCCCGATTCAAGTAGCTCAGGTATGAAACAAAGGTTTCAACTTAGAGCTTCTCAAATCAGAATTCTAGTGATTTTTGCAATGGGGGTGGATGGGTATATATAGTTTTCGGGTAACCGTTAAGATCGTTTGTCGAATATCGTGCCTTAATCGTATCCGTACAAGTGTTGCAGTTGTGGTGGCTAAAATTGGTCCTTATTAGCTGAATAGGCAAGTGGGAAGTGTGTGGGTGTGGTTTAAACAGCTGGATCTGCTGTTAAATGCAGTTAATCTGGTCTGGAAGGCTGAGGCGGCCCGCTTCAGGATCAGACAAATCTAATGCGGGCCGCATGGCCCTTCTGATCAGCATATAACTTTCAAAAATGACAGTTTCAGCCCCTGCACGTGTTTAAGGCCATTCCCGACACTTCTAAGGCCCGTAAAGCCAACTTTAAGGCCCTAAAATGATTCCTAAACATTGTGGACATGAAACATGCTCAAAAATATGTCGGATGTTGGTTCGTTTGGCCGTACGAACGCGATGTTCGCTTAATTACGACGGAATGCGCACAAGCGCGAAAAACGATCCAAATGACGCGACGAATGGATTTTTCTCAAGCCAAACACTAAAATAAAATATTTTAGTGCTTACATAAATTTTTGGATGTCCGGATGTATTCAGAACGTAAGTTATACGCGAAAATGCAAACTTGTGCACTTTTTGACGCTTTTAGTCCCTGAATGACCCAAAAGTTTATTTTAGTACACCAAACACCTCAAAGCCTATTTCTAAGCTATGTAAAGGATATTTATGGTATGTTTAACTTATGGTCATGTTCCGGAATGTCTGTTACAGTTCAAATTGGCATACTTTCGCAGTTTGTCAAGTTTAGTCCCTGTAAGCGAATTAGCTTGTTTTTGCCATACCAAAGCCTTCAAAACTTATTTCTAAGTTATGTAAAGGTTATTTAAGGTATGTTAAGCCTATGTCACTATTCTGGAGTGTTTGTTGCATTAAACTGGTTATATTTACGCATCGGTGCGCGTATAACCTTCCAGAAAGCGATTTAGAGTTTGGAATTGAACAAAAATTGATATGTGCAAATGATACACATATTTTTACAAATCCCAAGTATGAAATATAATATTTCATTGGTTTGGTATTTGTTTGATGGCCGTGGAGGCACAGGTGTTACAGGATATATTCAGAACGTAAGATATGCGCGAAAATACAAACTTGTGCACTTTTTGACGCTTTTAGTCCCTGAATGATCAATAAAGTTTATTTTAGCATACCGAACCCCTCAAAGCCTATTTCTAAGCTATGTAAAGGATATTTAGGGTATTTTTAATTTATGATCAAGTTCCGGAATGTTCGTTACGGTACGAATCGGCATACTTTCACAGTTTGTCGAAACTAGTCCCTGTAAGCGAATAAACTTGATTTCGACACACCAAACCCTCCAAAACTTATTTCTAAGTTATGTAAAGGTTATTTAAGGTATGTTAAGCCTATGTCACTATTCCGGAGTGTTCGTCGCATTAAACTGATTACGTTTACGCACCAGTTCGCGTATAACTTTCCAGAAAGCGATTTAGAGCTCGAAATCGAACAAGAATTGATATGTGCAAACGATACACATATTTATACAAATCCCAAGTATGAAATACAACATTTCATTGATTTGGTATTTATTCGATGGCCGTGGAGGCACAGATGTCACAGTCTCCCCTACTTCAGGAAATTTCGTCCCGAAATTTAATTAGAGGAAACTTGTGAGAGCTCGAAACATGAAGTCGGAAAGATAAAACAACACCGGTTAGGGTTCTGAACTTCTAGTAACTTTAAATAACATTATGCTTGCAATGTAAGAGGGACACTTATATACAAGTATATGAAGCGCTATTGGTGCGTCCACCGTACCTCCATTACATTGTTCATGTTTCGTTATTGTTGTCACTATTGGTTCTTACACATGATAAATCTTACTGTGGTTTCCGTGCACTGAATTTTTATAATTATGTACGCGTCCATAATTACGTAATTCCTTGCATAGTCCACACAGTGCATTTGATAATGTGTAGGGGAAAACCAAATGAATGAACCTGTGATGAGTGTGACTGGACTACCATAGGGTCCTTTCAGCTGTATCATCACATGCCATTCTTAACCAGATTCTGAATCAATCTTTAACTAGACCACTCAAGGGTCTCTTTTCGAATCATGGAATGGTACTATATAACCCAAGGGTCTTAACTACCACGTAGAAGCCCATTAAGGATTTAAGGTAGTACCTTTTGAATATTCTACTATGAATCCCTCATATGAAGATATGGAAGATTCTATGAGGATTTGGATAACGAAAATCGGATCACACAAAAACATAAAGGAGAACACATAAACACATAATCGCATAATTGTTTAATTTGACCTTTAATTTGTTATCTTTGGACACGGGTATTTAAAGCACACCAGGAATCTAATTCGTGTATTTCATTTGGCACTTTAAACATTTCAAGAATCTAACTATGAAGATAGAAAGATCTTAATAGGAATTCGGTTTTGTCCTTATTGAATCGTAATATACGTATTAAAGCATACAATGTGTAGGACCGGTTTTGACTCCGAAACGATTGCGAAACGAACGTGAAACGTGCGGAATCCGTACACGAACGCAACCTAACACACGTAACGTAATATAAACGTGATTCTATTATAAATCTGATATTGTACAGCACCTTGAATCACAATGACAACACTTTCTCTCTCTAGATTCTCTCTCTAGATCTAGAAAGCTCCAAAATGACAAATGTAGCAAAAGTTCCTAATCTATGACATAATCTCCTATTTATAGTCCAAGGCATTTAATGAGATTTCTCATTATTACAATTATGCCACCTTGCCTTTTTGTCTACTAATTACAACATAACGACTCGTTTTCTTCTGTTTCTCGCTACGGCTCGGATTGACGAAGGCTATAGACATAAATGCACTAACAGACTCCCCCTTGGATATTGCCGCAGTCAATCTCGATCATTGAGTCAAACTCGTAGCGTCTTCTTTTTCTCTTTTAGTCTTCTTGAACAAAATCCCGGTGGATCTGTCTTCAGCTTCAGCTTCTTCTCCTTTCGGTAGACTCTTTTCTTCATCAGGCTCCCCCTTTAGTCAAGCTTCCGTGCTATAGGGATCGACACCTTACTTTTCGATTACAAGCTCCCCCTTGCTTTGAGCTCGTCTTCAGACTCCCCCTTAGACTCGGCTTTCGGGGTCGTAGTCTGGAATCTCATCTGCAATCACTCAAACATTTATAAGTAACAACATTTTAAATTTCAGCTATCCAGGAATTGTAACCTGGCAATTCAATTTTCTAAAACACTTCTCATGAATTTGGCAGTTTCATCGAATCGGATCGAAAACTAGCTCTATAACAGTATAAGCATCCAAATCCCCCACAGTTAATCATCCAAGTCCAAACTAATGACCTTGAAGATATCACAAACTGATTTTGAAATTTTTGAATTTAATTCAAGTTTCAATTTAATGAATCTTGTTTTATTTTCAGAAACACAATCAGCTTACTTAAATTTTGAAACTCAGCATTTCAGATATCGGTTGTCGAAAATAAAATGAAATCAAAATCTTTTTGTATTTTCTGAAAATATAAAGCAATAAAGAAATATGTACAAACATATTTACAGGCAATATTTTTGTTTGAGTATGCGTCAGAGGATCATATCAGTTTTTGACAAGTCACAAGTACCGTTGAGCTTAGTTACACATTAAGAATTAAACAATTCACTTAGATTGCCGATATACTGGTCCACTTTAAATTCTCACACAATTTTCAATCTGTCCAGGATACAGATTAAGTGTTTTAGAGACTTAAACTTATACGTGTGTCCCACCTCTTGAATATACTCCCGTATCCAGATCCCAATATTCAGTCTTACAGGTAATTATAACACAAATGATATCTGTAAGGGGTTAATAAATTATGAAGAATCATGAGAGCTCAGGTCAGAACCATCGTTCAGCAGAGAGATCATGACTCAACTTGTGGGTGTGTCCCCTTTAGAGGATCTTTTTTACAACAGCATTGCTAAGCAATTTTATTGTCTTATCATATATGCTGAGGGTGATGCTATGTTTCAAGCATTGCGGAAAGTATTATTCGAGGACTAGGTCAGAACTTCCATTCAGCAGAAGTCCCGGAATAATACCCCAGACATCATTGAGTATAAAAACCTAGTATATCAGATTATGAGACCTTTCAAACGAGATTTTAGGGGTTACCTATATATCCAAGTAGTGTTCCCCACGAAATAAGTAAGTTTGAATTTAGGTTTATATCCCGAAAAAGTTTACTAAATGTATGAAAACCTATCGGCATATCATCAGTGAGACTATTTAACGCTATATAATCATTACAATTCTTTAGCATACTGTAACTGTCTACTGATGTACTATCATTTCCTCTTTTTACGCAAAAACTCAAATTTTTGAATTTTATCATGTTTTTTACTTTTTCAAAATTTCAAATGTTTTTGTATTTTCTAACAACATTACTCCCCCTAAAATGCAAAACCATTTTTAAAAAAAATTTGACAACCAATACTGATAGCTTTGTCTCGCCATCCATTTTCTGCATCTCATGCTCTGTTTTGCAGAAAATATAACATACTATATAGCACAGTTAGTAGAAAAACTAACGTAAAGTACCCCCATGATTTACAACACATTGATATTTTACAGTTTGAAAACCGTTTTTCAATCTGATGAAAGTAATCATGTTTGTTCAGCCGTGAGGGTTTCGGCGTATTCAATCAACACATATTTTTGGTTTTTCAAGTTTTTAACAACTAAAAACATATTTTTGGTTTTTCAAATTTTTCAATTTTTAGGGTCTTTGAAATATTGTTTATTTATGTACAAAAAACATATAAACTTCCTGTTTCAACCAACACAGGATCCAGCAGCAGCCTCCTCTCGATGTGCCAGGCTGCTCCAATCTCCAATTTCACAATCTTTGAATTCCATGAGCACCTGCACAAACAAACTACTCAATTACTTGAACAATTTAGCCCAGGTCTTTTGAACCTTAGGCATTTCAACACAATAATTTTCATTCAATGCTGGAAACTCTTTGTCATTTTTCACAAAAACTTTCTCAATTTTAACTTCAACTTTCTCATCTTTTACCAATTCAACATGTTTCTTAACACTCCATGTTTGACCTTTTGGTGTTCCTCGTTTGTAAAAATGTGAATCTTTTTGAACATTTTGTTTTTGAACAACAACTCTTGGTTTCCAAAACTCTTGAGTTTTTGTCATATCAACAGTTGTTTTCCAACTTTGTGTTGTTCTGAATCTGGGTGTGTGAGAATTCCAGGTCTGTTTTGAATCAAACCTGTTCTGGTTTAATTTCCAATTTTGAGTCGAAACAAACTTGTTTGTATTGTACATCCAAGTTTGTTTTGAGTCAAATCTGGTTGACCTTTGTCTCACAGTCTCAGATTTTTGTTTCTCAGCATCAATCTTCTTTTTGTCAACATCCATAGGTTTTAGATTAGGACACTTGCGTGCAAGATGTCCTTTTTGATCACATTTGAAACATGTTCTCATGGACACATCTTTGACCTGTGGTTGTTGCTTTTGCTTTTTAGCAAAGAACGCATCATTAGACTGTCTCATTTTGAGTTCTTTTTCTTTTTCTAAACTGCCTCCTTGAACAAAAGTCATTTTTGTCTGAAAATTCGGCGTCTCATTTTTGTTCCGATGTTGTTTCTTCTTATAACCCAACCCAGCCTTCATGTTCTTCTTCTTGTAACCAGGTTTGTTAAACGAACCTTTATGACTCTTACCAACAAACTTTGAAATCTCAGACTTCTCAATCTCAACCATTTTGAAAACTTTATCAACCTTTTCTGAAATCACATTCTGAATCGGGAAAACAACATCTAAGAACAATTTATCCGATCCAATCATGGTATAAACCAATCCTTTTGAATCATCATTCAAACTTTCCTCGGATTTTGTGTTTTTCAGATAACCATCATGAAGATTTCCTTCATCTTCATCCTGTGATTCAGATTTACCTGAAACAATCGACTCTTCTTTCAACACACTTTCAACAACTTTACCTACCACCTCTGAATCATGAGAATCATCAGATTTGGAATAGGTTATGTCAATGTTGTCTGGCAATTGTTCAACCATGTTGAAAGCTTTTTCGACCTTTTCCTCATCATAAAATGCAAATTTTCCCGGTGGTGGAACTTGATGAAACTCTGAGCCAATGCCTTTCTTGTTTTGCTCAGACTCACCATCTCCCGGTTTTATATTGAAAATTCTTTCAAGCACATATGACGACACGTGGTAACTCTTTAACTTGTTGTTATCCTGTTCTAAATCAGCAATCTGTCGTTTTAACTTAGCAACATCCTCAATATAGGAATTAACAACATCTTGTTTTATAGCATACATTCGTTTAAGCTCTTTGGTTGTTTCAGAAAGATAATTCATTCTTGATTGAGCATATTTCATTTCGTCTTTTACTTTATCATATGACTCTTTTGTAATGTGATATGTTAATTTCATTGAGTCATATTCCTTTTTCATTTCTTGACAAGCAATTTCTTTTTGTTCACATTCATTTGTCATTTTCAAAACATTTTCTTTCAAAACTTCATTTTCTTTCTCTAATTTGTTACATTTTTCTGAAAGTTTTTTATCATTTTCTTTTAAAACCTTTTCTTTTTCTAACATCTCTTTGCATTTTTCTTTGAAAATGTTTTCAATTTTTGTGAATTCAAGATCTCTTGTTCTGAATTGCTCATCTTTTTCAGTACAAGCTCTGCACGGTTCCATGCATTTCTTGCACTGATCAATCAGTTTCAAGTTTTCAGAATCAGAATTTACCTCAGTGATTGGCACTTTGGTGTTTTCAGCAACCTCTGTCTGCTCAGCAACATTCTGCTTTTCTTCAATACCGACTTCATCATCAACATTATCAGCTTCCTCATTCTCATTCTTTTCTTCTTTTTCTTCTTTCTTCACCTCTTCTTCAATCTGCTGTTCTTCAGTAACAGCTTTCTTAACCTCTTCATTCACCTCAAATTCTTCACTTTTGATTTCTTTTACAGCCTCAACTTCAACAGCTTCTGTTTTAACCTCTTCAGCAGCTTTCTTCAGATTGTTCACCATTTCTTCAACATTCTTCTTCATTCTCTCCTCATCCCTTTTTCTCAGACACGATAACATAGCATATCTGATCTCCTTTTCAAATCTCTTAACGTATGTGTCATCTTTCAATACATTTCTATAGTATTCAGCTCTCAACGGGACTTTGAGAAGAACATCATCAAAGATTATGTCTTTCTTGGGAACAACCGGTTCTCCTTCTCTGTTATAGTAGCATTCTCTCTTTTTATCCCATCTTTTGCTACCGACAGCCATCTCATACTCCTCTTGCATATCATCCATTCTGTTGTAGACCACATTTCTTTCTCTGTAAGTCTTCTCACTCAAGATCTCTTCTCGAGTTTTTTCTTTGATCTCAACTTTTTCTTCACTGGTTTCAGCAATGTCTTTGTCTTTGTTTTCATCTTGAATCTCAGCAACAAAAACAAACTTTCTTTCTTCTGTCATAGCTCTCCCGTGAGCTGTTTTACGAACATTCTCTAAACGATCTTCTTCTGGACAAACTTCAGACCAATCATAACCTTCATCCTCGTAAATAACAGCATAAGCTCTTGATTTTTATCTCGGCTTATCTTCGATCAACTTTGGTTCTTCTCTGCTTCGATGGTAAATCGCCTTTCGATAATAATCATCGTTGAAAGGACGTTCACTTCCTTCAGCAACTTCAGAGTTTCTGCATTCTCTTTTGAAATGACCCTTTTGCTTGCATTTGAAGCAGGTCACTTTGGATTTGTCGAATCCCAGCTTTGTTGACGCACCACCAAGAGATTGTTTCCCTGTAATCTCCATGTACCTCTGAGCTCTTCGAATACAACTAGCTAAACACCAACGGATGTCAATGAGCTCCATCTCTTCCGGATCAATCTGGTCGTAGTCTTCTTTGGTCAATTCAGAGTTTCCAATTTTGCCAGCTACAAGACCTTCATATGACTCTAGAACAGATGCAAGAAAACTCATTTGCTGCTTCGCTGCATTGATGCTCATTGCTGGAGAATTCTTCAGTTTAAGAGCTATGTTGCATAGAATCTCCTCTGCATCTTCAGAACTAGCTTTTGAAGCCGATGAATGATAACCCGGATTATAACTTGATGAGCTTTTCTCAGGTTCTTTTGTTCTATCACCAATGAATGCTGTCTTTGGTGAACCAACGCCTTTATCAGAAGGCACACTGCCTTTGTAGTACAAGCCAATGTTCTGTTGATGTGAAGAATCAGTCATCTTGTTTTGCTTTTGTAGCTCCAGATCATGACTTTCAATCTTTTCAAACAAAGCATCAAGAGTAATTGTATCATACAAAGCATCATTTTTCAAAATAAAAACAAACGTTTGCCACTGATCAGCTCGTGGTAACGCTTCAATTACTTTGTCTATCAGTTCCTCTCTTGGTTTCACTATCTCAAATCTCTCAAGTTCAAGTTTTAAATGGCAAAACCTCTCAATCATTTGCCTCACTGTCTCTCCTTTAATACAATCAAACAGATCAAATTCTTTCTTTAATAAAGCGATTTTGTTCTTTTTAATCTGTTTACCCCCCTCAGCTTTAACTCGTAAAGCTTCCCAAACAGATTTAGATGACCCGTCATGAGTTAGTAAAGCAAAAATATCATTTCTGATTGCCGACTGGATCAATGCTATCATTCTCTGTTCAGCTCCGAATTCAGATTTATCTTCTTTGGAAAACTTCTTGAATACAAGATCTTCGCCTTTATCATCTTTTGGTTTTTCATATCCATACTCCAAGCAGAACCAGCTTTCATGAGCATACGCTTTTGCCCAGTTGATGAAACGTTCTTTCCACCAGGTATAATCTTCAATGTTTTCCAAAGTTGGTGGCTTTGAGTGAGTTCCGTAAAAGTTATCATGCTTGATGTTCTCATTGAGCACCTTAGTGATGGTTTTTGGTGTAACATTTGCAACCTCGGACGATTCAGATGTAAATGCGTTGAAAAACGTGTTGTAGAATTCCTCAGCCATGATGTAAACCTTGAATCACAAGAAAACAAACAAACAAACAATCAGTTTAAACAAACTGTATACGTAAAAGTGTGAGAGCGAAATTGGTCTAGGACTCGTGTTGAAAATTCGCGGACTCGTTTCAATGTAATCCGTAAACTAAATGAATGGGCTTGGGCTGACAATACACAATGATGATTGAGCCGATCACTATATAATGTCAAAACTTGGACCTTTGAATTACTTGGGCTAACAACACACTTAATAATTTCACCAATCTTGACTTTAGTGGGCTGAATGGTGGGCTGACTACAAACAATGTCGAACACAATATATGTTGCTTTAAATCTTGGGCCAACAACTTTGCTTTATCTATCAAATGCTGATTGTGTCATTCAACATAGTGGACTGACAAACTTTATCAATATGCATGCAAACTTATTAAAAGTAACCAACACTCTTATCACAATTTCATTCGACCTTTTATTCCACTGAAACGACAAACTCATTATATTCACATGCAACCGATTTAAACCACATGATCTCATATTCCCGATGTACTGACATTTTGTCGTGTTTCAGGTCAACGATGAGCAGAATCAAAAAGTCACAAGAGCAGAATCACAGATTTGTTCATATGAGCGGTTTCAGACGTGATGTTCAAATAAGCGAACCAGAATGTCCAGATGAGCGGACCAGGTATTGTCGAATGAGCGGACCAGGTATTGTCCAAATAAGCGAACCAGTATATGATCAAATAAGCGGATCTACAATGTTCGTTCGAGCGGATCTCCTCAGATCGTATAAGCGGAACTATCAGGTTCAAATAAGCGGACCTAATTGTTGTCTGTAAAAGCGAACCTCAAGAGCGAACCAATGTCCCTATGAGCGGACCTCTTAGAGCGGATCTACCTGATGTTTGACGCGAAATCGGACCGAAAACCTTCGATTTCTCCTAAACGGCTAGGGATTTGGATCTGAAATTTTGTAGGATTGTAATTCAAGTATTTTCGCACAACATACTAAAAAATCAGATGATTTGGACCGTAAAAACCTGTGTAATTTGACAAAAATCAGATAAAAACGTGAAGAACAAGAAAAATATGAAGAATTTGACAAATCTGAGTGAAATTTCGATCTGAATCTGCTGAATTCAAGTGCGGAAATGTGTGATAGATCAGTGCAATCGAGCTCCTGCTCTGATACCACTTGTAGGACCGGTTTTGACTCCGAAACGATTGCGAAACGAACGTGAAACGTGCGGAATCCGTACACGAACGCAACCTAACACACGTAACGTAATATAAACGTGATTCTATTATAAATCTGATATTGTACAGCACCTTGAATCACAATGACAACACTTTCTCTCTCTAGATCTAGAAAGCTCCAAAATGACAAATGTAGCAAAAGTTTCTAATCTATGACATAATCTCCTATTTATAGTCCAAGGCATTTAATGAGATTTCTCATTATTACAATTATGCCACCTTGCCTTTTTGTCTACTAATTACAACATAACGACTCGTTTTCTTCTGTTTCTCACTACGGCTCGGATTGACGAAGGCTATAGACATAAATGCACTAACACAATGAATTCAATTAAGGACTCCGATTTGAGCGATAAACATCCACAAGGATCCTTAAAATAGGGCAACCCATCACCTCTCGTTTCGAGTTTAAGCTCGAGTTGAAATGGTAGCTCATATTTCAATAAGCCTTCGTTTACACAAGATCGTTGTGCTTGAAGGACACGAGATTGAATATCAGATAGAGTTTGAACAGAATGAAGCTTGACTCGCTCCTTTCGACTAAGCGCATCGGCTACGATATTCGCCTTACCAGGAAGGTAGCGAATCACGCAATCGTAATCGTTCGAGAGCTCAACCCATTGTCATTGCCTCATGTTCAGCTCCTTCTGATTAAGAATGTGCTGGAGACTTTTGTGGTCTTGTGAAAACCACACACTTCGATCCATAGAGGTAGTGTCTCCAGATTTTGAGAGCAAAAACCACAGCTCCTAACTCAAGATCATGAGTCGTATAGTTCTTCTCGTGAACTTTCAACTGTCTAGACGCATAAGCTATGACTTTACCTCGTCGCATAAGAACGCAACCAAGTCCTAGATTCGACGCGTCACAATAGACAACAAAATCCTCGTTTCCATCAGGCAAAAATAGAACAGGAGCATCACATAACTTCTGTTTTAGCGTTTGAAACGCTTCTTCTTGCTTAGGTCCCCATTCACAAGGCTTATTCTTATGAGTCAAAGCAGTGAGTGGAACCGCAATCTTCGAGAAGTTAGAAATGAATCGACGATAATAACCAGCAAGACCAAGAAAAGAACGAATTTATGTAGGTGTCGTTGGTGTATTCCAATCCTTAATAGCAACAATCTTGGATGGATCCACATGAATACCCTGCTTGTTGACTATATGACCCAAAAACTGAACTTCTTTAAGCCAAAATTCACACTTGGAGAATTTAGCAAAAAGTTGTTCCTTCTTTAGGAGTTCCAATGTCAAACGAGGGTGTTGCTCGTGATCGGCTCGAAACTTTGAATAAATGAGAATATCGTCGATGAACACAATGATGAACTTGTCTAAATAAGGTTTACAGACCCTATTCATTAAGTCCATGAAGATAGCTGGGGCATTCGTCAAACCAAAAGGCATAACAGTGAACTCGTAATGCCCTTATCTTGTGCGGAAGGCAGTTTTGGGAATATCTTCTTCGAGAACACGAAGTTGATGATACCCAGAATGCAGATCGATCTTGGAAAAGCATGAAGCACCTTGCAGTTGATCAAAGAGATCATCGATTCGAGGTAGGGGATATCGATTCTTGATGGTAAGCTTATTAAGCTCACGATAATCGACACACATTCGAAAAGACCCATTTTTCTTCTTCACAAAGAGGACAGGAGCTCCCCTAGGGTGAATAATTTGATCAGATGAATCCTTTATCAGACAACTCTTGAAGCTGTTTCGATAATTCTTGCATCTCAGACGGTGCAAGACGATAAGGTGATTTCGCAATTGGGTTGGCATTGGGTACAAGGTCAATATGAAACTCGACTTGATGAACTGGAGGCAAACCAGGAAGTTCATCAGGAAACACCTCTGGATAATCCCGAACAATCGGAATATCCTGAATACTCTTGCTCTTGCCTTTCTCCTCAGTGACATGTGCCATAAAGGCAACATATCCTTTTCGTAAATAACTTTGGGCTTTTGTACACGACCTAAGCTTCAATCCACCAGATGGCTTCTCGCCACGAACTTCCAGAACATCGCCAGCCAGAAGAGGAATACAAACAATCTTATCGAAACAAATCACCTCAGCATGATGTTCAACTAACCAATCCATCCCTGTGATAATGTCGAAACTCCCAAGTTGCATCGGTGTGAGGTCAAAAGGAAAAAAGATGATTACTCAAATTACCACTTCGTTTTTTTTAGAATGAAATGAGCACTTAGAATTTTCAGGGAAATTATGAGCGATCATATGAATGAGAGAACTACAAATACGGTTCTTTGGTGTAGGTATCGTAGGGGTATGCCATACACACATGCAACTATATTTGTACATCAGAATTGCAAATAAGATTTATTTATAAACAAAATCGATTGTTTCCGAGTTCAAAGGAAAACACTAGAAACATAAACATAAGATTCGGATTATTCAAAGCAGCAGCTTCTTCTAATCGGCCAAATGCTCTTCCGTGGGTCGGATTTGCATTGAAAATCCTTGGGTATCTGTCACTGACATAACCCATCTCGCCATAGGTGTAGAAAGTTCCAGGAGGAAAATGAGCCTGTGCTAGATTTGCTTGAAATTGAACGGGGTTCTGAAAAGCTTGGTTTAGCACAGTGATTGAATGACAGTCTCGTGCCAAATGACCAATGAGTCCACAGTTGAAACATTTCCGACAGACACTGGCATAGTGGTGGAGGTTACACTGATTGCACAAAGGAGCAGTTCCTAAGTACGGCTTCTTGGCTGGTGGTGCTGCCACCTGGCTAGGTTTTGCTTGATTTGGTGTAACGGCTACGGGATCCTTCGGAGCTTTACGCTTCTTTGACTTTTTCGAAGGCTCGGCTTCTGCTTCTTTCGATGCTTCTTGGGTGGCTTCATTATTGAGACGAGACATGGCGATACCTAAATCCACAGTCTTCAGGATTACTTCGCCTATTCGCTGGGCAAATTTGGCAGTTTGCTCGGACATTTGAGTGTCGTTGCGATGAAGAGACATTCTAGAGGAAATGAAAAACATAGGAGAAAACAAGTGAAATGTTATTGGATAATTAAAACAGAACGACAACGCATATAAATTGTGATCATTTGTTTGTTACCTAAGGCAAACAAATGAGACGGTGATTAATCAAAGTAAACGGGTCATATTAATGTATCGCTGAAGACATGCTCGCCTATAAGTGAACACTCACCCAAAGAGTTCCCAGGTAAGAGTGACTGGTCCGATACTGCAGATTTGTACGAACACTCTAGCCTTAGACAGAAAACTTAGGGTACAGGCATTCACCCTTCCAGTTTGCACGTGTTCACATTATAAGACCCAAACTTTGACGAGATTTTGAAAACTTAGAGGGTTCAAAACCCAGTAATCAATCATCCTAGAACAGATGATTGGTTTTCAAAGCAGATTCGAAATTTGTGTTCTTGTTGTGGTTGTCTCCTAAGGATAGGTGACGGTATTGTTTTGTGACTAAACGCAAGTAAACTCGCGTTAGGGTCCTAGGAAGGTTATAGACTAGGTCAAAGCATTACTAATAACCTAATTCCCTATAACCATGAGCTCTGATACCAACTTTTCTGTCACACCCCGACCGCGTAAAACAACAAATCGCGGCGGAATCATCAGGGAGTGTTGTAACAGAATCATTGTTTCAAAACACACGGAAATTTGAAGTTTCGTTTTATTAAACATTAAATATTTACATCGTCTGGAAATCTAAATAAACAATTTAAACATAGTCTATCATTGTTATTAAGTCACTAAGGCCTCGTCCAGTCCTATGTGAGCATGCATCCTAGCAATCAACATCATTTAACAACACCTGAAACATATGTGAAAACAAAGTCAGCAAAGAAATGCTGGCGAGTACATAGGTTTTTGAGAGTGTCGGATTCATGGCTAGTTTACATGTTGCAATACTTAAATAAAAACCTTGTTTTAAAAAGTGTAGTATTGCGACATAATTAACCAACTCAAATCAAGTTGGTTATAATTTATAAAATCTCGTAGCCATGATTCTTAACCCAAAACATTTATTTATTTAAATCAAATTGTAAAACATCTCGTAAAATTTTGTTAATAAAACTCGTTAATAAATCTCGTTAATAAAACTCGTTAATAAATCTCGTTAATAAAACTCGTATGGTTTATATCATTTTGAAAACCTCGTTTGTGTGACATCGTTTCAAAATCGTTTACCCAAGTGAACTAAATAACGCCACGGTATGTAATACGATGAAAACACTTATATATAGGAAGTACCAGCGGCGTATCCACCATGCTTTCATCACATTACACCCGTCCCGTTATCTAAACACTAACCAAAAACCAATCGTTTACCCAAATCATTTAATTCGTTTAAAATCGCTTTAATCGTTAAAATCATTCTCGTTTTAAATCGTGAAAACTACTTTTGATTGTCTCGCTAATAACATCCAAACCTTCGCAACTCGCCTATCGCTTCTCGCATTAATAAACCACCAAAGGGTAAATTAACAATCACAGATTCAGTCGTTACCCACCTAACCCACACATAACCATGGGTGCAGTCTGATAACGGGATTTGTCAGATCCTATGGTACCATAACCTAATACTGGTCGGTTCGGCCAAAACTAATGGATATTATTCGTAATGTAAATACAACCAACAAGTTTGTTTACTTTATCAAAATCGTTATAAATTTTGTATAAACCATATCATTTATTTTTGAAACCATCGTTAAAACCTCGAAAACATTTAGCACATATGAATCACCCCAAAACAATTGAAAACAGTAAAATAGGGGAACTATGTACTCACCGGAGAATGCTTAGAGGTCTTGAACAACAACCAAGCAAAGCTAGAGGGAGCACGGAATCATTCGGCAACCTAATAACTATATAAATAAACCGGACCTAAGTCGGAAGATCGGATAGGATGAGGTTTTGTAAACCAAATGAGTATTGGAACTCATATGACATGGTCTAACAAAGCCTACATTCTAAATCGAAACCTAACCTAAGTGCTTTTGACCCATTGCGACCCATTAAGGTAGCTTACGCTACTTTAACGTGTCGTTCGCGCAAAGCGCGTTCGAGACGTCTAACTAGTCCTATGACAAGTATTATATGCCTAAACATGTTGCATAATCAATTAAGTGACAAAATTTTATGTTACATATGCTTAATTACCAATTATGCATGAAAAGGGCATTTTGGTCATTTACCTAAGGCATATAAACTACCTATCATACAACTAATTAAACCTAAGTGACCATAAGGTATAACCTCAGAAGGTTATTCCCTATGCAACTATGGTTACTAAACATGCTTGGTCGGATCCTAATGATCGACCAAACGGGTCTAGTTCGAAAGTCTAAGCGGTGGTTTAGACCGCTTGACTTACGACTCTACACAAGCACTAAACTAAAAGTGTCGAGCTAAACATGTTTAAAACATGTTTAACAAGGTTTGAAAACAAGTTGGATATCAAAACAAACGGTTTTGATACCCAAGAGTAGTTTGGTTACAAAATACGCATGAACACGCATTTTGGACGAAACCACGACTCGTCACTACACCTAATCAACGTGGTAATCAGTAGGTATAGTCACTAGGGACTATAACCATCGTGATTACGCTCACGTTGCGAAGTTCAAACGAACTTCATGTTGACCATAAACTGGTCAATGCAGAAAGTCAAACAAAGTTTGACTTTCACGCTTAAAACGCTTAAAAGAACGAAAGAGGACTTACAAAGGGTCCATGCTAGGGAGATCTTGATCCAAATCACTCAGGTATGAAGCAAAGGCTCCAACTTAGAGTGTAATTCAGATCAAGTGTGCAGAAAATGAATGAATGGCATGCCTATTTATAGTATTCTCAAAACCATTAGGATCATTTCTTGGTAAGGAGGGAAAGATCTAAGCCATACACTTGTTGGGGAATGATTGGAGGACTTGTTCATCACACAAACCAGCCCACAAGATGAAATAAACCGTGTGCAAATGTGTGCAACAGCTGGATACAAGTTTCTGCTATCTGGTACCTGCTTACGGACCGTAAGCAAGTCCCCATACGATCCGTAAGGACCTTGCTGTCACACCCCGACCGCGTAAAACAACAAATCGCGGCGGAAACATCGGGGCGTGTTGCAACAGAATTAATGTTTCATAACCATGGATACCAAAAGTGTTTCGTTTTATTAAACATTGAATAAATACATCGTCTGGAAATCTAAATACACATTTTAAACATAATCTATCATTGTTATTGAGTCACTAAGGCCTCGTCCAATCCTATGTGAGCATGCATCTTATCAATCGATATCATTCAACAATACCTGAAACATATGTGAAAACGAGGTCAGCAAAGAAATGCTGGCGAGATACATAGGTTTTGTGAAAATAAGATTCATGACTTCTGTTTTTGAAAAATGTTTAGTCATGAACCTTGTAATTTGCTTTGTCTTTGTAAATCATTTGAAAAATAATAAGTTCAGGTGATATGTATAATAAGAGAATAATGCATGATTAAATGAATAACCATGTAAAATGAGTTTGTATAAGATAAGTTGTTTGTAAATAAATGTCTTGTGAAAAGTATGTTACTTGTAAAAAAATGTTCTATGTCTCAAACTGAAATGATTCAAATAACGCTACAATATGTAACACCATACAAACACTTATATATAGGAAGTACCAGCGGCGTATCCACCATGCTTGTATCATATTACACACGCCTCGTTACTTAATCACTTACTCAAACCAAACCACCAAAGTAATGTTCATGTCCAATGTAAATCATGTAATGTACAACCAAAATGATATGTATGGCTAGTGAAATGCATCAACTAAACCATAGGTGAAACGCACAAAACAAATTATTGAAGTAAACTTGGTTTAAATCAATACTATGTTTCGTGGAAATGCATGATCGAATGTAAATCATGTCCAGATGTTTACCCAATCGTTACCCATTCGTTCAAATCGTTCTTGTGTTAATCGTTCTTGTTTTAATCGTTCTTGTTTTAATCGTTCTAATCGTTCTTGTTTTAATCGTTCTAATCGTTCTTGTTTTAATTGTGAAACTACTTTATGGTCGATTCTCTAATAACATTCAAACCTTCTTGACGCGTTCCTCGGTCCATCTCGCTATCGCTCTCGTTCTTAACAAACCCTTACCAAAGGATAAGTTAATAATTACAGATTCAGTCGCTACCCACAACCCCCACACATAACAATGGGTGCAGTAAATAACGGGATTTGTCAGATCCTATGGTACCATAACCTAATACTGGTCGGCTTGATCATTGCTAATGAATGTCATCGGTCATGTAAACTACAACCAACAAGTTTGTTCACTTTTTGAAATTGTTATTAGTTTTTGAAATCATTGTATTCGTCCTTGAAATCATTGTTAGCGTTCTTGAAATAATTGTTATTGTTCTCGAAACTACTTTGTAATTGTTATTGAAATTATTGTAATCGTTCTTGAAACCACATTGTAATTGTTATTGAAATCATTGATAAAGCATTTAGCACATATGAGTCACCCCAAAACAGTTGAAAATAGTAAAAGAGGGGAATAATGTACTCGCCTGGGATTGCTTAGGAGTCTTGAACAACTACCAAGTAAGCTAGAGGAGTCCCGGAAATCAAACGGTACCTAATATAGGTAACTACATAATTAACCCGGACCTAAATCGGAAGACTGGGTAGCAGGAGGGTTTGTAAACCAAATGAGTGTAGGAACTCATATGATATGGTTTAACAAAGCCTACATACTAAATGAAACTTAACCTAAGTATTATCGACCCATCGCGACCCATTAAGGTAACATACGTTACTTTAACGTGTCGTGCGCGTGAAACGCGTTCGGACCGTCTAACTAGTCCTATGACAAGTGTTATATGCCTAAACATGTTACATAATCAGTTATGTGACAAAAGTTTAGGTTACATATGCTTAATTACCAATTATACATGAAAAGGGTATTCTGGTAATTTACCTAAGGCATATAAACTACCTATCATACAACTACTTAAACGATGTGACCATAGGGTATAACCTCAGAAGGTTATGCCCTATACTAGGGTCACCTAATGTATTTGGTCGGATCCTAATGATCGACCAAACTGGGTCGGGTTCGAAGGTATAAGCGATTTATCAGATCGCTTACCCTACGACCCTAGACAACGTGGTAATCAGTAGGCATAGTCCCAAGGGACTATAACCAACGTGATTACAATCACGTTGCGAAGTTCAAACGAACTTCGCATTGACCATTACTGGTCAACGCTGAAAGTCAAACAAAGTTTGACTTTCTGACTCGAAAAGCAGTAAAATAAGGAAAAGAACGAAAGAATACTTACGAAGGGTCCCCGAATGCTAAACTCGATTCAAAAATCTCAGGTATGAAACAAATGTTTCAACTTAGAGTTTCTCAAATCAAGTTTCTAGTGATTTTAGCAATGGGGGGTATGGGGTATTTATAGGAATACCCGAACCGTTAAGATCGTTTCATGGAAAACGTGCCTTAATCCCATCCGTACATGTGTTGAAAAGTTATGGTGTTTAGGTGTTTAAATTCCATCCATACATGTGTTGCAAAGTCATGGTATTTAGGTGTTTAAATTCCATCCATACATGTGTTGAAATGTCATGGTACCAAAATTCCATCCTTATCCGCTGACTAAGCAAGTTTAGAATGTGTGGTTGTGAATTAAACGGCTAATACATCGAATCTGGTCCCGAATGCGAAAAACGATCAAATGACGTGACGAATGGATTTTTCTTATGGCGAACACTAAAATAAAATATTTTAGTGCTTACATAAATTTTTGGATGTCCGGATGTATTCAGAACGTAAGTTATGCGCGAAAATGCAAACTTGTGCACTTTTTGACACTTTTAGTCCCTGAATGACACAAAAAGTTTATTTTAGCACACCGAACCCCTAAAAGCCTATTTCTAAGCTATGTAAAGGATATTTAAGGTGTGTTTAACTTATGGTCATGTTCCGGAATGTCTGTTACAGTTCAAATTGGCATACTTTCGTAGTTTGTCAAATTTAGTCCCTGTAAACGATTTAACTTGATTTCACCACACCAAACCTTCCAAAACTTATATCTAAGTTATGTAAAGGTTATTTAAGGTATGTTAAGCCTATTTCACTATTCCGGAGTGTTCGTTGCATTAAACTGGTTATATTTACGCATCAGTGCGCGTATAACCTTCCAGAAAGCGATTTAAAGCTTGAAATTGAACAAGAGTTGATATGTGTAAACGATACACATATTTTTACAAATCCCAAGTATGAAATACAATATTTCATTGGTTTGGCATTTGTTTGATGGCCGTGGAGGCACAGGTGTTACAGTCTCCCCTACTTTAGGAAATTTCGTCCCGAAATTTATTTAGAGGAAACTTGTGAGAATTTGGAAATATGAAGTTGAAAAGATCGAACAACATTGGTTAGGGTTCTGAACTTCTAGTAATCTTTAATAACATCATGATTGCAATGTAAGAGGGACACTTATATACAAGTATATGAAGCGTCATTGGTGCGTCCACCGTACCTCCATTACATCGTTCTCATTTCGTTATTGTTGTCACTATCGGTTCTTACACATAATAAACCTTACTGGGTTTCTGTGCACTAAATTTCATAATTATGTACGCGTCCATAATTAGACAATTCCTTGCATAGTCCACACAGTCTATTTTAAAATGTGCAGGGGAAAACCAAATGAACAATCCTGTGATGAGTGTGACTAGACCGCCATAGAGTCCTTTTAATTAAATCAATATTTGATCTAAATAGACTATCAAGGAGTCTGTCCAGCTACATCACTAGATGTCGTTCTTTAACCAAATTGTGAATCAATCTTTTTGACTAGACCACTTAAGGTCTCTTAAGAATCATGGAGTGGTACTATATAATCCAAGGGTCTTAACTATTACATAGAAGCCCATTAAGGATTGAAGGTAGTACCTTTTGAATATCCTGCTACGAATCCCTCATATGAAGATATGAAAGATTCTGCGAGGATTTGGATAACGAATATCCAGAGTATTTAAAAACACAAAAATGCATAAAAGAAAACATAAGATGAATAAACACATAGTCACATAATTGCATACTCGTTCAATTGCATAATCGTTCAATTTGACCCTTAATTTGTTATCTTTGGACACGGGTATTTAAAGCATACCAGAAACCCAAATCCGTGGATTTCCTTTGGCACTTTTAAATATTTTCAAGAATCTAACTATGAAGATAGGAAGATCTTAAAAGGAATTCGGTTTGTCCTAATTGAGTTGTTTTGTACATTTTAAAGTGTACAAGGAATTCAATCAGGGCTCCGATGTCAACGAAGATGTTGATCGTGATCGGCTCAGGACATGAATAGTTCAAGATGTCATCAATAATAACAATGACGATCTGATCCAAATAAGGCTTGCAGACTCTATTTATTAAGTCCTTGAAGATGGCTGGAGTATTTGTCAACCTAAAAGGCATGACTGTAAACTCGTAATGGCCATACTTCATGCAGAAAACCGTTTTGGGAATATCTTCTTCGTGAATACAAAGTTGATGATACCCAAAACGCAAATCGATCTTGGAAAAGCATGAAATGCTATGCAGTTGACCGGAGAAATCGTTGATTTAAGGTAAGGGATATCGATTCTTGATGGTAAGCTTACCAGGCTTACGGTAATCGATATACATTCGAAAAGATCCATTTTTCTTTTCACAAGGAGAACAGGAGTTTCTCCAAGGTGAAAAGTTCGGACGGATGAATCCTTTATCAGACAACTCTTGAAGCTGTTTTGATAATTCTTGCATCTCGAACGGTGCAAGACGATAAAATACTTTAGATTTAAAAGAAACCAGTGTTTGAGGTTCTTAGGGAGATCTCAAGTGATCGTAAAAATGGCAGAACCACACGAGTAGTTTTGTCTTTGTGTTGACATCATAAGGTTGAATCAAACATTCATACAATTGCATTAGTTAAAAATAAAACCACAAATTTTATTTATATAACAACCGCATTGTCTTTAAATGTTACAAGATACCAACCAGAGGAAAAACAGAATACTAATTGTTCACTCCTTCAACATTGAGTGCCTCTTTGATGTTAAACACTCGACCACGTGCTGGATTCACATTGACGTTGACATTCGCATTTGGGTTTGCGTTAGCATTTGCATTCACCAGTCTTGGGCAGTTGTGGCGGAAGTGACCAATCTCTCCGCAGTTGAAACATGAACCCAGTGGGAATCTCACAGCATTCCCTTGAACCGGAGCTTGAACCTGAGCAGCCTGATTTTGTCCCAAACGACAAACATTGGCCAAATGCCCAAGTTTACCACACGTCGTGCATTGCCAGCAAGCTTGTTGTACTGCGTGATGACCGTTGCAGCGTGCACAATAAGGTGCGGTACCGGCATATGCTTTCTTTGCAGGTGGCTGAGCTGGTGGGTTCCGCGGGTTCTGTGCAGTCTGTGCTGTAACAGCAAAATTTTGGGCACCCTTTCGCTTCTTTGATTTCTTTGACGTCTCACCTTCCTTACCCTTCTTGTTTTGGCCTTTCTTGCTATCCTCCTTGTCAGCTGACTGTTTCTTGCCCTTGTCACCCTTCCTGTGTAACTTGTTCTTCCGAATCTGCGACTCAGTCAATGTCGCTGATAACTCGATCGCCTGACGGAGTGTGGCAGGGTTACTACCAGTAAGGATGTCTTGTACCGAGTCAGGTAGGCCATCGATGTACCTTTCGATAGCTATGTCAAGTGGGGTAACCATTGTGGGGCAAAGCAGACTCAGCTCCTCAAACCTATCAGTATACGCCCTGTGCTCACCACTATCTTGCTTCAACTCATCAAATTCCTTCTCCAAAGCTCGCTGCTCATGACGAGGACAGAATTCCCTCATCATCAGACCCCTAAGTTCAGCCCATGTCTGTGCCAGAGCAACTTCTGCACCATGATCCCTCATAACCCCGTTCCACCATGTGAGAGCCCTCTTCTGAAACACACTCGAAGAAAACTCGACCTTGCGATTGCCAGGACACTGCACGTGGCGGAAAGTATTCTCAATGCTCTCGAACCATTGAAGAAGCCCAGTCGCTCCTTCAGAACCACTAAACTTGAGTGGTTTAGCCTGGTTAAAATCCTTGTATTTGCATAGCACATTGTTGTTGTTGTTGGCTTGGTTCCATTGAGCAAAGAGATTTGGGAATTGAGCAGCCAATTGCTGCGCAATGATTTCTGCCAGCTCGACAGTCTCTATCTGGTTTTCGCGTCGAGGAGGCATTGTCTAAAAGAGGAAACATGAAAGGAAACGAGTGAGAGAATTTAGACGAAAAGAATGAGATGAAACAAATCTGATGAAAGCAAGGATAGTGGTTATTTGTTTGTTACTACAAAGCAACAAACGACACACAGTGACTGATCAAAGTAAATGGGTCAAAAATAATGTATCGCGAAGACATGCTCGCCTATAAGTGAACACTCATCCCAAGAATTCCCAGGTAAGCACAACTGGTCTCGCGTCTGATGAGATATATACGAAGTGCTTGCCTAGACAGAAAACCCAGAATACAGGCATTCACCCTTCCAGTTTGCACGTGTTCACATTATTTAAGACTCAAAACCTTGACGAGATTTTGAAAATTCAAAGGGGTTCAAAACCATATAACAGAGGGTTCAAAACCTTACAATAGAGGGTTCAAAACCTAGAAATTAATCATCCTAGAACAGATGATTAGTTTTCAAAGCGGTTTTGAAATTTATGTTCTTGTTGTGGTCGTCACCTAAGGATAGGTGACGGTATTGTTTTATGACTAAACGCAAGTAAACTCGCGTTAGGGTCCTAAGAAGGTTATAGACTAGGTCAAAGCATTACTAATTACTAATAACCTAATTCCCTATAACCATTGGCTCTGATACCATCTTTTCTGTCACACCCCGACCGCGTAAAACAACAAATCGCGGCGGAAACATCGGGGCGTGTTGCAACAGAATTAATGTTTCATAACCATGGATACCAAAAGTGTTTCGTTTTATTAAACATTGAATAAATACATCGTCTGGAAATCTAAATACACATTTTAAACATAATCTATCATTGTTATTGAGTCACTAAGGCCTCGTCCAATCCTATGTGAGCATGCATCTTATCAATCGATATCATTCAACAATACCTGAAACATATGTGAAAACGAGGTCAGCAAAGAAATGCTGGCGAGATACATAGGTTTTGTGAAAATAAGATTCATGACTTTTGTTTTTGAAAAATGTTTAGTCATGAACCTTGTAATTTGCTTTGTCTTTGTAAATCATTTGAAAAATAATAAGTTCAGGTGATATGTATAATAAGAGAATAATGCATGATTAAATGAATAACCATGTAAAATGAGTTTGTATAAGATAAGTTGTTTGTAAATAAATGTCTTGTGAAAAGTATGTTACTTGTAAAAAAATGTTCTATGTCTCAAACTGAAATGATTCAAATAACGCTACAATATGTAACACCATACAAACACTTATATATAGGAAGTACCAGCGGCGTATCCACCATGCTTGTATCATATTACACACGCCTCGTTACTTAATCACTTACTCAAACCAAACCACCAAAGTAATGTTCATGTCCAATGTAAATCATGTAATGTACAACCAAAATGATATGTATGGCTAGTGAAATGCATCAACTAAACCATAGGTGAAACGCACAAAACAAATTATTGAAGTAAACTTGGTTTAAATCAATACTATGTTTCGTGGAAATGCATGATCGAATGTAAATCATGTCCAGATGTTTACCCAATCGTTACCCATTCGTTCAAATCGTTCTTGTGTTAATCGTTCTTGTTTTAATCGTTCTAATCGTTCTTGTTTTAATCGTTCTAATCGTTCTTGTTTTAATTGTGAAACTACTTTATGGTCGATTCTCTAATAACATTCAAACCTTCTTGACGCGTTCCTCGGTCCATCTCGCTATCGCTCTCGTTCTTAACAAACCCTTACCAAAGGATAAGTTAATAATTACAGATTCAGTCGCTACCCACAACCCCCACACATAACAATGGGTGCAGTAAATAACGGGATTTGTCAGATCCTATGGTACCATAACCTAATACTGGTCGGCTTGATCATTGCTAATGAATGTCATCGGTCATGTAAACTACAACCAACAAGTTTGTTCACTTTTTGAAATTGTTATTAGTTTTTGAAATCATTGTATTCGTCCTTGAAATCATTGTTAGCGTTCTTGAAATAATTGTTATTGTTCTCGAAACTACTTTGTAATTGTTATTGAAATTATTGTAATCGTTCTTGAAACCACATTGTAATTGTTATTGAAATCATTGATAAAGCATTTAGCACATATGAGTCACCCCAAAACAGTTGAAAATAGTAAAAGAGGGGAATAATGTACTCGCCTGGGATTGCTTAGGAGTCTTGAACAACTACCAAGTAAGCTAGAGGAGTCCCGGAAATCAAACGGTACCTAATATAGGTAACTACATAATTAACCCGGACCTAAATCGGAAGACTGGGTAGCAGGAGGGTTTGTAAACCAAATGAGTGTAGGAACTCATATGATATGGTTTAACAAAGCCTACATACTAAATGAAACTTAACCTAAGTATTATCGACCCATCGCGACCCATTAAGGTAACATACGTTACTTTAACGTGTCGTGCGCGTGAAACGCGTTCGGACCGTCTAACTAGTCCTATGACAAGTGTTATATGCCTAAACATGTTACATAATCAGTTATGTGACAAAAGTTTAGGTTACATATGCTTAATTACCAATTATACATGAAAAGGGTATTCTGGTAATTTACCTAAGGCATATAAACTACCTATCATACAACTACTTAAACGATGTGACCATAGGGTATAACCTCAGAAGGTTATGCCCTATACTAGGGTCACCTAATGTATTTGGTCGGATCCTAATGATCGACCAAACTGGGTCGGGTTCGAAGGTATAAGCGATTTATCAGATCGCTTACCCTACGACCCTAGACAACGTGGTAATCAGTAGGCATAGTCCCAAGGGACTATAACCAACGTGATTACAATCACGTTGCGAAGTTCAAACGAACTTCGCATTGACCATTACTGGTCAACGCTGAAAGTCAAACAAAGTTTGACTTTCTGACTCGAAAAGCAGTAAAATAAGGAAAAGAACGAAAGAATACTTACGAAGGGTCCCCGAATGCTAAACTCGATTCAAAAATCTCAGGTATGAAACAAATGTTTCAACTTAGAGTTTCTCAAATCAAGTTTCTAGTGATTTTAGCAATGGGGGGTATGGGGTATTTATAGGAATACCCGAACCGTTAAGATCGTTTCATGGAAAACGTGCCTTAATCCCATCCGTACATGTGTTGAAAAGTTATGGTGTTTAGGTGTTTAAATTCCATCCATACATGTGTTGCAAAGTCATGGTATTTAGGTGTTTAAATTCCATCCATACATGTGTTGAAATGTCATGGTACCAAAATTCCATCCTTATCCGCTGACTAAGCAAGTTTAGAATGTGTGGTTGTGAATTAAACGGCTAATACATCGAATCTGGTCCCGAATGCGAAAAACGATCAAATGACGTGACGAATGGATTTTTCTTATGGCGAACACTAAAATAAAATATTTTAGTGCTTACATAAATTTTTGGATGTCCGGATGTATTCAGAACGTAAGTTATGCGCGAAAATGCAAACTTGTGCACTTTTTGACACTTTTAGTCCCTGAATGACACAAAAAGTTTATTTTAGCACACCGAACCCCTAAAAGCCTATTTCTAAGCTATGTAAAGGATATTTAAGGTGTGTTTAACTTATGGTCATGTTCCGGAATGTCTGTTACAGTTCAAATTGGCATACTTTCGTAGTTTGTCAAATTTAGTCCCTGTAAACGATTTAACTTGATTTCACCACACCAAACCTTCCAAAACTTATATCTAAGTTATGTAAAGGTTATTTAAGGTATGTTAAGCCTATTTCACTATTCCGGAGTGTTCGTTGCATTAAACTGGTTATATTTACGCATCAGTGCGCGTATAACCTTCCAGAAAGCGATTTAAAGCTTGAAATTGAACAAGAGTTGATATGTGTAAACGATACACATATTTTTACAAATCCCAAGTATGAAATACAATATTTCATTGGTTTGGCATTTGTTTGATGGCCGTGGAGGCACAGGTGTTACACTTGCAGACCAGCAACTTTCAAAAATGGCAGATTTAGTCCCTGAAGCCCCAAACTTGGTTTTCGATGCATTTTTGACACGTTTAAGCCCCGTTAATCCCATTTCAAAGCTCTAAAATGAATTTAAAGTATAGGGAACTTAAAATGTGCTCAAAAATATCTCGGATGTCGGCTCGTTTGGTCGTACGGTTGCGTTGTTCGGTTGATTACGACGGAAGTCGAACGAACGCAAAAACGATCCAAATTAAGCGACGAATGGAATTTTATCAAGCCAATCACTAAAATAAAATATTTTAATGATTACATAAATTTTTGGATGTCCGGATATATTCAGAACGTAAGATATGCGCGAAAATGCAAACTTGTGCACTTTTTGACGCTTTTAGTCCCTGAATGATCAATAAAGTTTATTTTAGCATACCGAACCCCTAAAATCCTATTTCTAAGCTATGTAAAGGATATTTAGGGTATCTTTAACTTATGATCAAGTTCCGGAATGTTCGTTACGGTACGAATCGGCATACTTTCACAGTTTGTCAAAACTAGTCCCTGTAAGCGAATAAACTTGATTTCGACACACCAAACCCTCCAAAACGTATTTCTAAGTTATGTAAAGGTTATTTAAGGTATGTTAAGCCTATGTCACTATTCCGGAGTGTTCGTTGCATTAAACTGATTACGTTTACACACCAGTTCGCGTATAACTTTCCAGAAAGCGATTTAGAGCTCGAAATCGAACAAGAATTGATATGTGCAAACGATACACATATTTATACAAATCCCAAGTATGAAATACAACATTTCATTGATTTGGTATTTGTTCGATGGCCGTGGAGGCACAGATGTCACACATAGGTACAAGACAATTGCAGATCTTAATTGACTCTGGGTCAACACATAACTTTTTATATTCAGAATTGGCTGCCAAGCTGCAATGTCCTATGAAAGAGGTAACCTCAATGCCTGTTATAGTTGCTGATGGTAATAATCTTCCATGTACTCCGTTTATGTCAAGATTTCCAATGGATAATGCAAGGGGTGTGGTATAAATCTGATGTTCTTTTGCTGCCCTTAAAAAACTATGACAGGGTTCTTGGTATTCAGTGATTACAAACTTTAAATGATATCATTTGGAATTTTAAGACTCTCACAATGAAGGTTAACATTAGATCTCAAACTTTTGAACTAAAAGGGGCTAAACAGTTTCAATCCAATTTGAGTTTGTACTCTATGGAAATGTTGGTTAAACAATTAAGGGCAAATGGAAGCCAGGCTCAGATGTGTAGCATCCATTTAGACGGAGCATTTCAACACTAAGCCAAGCTAATAGAATGGCATGAGTCTGAGCAAATGAATACTCTTTTAACTGAGTGTGATGATGTTTTTCAAGAACCCAAAAGTTTATCTCCAAAGAGATCTTGCGACCATAAAATTCAATTGATTAGTGAGAGTGTGGTGATCAATCAAAGAGTCTATAGATACCATTTAGGCCAAGAAGATGTGATTGAGAAAATGGTTCAAGAAATGAAAGATCTAGGCATTACTAGAGATAGTGTCAGCTCATTTGTTTCCCCTTTGTTTCTTGTTAAAAAAAAGATGGATCATGGAGATTATGCATTGATTATAGGAAGTTAACTGAGAATATAGTAAAAAAAACAGATTTCCAATTCCTTTAATTGAGGAATTATTAGAAGAATTGGGTGGTGCTGAGGTTTTTTCTAAGTTGGATCTCAGAAGTGGTCATCATCAGATTAGGATGCATGATGATGATATTCACAAAACTGCATTTCGTACTCATCAAGGTTTATTTGAGTTTTTGGTCCTTCCTTTTGGGTTGACCAATGCCCCTACTACATTCCAAGGCCTAACGAACTCTGTTTTTCAAAACCTATTAAGGAAAACAGTTCTTGTTTTCTTTGTTGACATTTTAGTGTATACCCAAAATATGCAACAACATTTGACTGATCTAAGAGAAGTTTTGCAGCTATTTAGAGATAATAATTTGTTAGCCAAGAAATCAAAATGCAGTTTTGCATGCACTAAAGTAGAATACTTGGGTCATGTCATATCCAAGCAAGGAGTAGCCATTGATCAGTCTAAAATCAATGCCATCAAGGATTGGCCCATTCCCACTACAGTCAAACAATTGAGGGGTTTTTCGGGATTTGTTGGCTACTATAGGAGGTTTATTTCTTCCTATGGGGCTATAGCCAAACCTTTGACCACATTGTTCCAGAAAAATGCTTTTTTGCACAAACATCATTTGATAGCCTTAAACAGGCCCTGATTCAAGCTCCCCTCTTGGCTCTTCCAAATTGGTCTAAAGAGTTCGTTGTGGAAACAAATGCCTCATCAAAGGGGTTGGGAGCTGTCTTAATGCAAGATCAGCATCCAATTGCTTTTGTAAGTAAGGCCCTTTTAGTTAAGCAAACTACTTTATCAGTTTATGAGAAAGAATTGCTAGCAATTCTAATGGCAGTGAGACATTAGCATCAATATTTGATTCTAAAGCATTTTACAATCAGAACTGATCAAAAAAGTTTAAAGCACGTACTAGAACAAAAAATCACAACTCCTTTACAACACACATGGCTAAGTAAGTTGATGGGTTATGACTATGATATAGTCTATAAAAAGGTGTTGATAATGGTGTTGCGGATGCTTTATCAAGAGTACATGGGGCTACCTTGTTTCAAATGTCCCTGTCTTCTTATCAACCATTACTGTTACAAAAGATTGTTGATGCCTTACTCAATGATCAAGAGGCACAAGATTTAATCTTGAAACTGCAAAATGGTCTTGGTGGGGATAAATACTCTTGGGATGGTCAAATTCTTAGAAGAAAAAATAAATTGTGGATTCCAAAGGTTCCTGCCCTTAGACATGACCTTCTGGTGTTATGTCATTCTTCTGCCCAAGGTGGACATTCCGGCATCTATGCTACTCTTCAAAGATTGAAGGAAATATTCTATTGGAAAGGAGCTACCAAAGATGTTAAATCCTTTGTCAAGAATTGTGATATTTGTTTGAGGGCAAAATATGAGACTGATGCAACTCCTGGTCTCTTAAATCCCCTGCCTGTTCCTCATTCCATTTTTTTTGATGTTTCTATGGACTTTATTGGTGGTCTGCCAATTTCTCAGGGTTTCGAAACTATTTTGGTTGTGGTGAATAGGTTGACAAAGTATGGTCATTTCATTTCCCTAAAAGACCTTTATTCAGCTACTAAAATGGCTCAGGTTATGCTGGATTATGTGTTTAAGATCCATGGTTGTCCCCAAACAATTGTTTCTGATAGGGATGCATTATTTTTGAGCAAATTTTGGAAAGAATTTTTAAGATTGCAGGGAATCACTCAGGCTCTATCCACAGCTTATCATCCTCAATCGGATGGACAAACTGAAGTTTTAAATAGATGCTTTGAAACATATTTGAGGTGCATGACCATGTATGCCCCTTCTCAGTGGCACAAGTAGCTGTCTTTAGCACAATGGTGGTACAATACATCATGGCACTCAGCCATTCATATGTCTCCTTTTAAAGCATTGTTTGGAATAGACCCACCTATTCACTTTCCACATGTTCCTTCTGCTACTAATGTTGCTGCCGTGGAAGATCTCTTACAAGAAAGATACACTATGCTTTCATAAGTCAAAGATTCATTAGATAAAGCTCGAAATCGCATGAAATAATTTGCTGAAAATCATAGGAGTGAAAGGCCATTTACAGTAGGTGATTAGGTGTATCTCAAATTGCATCCTTATGTGCAAACTTCTCTTCGCACTGACAAATACTCTAAATTGTCTCCAAAATATTATGGCCCCTTCTTAATTTTGGAGAAAATTGGAGTTGCAGCCTATAAATTGGATTTACCTGCTGGATCATTGATTCATCATAAATTTCATGTTTCCTTATTGAAACGTGCTGCTGGTCCTCCTTCTCAAATCATTAATCTACCCACTGTTGCATGTAATACCTCGTAAATTCGTGTCCGGTAATATGCTGACACATGTCCATACTCTCATTTGTGCCAAATGTTGGCCGAGAGGGACTAATTTTGTCATTTATTGAAAGTATGAATGTGGAGCGACTAAAGGTGTCAACATGCAATTTAATTGCCCCTGAGTGACCCTTTGCGGACCGTATAGCCTAAGGCTTACGAACCGCAAGCATAAAATTTTATGGTTTTCTGAAGACGGTTACGGACAGTAAAGGCTTATGCCTTACGGACAGTAAAGGCTTATGCCTTACGGTCCGTAAGAAGGTTGAAACCAAGTGCGCCAAGGTCTTTACGGACTGCAAAGGGTTACCCCTTATGGTCCGTAAAGCATCGCCAGTGGCAGAGTTTTGTTTGGGCTCCAAGAATACCACTTTTCGAAACCATGAGCTCTCTAGCAGGTCTTGACATGTTTATGGGCACTGGTAATGATCCTAAGTTGATCTCTAACACCTGGAAAAATCTCATACAATCTCCTCAAGTATAAATATAGGTTGAATGCAACCTCATTTCTTTGCACCATTCTTAAAAATCATTCCTCTCTTCTCTTGGAAGTTCATGAGCTTATAGGAGCTTCCCTCTGAGTTCAAATCATTCTTTTGGACCACTTATAAGTTCTCCATTCTTGTTCTTTGTAACACCTCGTAAAATCGTGTCCAATTATGTGAAGACACATGTCCTAAACCCTTAAAAGAGTAAAACATTAATCTTGAAGGACTAAAGTTGACAATCAATGAAAATACGTATGCGGAGGGACTAAAAGTGTCAACATGCAAAACTTATGCCTCTGAGTGACCTTTTATCAAACCCAGGGCTTCATAATGTCAAATCATGCTCTCGGAAAAAATTAATATTGATTATAAAAGTTGAGGGGCAAAATATGTAAAGTTTCAAAAATCTGGTTATCTGATCAATCGGATACGGACCGTATAAGGTTCACGCTTACGGTCCGTAAGGACTATATCTGGGTGAAATATTTCAAAGCGGTTACGGACCATATGAGGTTTATGCTTACGGTCCGTAAAGCCTATATCTGCGCAGAAATTTTTGGACATCTGCAGGTTTGTCACTATAACCGCCTTATCACTCAAAACTTGAAACATGGAGCTCTTTGATGGTTTTAGGAATCAGCTAGGACACCTGTGATGATCTCTGGACATCCCTAACACCTGGCTTGATCCTTGAACATCCTCCTCAATTATAAATAGCAACCTCTTGGTGCCTCATTTCCTTGCTCATTTCAAATTCAATCTTTCTCAATCTTTCTGAGGTTCCTGCTAAAAAAGGAAGATCCCTCTAGTTAAAGGTTCGAGCTAGGACCCTTTGTAAGTGTCCTTAGCCACTCTAGTTCGGTTTTTATACGTTTAAAGACCGAAAGTCAAAGTTGCTGTAAAACGGCTTTGACTTGTGGTGTAGACCTAAATGGTCCAGCCATTGTTCGAGGCGAATATGGCTACGTGATCATAATTAGGTAGGTGTAAATCCCTCAAAAGGGGACCTCCTAATTATCACGATTACTTAGTTAATTGTCGGGTCAAAGTAATTAATCAAAAAGTCAAACTAGTCAGATTTCTGAATAATAATCAAAACTGATAATGTACAGGTTAGAAATCATATTTTGTCACTTAAATAACTTGGTAAATATTATTAGAACATGTCTAAACATGTTCAACCCGACAATTCTAAGTTTAAGCTCAGTTCGCAACCGAAAGTCGCAAAAGCTTGACTTTTGCTTTGACTTTCAGTTCACAACCGAAAGTCGCAAAAGCTTAATTCCTTTATGTTTTAAGCTTCCATTGTGACCATATAATGTTGTAGTATAACTCTCTGAGGTTATATTACATGGTCACTTAGAAATCTAAATTATATGCATGTTTCCGTTATTATGCTTATTATTGACTATTATGCCCTTATGGTCTAAAAATAGGATTTTTAAATAAATGAACATACAAATGGATTAGGTACTGATTAGTAAACATATTTAAAATGTTTTGACACTTACATTCTGGTCTTAAACTGATGTTATGCAATTTATCAAAAATAATGCTTTTATAAGGACCAAAATACCCTTAAGCATGTAAAACAAGTTTAAACATAAATTTTGGCACAAAACTCTTTACATACTGCTATGATATCATTTTTATGAATTTTTGGAATATTGGGTCAGATTATATACTGAACTTAACATTGAGTTCGTGTATAAAGCTATTAATTGACGATTTTACCCTTTTTGTGAATAAAATAAGTTATACATATAATTAACACGCAAAACCTTTTCCTACTGAACTAATATGAAAAATAAAATATTTTGACCATCCAAGGCTGGTCAAAAATTTTAGAATCACATAAACCTTGTAAATATCGTCAATTATCGGTTTTTACGCTAATTAGGTGCATAGTATGGTTTAAAACCATATTTAGCACCCAAGACTTGTTACCTACTGACTTTATAAACAATTTTAAATATTTTTACAGTAGGTATAAGTCATTAACTCAGAATTCTAATTATGACCTTAAAAGCATATGTGAAATGACCAAAATGCCCTTTCGGGGCATAGTTTGGCCATAAATGAGAAACCACACATATGTAAGATACCCTACTGTTATAACATCATAAAATAAATATTTTTACAGAATGTTTTTTACCAGAACTTCAGTTTACCTATAAACCTCTTTTATAAATTCTAAAATGACCAAAATACCCTTACGGGGTCTAATTCAGTTTTAAAATCTTTTTGGGCATATATGTTGATATCCTACTGATGTCTTAACATATTTTGAGCATAATGCCATATGGGACTTGTATATAACTGTTTTGGTTACCCGTTATGCTTATACACGCTCGGTTCGGTATATGTAACTAGTTTGCATAAATTAACCGAAACGGGTTTAACCTTATCATCTAAACTTCAAAATCCAGAATGTATTTAGTTTACCCATATTATACAAGTCTTCATGCTTGTTGGGTCCAAATTACATTCCATTCCGGTCTCTGCTTAATCTAGCGTTTCGAACCGTAACGTATCCTTAAAACTAACCGGTCTAAGTCTTCGACTTAAATAAGACCCGTTAGTATCCTGATAGGTTAATAAAACCTTCCTTACAGGTTAAATAGTCTCGGTAGAAGATACTTGCATAAAGTCTTAGAAATATACGGCTGAGTGGCGTTTCTTGCAAAATTAATTCAGGTAAATACTTTTAACTTATTTTCCCTTATACGGGCTTGGGATATGGTAAATTATTACCACTTGGTCGGGTATGGGATCATTTAGTCGGATTGTGATTAATAAATCCGCATAACCCATTTTAATCTGTTTTGTTTGATAACATAAACATTGGGGGTTAACGACCTTGTCCTGGATATCCTCAGCTCATTTAAATTATTAATGGCCACGACCTATGCACGGGGTGTGGGCATACACCCGACAGATGCAAATGCTAAATAATAAATTAACCCACAAGTTGGGAATAACTCATTTGTGGGTTTTATAAGTGGTGAGGCAGTTAATCATATCCGGTTTCCAAACCGGCCCCAAATGTATGACAAACATGTAAATCTATATACAAGATTTTAAATGAAATTGTCCCAAGTTATAAAAGATTTTGTGCCTTGTGCGCCTAAACCAATTTTCATAAATGTTTTCAAATGAGTCAGTTAATTGTATTTACCAGTGAAAACTGACATATTTTCCAAAGACTAAGTAACAGATACCTCTCGAAACTAGGCTGGAGCTGCTTGGCATAAATTAAGAGGATCTTGCAAATCCCTAGATGCCTGAAGTCTGTTAAACTCAGTTTTATGTATTTGTTTTCATGGTCCGCCTGTGGATCTCTATTACAATCCGTCTGTATATTCTTTCGTTTGAACTTTGAACATTATGGGTTATAATAGTATTTAAACTTCCAAGCCTTCTGCTATGCTATAATTGTGTTTAATTGTCTATGATGATATCAACTACGTCACGATACTCCCCACCGGGCCCACCAGAAATATGTGGAAATATTGGGGTGTGACATTCTTTCAGTTATATAGGCTTTAATAGCCGAAAGTCAAGCAAAATCGATTTTTGCTTTGACTTTCGGTTTAGACCATCATGGTCCAGCCATTGTTCGAGTCGAACATGGCTACGTGATCGTAATTAGGTAGGTGTTAATCCCTCAAAAGGGCACCTCCTGAAAATCAGGTTAACTAAGTTAAATGACGGATCAAAGTTTTATTATTTGAAAAGTCAAAAGTCAGTTTTTCGTATACTTTATAAATTGATCATATGAATGTTATAAACCATTTTTGACACTTAAAGACGTTGGTAATTAATATTAGAACATGTATGAGCATGTTCAGCCCGTCATTTCCAGTTTTAGGGTCGGTTCGCAACCGAAAGTCGAGCAGTTTGATTTCTACTTTGACTTTCGATTCTGACTGGTTTAGCTTAGTTAGCTATTGAATTTAAGTTGTATTATGATCATATTATAATGTAGGATAACCCTCTGAGGTTATACTACATGATCATAATCAGAATCCGAGTTCTTATACAAGTTTCTATAATATGCCTAACTTTGACCAAAATGCCCTTTTTGCATAAAACATGGTTTTAATCAAATATGAACTTGCAAAATGAATACCTACTGATATGTTACTATTATTAACATATTTTGGTATTTTAATTCTATTCATAACCTGAGTTTTGATATAAGTTCGTAAATTATGTTATATAATGACCAAAACACCCTTTTGGCGCATAGTATGGTTTTAAACCATAACTATCTTACAAAATCTATTACCTATTGATAATATAACATAATTAAAGTGTTTTCATAGTAGATACTTGATCATAACTCATATTTTATGCAAGTTCTCAAATTATGTCATATAATGATTAAAATGTCCTTATGGTGCATGTTTTGATTTTAAAACCTTAATGGCCATATAAGTTGATAACCTACTGATGTTACAACTTATTTAAAGTATATTGGCATATAGAACTTGTTTATGACTCATCCGGTTACCCGATATCGCTTATACGCATACGGTTGGGCTTATGTAACTAGTTTACGTAAGCCCACCGAAACGGGTCAAATCTTATCATTTTTACTTCAAATTCCAGAATGTATATTGATTACCCATATTATACAAGTCTTAGTACTTGTTGGGTTTAAACTACATTCTATTCCGGTCATCGCTTAATCAAGCGTATCGTACCATTTTCCATAATTTAAGTTAACTGGTCCAAGTCTATGACTTGAATAAGACCCGTTAACATTCTAATTGGTTATTTATACCATTCATTCCAGACTAGGGCCTTCCGGTAAATTGCAACCAACCTTAGTTAATTGATTACGGCTGAGCTATTTATAATTCTTGCATATTAAGACGAGTTTTAGCCAGGTAAATACTCTTAACTTATTTTCCCTATACGGGCTTGGGATATGGTAAATTATTACCGCTTGGTCGGGTATGGGATCATATGTCGGATTGTGACTACAAAATCTCCATGACCCGTTTTAATCTGTTTTGTCTGATAACATAAACATTGGGGGTTAACGCGACCGTGTCCTGGATATCCTCAGCTCATTTAAGTTACTAATAGCCACGACCGAGCACGGGGTGTAGGCATACACTTGACAGATGCTAATGCTATTATAAAATGTTTTTCTTACTCACTAGTTGGCGATACCCCTTTGTGGGTTTAAGTGGCATGTCGGTTAATCATGTTATTCGGTTTCTGCACCGGACCCCATGTGTATTGACAGGCATGTAACACTGTATACAAGATTATTTTTAATTGTCCCAAGCTATTTATAAAAATCATGTGCGTTGTGCACTTAAAATGATTTTTGAAATGTTTTCAAAATGAGTCGGTTATTTGTATTTACCAGTGTAAACTGACATATTTTCAAAAGACTAAGTTACAAGTTGCAAGGATACGTAACTAGGCTGGAAGTTGCCTGGTAATGCTAGAAGAGTAATTTACAACTCCTTTGCATAGAGTAATTTACAACTCCTTTGCATAAAGCCTAGTGGTCTGATTATTTCATTTTGTACATTTTCGATCCGCCTGTGGATCTTTATTACAAGCTGTCTGTATTATTATTTTAAACATTTGGACATTTAAGTTTGTAATAATATTTTAAACTCCAAGACTTCTGCTGTGCTATCTGTGTTTGCTTATCATGATACCAATCTATGTCATGATACTCCCCACCCAGGCCCACCGGGCGATTTGTTGAAATACCGGGGTGTGACAGGTTTGTATCAGAGCCAACGTTTGAGTGAATTAAACACTAGCCTTTTGTGTTTAATCTCAACCGACACAATAGCATATTCCTTAGACTTTCTGAGTCTAGGCAATGACCTAGGATTAACTCTTACCCTTATTAAGTTATATATATTGGTCTTGATTTTTGACAGGAATTAAACATGCCGCCAAGATATAGCGGAATAGGACGTGGGAAAGGTCCGATGTGGGGAGGACCATCAGGACATATACCCTCCCATTCTCACAACTCGAATCCCTACCAAGATTGGGGAAATTCCTACCCTTCAACGAGACATTCTGTCTCACTTGACTCATCACCATCATACCATCATTCCTTCCATTCCCATCACTCCCATCAGTCCCATCATTCACACCATTCTCATTCCCATTCATTTAACGGGTCTTTAGACCCAAACCAATATAAAAACACACCTCCGCTGCTCAAAACCATCGAAGATCCTTTCGAATTAGGGAAACGTGTTTTGGCCTAATAGGTAAAATACTCTCCTCGAGAAGCGATTAATAGTATTTTACCCTTCTAGTTACTACACGTCCCTAATTGATAGAAAAATCAAAACTTTGACAGGGTTGAAAATCGAGGAGTGGGACTAGTTGACAAGATGCGGGTTTCCCCCCTAATTTGACAACATCGTACCCTAAATGTGGTTGGTACTCGTCAAATGGGTCAAGAAAATTAATTCTGACGCGTTGACGAGGGTCCACTAGAGTTTGAATTGGAAATTTTCCATCAAGGTAAGGATTTCACTCCTAACTTGATGGCGTAATTTCATGCAAAAATCGAATAAGCGGATTGTCAGTCGTTCGTTTCACGCCTATTTTGGTGAAGTCGTCTCGTTTGCATGATACGAGTGTCTTCAAGTCTTCGAGTGTGTATTTGTGTAACGTCTTAGGATGCATACATAATTACAAAGTTCAGTGCACGGAAACCACAGTAAGACTTATTATGTGTAAGAACCGATAGTGATAACCATAACGAAATATGAACAATGTAATAGAGGTATGGTGGACGCACCAATAACGCTTTATATACTTGTATATAAGTGTCCCTCTCACATTGCAAGCATGACGTTATTTAAAGTTACTAGAAGTTCAGGACTCTAACCAGTGTTGTTTGATCTTTTCAACTTCATGTTACAAGCTCTCACAAGTTTCCTCTAAATAAATTTCGGGACGAAATTTCCTGAAGTAGGGGAGACTGTGACACCTGGGTCACTTCAACCATTAAACAAATACCAAACTAATGAAATATTGTATTTCATACTTGGGATTTGTATAAATATGTGTATCATTTACACATATCAATTCTTGTTCGATTTCGGGCTTTAAATCGCTTTCTGGAAGGTTATACGCGCACTGATGCGTAAATATAACCAGTTTAATGCAACAAACACTCCGGAATAGTGAAATAGGCTTAACATACCTTAAATAACCTTTACATAACTTAGAAATAAGTTTTGAAGGTTTTGGTATGGCAGAAACAAGTTAATTCGCCTACAGGGACTAAATTCGACAAACTGCGAAAGTATGACGATTCGTACTGGAACAGACATTCCTGAATATGACCATAAGTTAAACACACCTTAAATATCCTTTACATATCTTAGAAATAGGCTTTGAGGGGTTCGGTGTGCTAAAACAAACTTTTGGGTCATTCAGGGACTAAAAGCGTCAAAAAGTGCACAAGTTTGCACTTTCGCGCATAACATACGTTCTGAATACATCCGGACATCCAAAAATTTATGTAAGCACTAAAATATTTTATTTTAGTGTTTGGCATAAGAAAAATCCATTCGCCGCGCAATTTGGATCGTTTTTCGCGCTTATGCGCATTCCGTCGTAATTAACCGAACATCGCGATCGTACGACCAAACGAACGTTGGTGACCGACCGGATAATATTTAAATCCCACAAATATTCTGTTATGATTAAAATCTTATTTTAATCAGGTCCGTGTTGAAAAATAAATTAAAACGCCTAAAAACGTTATTTTTCAAAGTTTAAGCGCGTACCGTGTGTTTCTGCGCAACACGGTGCTTCTACTGCAAAACGCAGACAACGCAGCCAGTCCTGGCAACTGAAATTTATTTCAGTTATACTCCCTAGAGACTATACCTACTGATTACCACGTTATCTAGGCTCAGTGACGAGTCGTAGTTTCGGCCAAAATGCGTGTTATTGCGTATTTTGTAACCAAACTACTCTTGGGTATCAAAACCGTTTGTTCTGATACCAAACCTGTTTTCTAAACTTAGTTAAGCATGTTTTAACATGCTTAACTCGTCACTTTTAGTTTAGTGCTTATATAGGGTCGTAAGGTAAGCGATCTAAACAATCGCTTATACTTT
Organism: Helianthus tuberosus; assembly: GCA_030545235.1. Lineage (NCBI taxonomy): Eukaryota > Viridiplantae > Streptophyta > Magnoliopsida > Asterales > Asteraceae > Helianthus > Helianthus tuberosus. Next base: position 43,991,727 of record CM060392.1, read on the forward strand.
CGAACCTGACCCGTTTGGTCGATCATTAGGATCCGACCAAACACATTAGGTGACCATAGTATATAGGGAATAACCTTCCGAGGTTATACCTTATGGTCGCTTCGTTTAAGTAGTTGTATGATAGGTAGTTTATATGCCTTAGGTAAATTACCAAAATGCCCTTTTGACGCCAAAATTCATTTTAAGCATATGTAACATAACTTTTGGTATCTAAACTGATTTGGTAACAATGTTAGTCATGTTAAGGCATATTTTACTTATCATAGGACTAGTTAGGCATTCCAAACGCGTTTCACGCGAACGACACGTTAAAGTAGCATAAGCTACCTAAACGGGTCGTAATGGGTCGTAAGCACTTAGGTTAGGTTTCATTGTAGTATGTAGGCTTAGTTAAACCATGTTACATGAGTTTCCCATACTCATTTGGTTTACGAGCCCTCATTCTATCCGATCCTCCGATTTAGGTCCGGTTTATTAATGTAGTTACCTATATTTAGGTGCCGTTTGATATCCGTGATCTCTAGCATTGTTTGGTTGTTACTCAAGGACTACTAAGCAATCTCAAGTGAGTACATAGACCCCTCTTTTACTGTTTTCCAAACATTTTGGGGTGAAACACATGTGCCTACTTGTTACTTTCATGCTTTCCTGTTTTCACATCATATACTTGCTATGTTCATTAGTACATTTATAGTACATGATTTCATTGTGTTTATGCTATGTATGCCCATTGTGTGCGTACTTAGTACATTGTTTTACATTACATTTTATGCTATGTATGCCCATTGTGTGCGTACTTAGTACATTGTTTTACATTACATTTTATGATATGTATGCCCATTGTGTGCATACTTAGTACATTGTTTTACATTACATTTTATGCTATGTATGTCCTTTGTTGCATACTTAGTACATTTGTTATTCATCACATGCTTACATTTTGGTATGACATTTGGTTTGTTCAAATGAGACAATGTACATTCATTAACATTAGCTACGCCGCTCGTTAGTAGGTAATGGTACCATAGGACTTGACAACTCCCATTCCTGAAATCCCGGGTTTGTTTGGATTGGAAGGAATGACCGAATCCGACTACATTTCTAGGTGGACCTTAGACTTTGTGCTAGGGTTTATTCTACAGTCACAAGGCTTGGATGTGTGAATTTTTACAATACCGCATAGATGTTTGTATCAGTATAGCATGCATTTGTTCCACAAAACATAACTTTGATTTAAACCATGTTTTACTTCAATACCTTGTTTTTGTGCATTTTACATATGGTTTAGTTGATATATTTCACTTACCGTACATGATATTTTGGATACACATTACATGATATGCATTAGACATAAACATTTTGACATTGATATACAAAATTCATGATTTACATTAGACATAAACCTTTTGACATTGATATACAAAATTCATGATTTACATTAGACATAAACCTTTTGACATTGATATACGTAATTCATGATTTACATTAGACATAGACATTTGACATGGTTTTCACACAAACATTTTGACATTTGATTATACATAAACATTCTACTTTGATGGTTTGGTTTGAGTAAGTGATTTAAGTAACGAGGCGGGTGTAATATGATACAAGCATGGTGGATACGCCGCTGGTACTTTCTATATATAAGTGCTTGTATGATATTACATATCGTAGCGTTATTTGAATCATTTCAATTTAAGACATATAACATTTTATACAAATAACATACTTTTCACAAGACATTGTTTTACAAACAACTTATCTTATACAAACTCATTTTTTTTCATGGTTATTCATTTAACCTTACATTTATTTATACATATCATCTGATTTTATCACTTTTCAAATGATTTACAAGACAAAGCAAATTACAAGGTTCATGACTAAACATTTTCTTAAACATAAGTCATGAATTCTATTTTCACAAAACCTATGTATCTCACAGGCATTTTTATGCTGACGTACCTATTTTCACATGTGTTTCAGGATATGATGCATAGGATTTATCAAGATACACTTAGGCGGACTTGGGCCTTAGCGACAATAAAAGATGCAAGACTAGTTATTTATGTTATGTTTCTTTAATTGTCAAGACATTTTAACTCTTTTAATCAATAAAACAATATTTCAATTTCCATGTGTTATGAAACAATGATTCTGTTACAACACACCCCGACGTTTCCGCCACGTTTTGTTGTTTTACGTGGTCGGGGTGTGACAGAAAAGTTGGTATCAGAGCCCATGGTTATAGGGAATTAGGTTATTAGTAATGCTTTGACCTAGTCTATAACCTTCCTAGGACCCTAACGCCAGTTTACTTGCGTTTAGACATAAAACAATACCGTCACCTATCCTTAAGTGATGTCACACCCCGACCGCGTAAAACAACAAATCGCGGCGGAAACATCGGGGCGTGTTGCAACAGAATTAATTGTTTCATAACCATGGCATACAAAGTTGTATTTTATTTATTAAACAAGGGTGTTACACTGTTTCAAACAGGAAATTAAAGAGTTCAGAACATAATTAAACATAGTCTATCTTATTTAAAAGTCTCTAAGGCACAGGTCCGCCCTAGTATCATGATCAACATCTTATGGAAAAGCACCTGAAAACACATGTGAAAATAGGTACGTCAGCATAAAAATGCCTGTGAGATACATAGGTTTGTGAAAATAGGATTCATGACTTGTATTTGAGAAAATGTTTAGTCATGAACCTTGTAATTTGCTTTGTCTTGTAAATCATTTGAAAATAATAAGATCAGATGATATGTATAAGTAAATGTCAGGTTAAATAAATGACCATGTAAAAATGTGTTTGTATAAGATAAGTTGTTTGTAAATCAATATCTTGTGAAAAGTATATTATTTGTATAAAATGTTCTATGTCTCAAACTGAAATGATTCAAATAACGTTACGCCATGTAATACCATACAAACACTTATATATAGGAAGTACCAGCGGCGTATCCACCATGCTTGTATCATATTACATACGCATCGTTACTTAATCACTTAATCAAACCAAACCAACCAATGTAAGAAGTCTATGTTTAAACCAATTGTCAAATGTATTGAATAATATGTCAAATGTAAATCATGTCAAATGTCTATGTCAAATATCCATGTCAAATGTCTATGTCAAATATCCATGTCAAATATCTATGTCAAATACCCATGTCAAATGTCTATGTCAAATATCCATGTCAAATGTCTATGTCAAAATGTCATGTATGGCAAGTGAAATGTCTCAAACTAAACCATATGCACAAAAACAAAGTATTGAAGTAAAACTTGGTTTAAATCAAAGCTATGTTTTGTGTAAATGCATGCAACTATTTAATATGAACATTTATGCGGTATTGTGAAAATGCATACATCCAAGCCTTGTGACTGTGGTGATAAACCCTTTAAACAAATTAAAGGTCTATCTGTCTTATATCATCGAATTCGGTCATTCCTTTCTGTCCCCTTTCCCTGGGATGTCCGGAACGGGAGTTGTCAATTCCTATGGTACCACTACCTACTAACGAACGGCGTAGCTAATGTTAATGAATGTATTGTCCCATGTAAACAAACCAAATGTCATACCAAAATGTAAACATGTGAAAACAATGCACTAAGTATGTAATCAAATGAACATACATAGCGTGAAATGTCATGTAAAACAATGTACTAAGTAATGCACACAATGGGCACACCTAGCATGAAATGTAATGTAAAACAATGTACCCAGTAATGCACACAATGGGCACACCTAGCATGAAATGTAATGTAAAACAATGTACCAAGTAATGCACACAATGGGCACACCTAGCATAAGATGAAATGAAATCATGTACTATAATGTACTAACGAACATAGCATGTATATGATGTGAAAACAGGAAAGCATGAAAGTAACAAGTAGGCACATGTGTTCCACCCCAAAACAGTTTGGAAAACAGTAAAAGAGGGGTCTATGTACTCACTTGAGATTGCTCAGTTGTCTAAAGATAACCACCAAGTAATGCTATAGATCTCGGAATCAAACGGCACCTAATATAGGTAACTATGTTAATAACCGGACCTTAATCGGATGATTGGATAGAATGAGGTTTCGTAAACCAAACGAGTGTAGAGACTCGTGTCATTTGGTTTAACAAAGCCTACATGCTAAATGAAACTTAACCTAAGTCTTATCGACCCATTACGACCCGTTTAGGAAGCTTATGCTACTTTAACGTGTCGTGCGCGTGAAACGCGTTCGGACCGCCTAACTAGTCCTATGACAGGTATTATATGCCTAAACATGTTACATAATCAGTTACGTGACAAAAGTTTAGGTTACATATGCTAAATTACCAATTATGCATGAAAAGGGTATTCTGGTAATTTACCTAAGGCATATAAACTACCTATCATACAACTACTTAAACGATGTGACCATAGGGTATAACCTCGGAAGGTTATTCCCTACACTATGGTCACCTAATGTATTTGGTCGGATCCTAATGATCGACCAAACTGGGTCGGGTTCGAAGGTATAGGCGATTTATTAGATCGCCTACCCTACGACCCTAGACAACGTGGTAATCAGTAGGCATAGTCCCAAGGGACTATGACCATCGTGATTACAATCACGTTGCGAAGTTCAACCGAACTTCGCATTGACCATTACTGGTCAACGCTGAAAGTCAAACAAAGTTTGACTTTCTGACTCGAAAAGCAGTAAAAATAAGGAAAAGAACGAAAGAATACTTACGAAGGGTCCCCGAATGCTAAACTCGATTCGAAAATCTCAGGTATGAAACTAGTGTTTCAACTTAGAGTTTCTCAAATCAAATTTCTAGTGATTATGAATGAAACATATGGTGGGTATTTATAGTTTTTCCATATAGAATATTCCTAGAATATTCCTAGAATATTCCTAGCATATTCCAAGCATATTCCTAGCATATACCTTAGCATATTCCAAGCATATACCTTAGCATATTCCAAGCATATACCTTAGCATATTCCAAGCATATGCCAAGCATATTCCTAGTATATGGCTAAGACGGGTATTTAACTGGGTACCGGGTATTTTATCTAGCGTTTAAATCCCGGTTTATGGCGTTCTAAATTATTTTTATTACTCTATAAAAATAAACTCGCCAAGTTATTACTGAAATAAATTTCAGTTGCCAGGACTGGCTGCGTTGTCTGCGTTTTGCAGTAGAAGCACTGTGTTGCGCAGAAACACACGGTACGCGCTTAAACTTTGAAAAATAACGTTTTTAGGCGTTTTAATTTATTTTTCAACACGGACCTGATTAAAATAAGATTTTAATCATAACAGAATATTTGTGGGATTTAAATATTATCCGGTCGGTCACCAACGTTCGTTTGGTCGTACGATCGCGATGTTCGGTTAATTACGACGGAATGCGCATAAGCGCGAAAAACGATCCAAATTGCGCGACGAATGGATTTTTCTTATGCCAAACACTAAAATAAAATATTTTGGTGCTTACATAAATTTTTGGATGTCCGGATGTATTCAGAACGTATGTTATGCGCGAAAATGCAAACTTGTGCACTTTTTGACACTTTTAGTCCCTGAGTGACCCAAAAGTTTATTTTAGCACACCGAACCCCTCAAAGCCTATTTCTAAGCTATGTAAAGGATATTTAAGGTGTGTTTAACTTATGGTTAGGTTCCGGAATGTTCGTTACAGTTCAAATTGACATACTTTCGCAGTTTGTCATATTTAGTCCCTGTAAGCGAATTAACTTGTTTTTGCCATACCAAAGCCTTTAAAACTTATTTCTAAGTTATGTAAAGGTTATTTAAGGTATGTTGAGTATATGTTGATGTTCCGGAGTATTTCTCGCATTAAACTGAGTACGTTTACGCACTAGTTTGCGTATAACTCTCCAGAAAGCGATGTAGAGTTTGAAATTGAACAAAAGTCAAAACATGAAAAATGTAAAACATAACAAAACAAACATTGTGATCAAATAACATTGTTTTATTGATAACATAACTGTTCATAGTGATTTACAAGCACAGTTGTTACAGTCTCCCCTACTTGTGGAAATTTCGTCCCGAAATTTATTTAGAGGAAACTCGTGGAAAAAGATGCGGATATTTCGCTTTCATTTGATCTTCGCGTTCCCAAGTAAACTCGGGTCCACGTTTAGCTTCCCAGCGAACTTTGACCAAAGGAATGCGCTTGCGTTTAAGCCACTTGACTTCACGTTCCATGATTTCCACTGGCTTCTCAACAAATTTCAGTGTTTTGCCAACACGAATTTCGTCAAGCGGTATGGAGAAATTCTCATCAGCTGTACACTTCTTGAGATTGGACACGTGAAAAGTTGGATGAACATTTCCCAGTTCAGGAGGTAACTCAAGTCTGTAGGCTACCTTTCCGATTCTTTCGACGATCTTGAATGGTCCAACGTATCTAGGTGCAAGTTTTCCTTTCTTTCCAAATCTGATCACACCTTTCCAAGGTGAGACCTTAAGTAATACTCGATCACCGACTTGAAATTCCAAGGCTTTGCGTTTTGGGTCCGCGTAAATCTTCTGACGGTTTCTAGCTGCCTGAAGGTTATCACGAACTTTCTTGACCTTGTCAGTTGTCTCTAAAATGAGGGCAGGTCCAGTAAGTTGGGCCTCGCCAATCTCATTCCAGCAGACTGGTGAACGACATTTTCGACCATAGAGAGCTTCGAAAGGAGCCATTTTGATGCTAGTGTGATAACTGTTGTTGTAGGAGAATTCAATCAATTTAAGATGTGAATCCCAGCTACCACCAAAATCGATCACACAAGCTCTAAGCATATCCTCCTGAGTCTGGATTGTTCTCTCAGATTGACCATCCGTTTGCGGATGATAAGCTGTGCTCAGATTAAGTTGGGTCCCCATAGCAGATTGCATGGTTCTCCAAAAATGAGAAGTGAAACGAGCATCTCTGTCAGAAATGATGTTCAACGGAACACCATGTCGAGCTACAATTTCATCTACATAGATTTGAGCAAGTCTGTCAGCAGGAAAATCCTCACGGATTGGCAAGAAATGTGCTGACTTTGTAAGACGATCAACGACTACCCAGATGGCATCATGACCTTTCTTTGTGCGCGGGAGTTTGGTAACAAGATCCATAGTAATGTTTTCCCATTTCCAAACTGGGATCTCTGGTTGCTCCAATAAACCAGAAGGACGTTGATGTTCAGCCTTAACCTTAAGACAAGTAAGGCATTTGGATACGTATAAGGCAATGTCTTTCTTCATACCAGGCCACCAATAGTGAATACGAAGATCCTTATACATTTTATCTGAGCCCGGATGAATAGAATAACGAGACTTATGGGCTTCATCCATAAGCAAGGTACGAAGATCATCTAGGCTTGGGACCCACAAACGGTCCATGAAGTAATATGATCCATTGTCCTTCAGTTCCAGTGCAGGTGTTATGTGATAAGGAAATTCCTTATCCATCAATCCTTGTGAAACACAAGATTGTTGAGACTGAGAAATGCGTGCTTGAATGTCAGATCGAGCTTGAATAACAGATTGAACACGTACACAATGAAGCTTAGTACGTTCCTTACGACTCAATGCATCAGCTACGACATTCGCCTTACCAGGATGGTAGCGAATTTCGCAGTCATAGTCGTTTAAAAGCTCAACCCAACGTCGCTGTCTCATGTTGAGTTCTTTCTGGTTGAAAATATGCTGAAGACTTTTGTGGTCAGTGAAAACCACACATTTTGTACCGTACAAATAGTGTCTCCAGATCTTGAGAGCAAAGACAACTGCACCCAACTCAAGATCATGAGTGGTGTAGTTCTTCTCATGTATCTTCAACTGCCTCGATGCATAGGCTATGACTTTGTTCCTTTGCATAAGAACACAGCCAAGACCCAATTTCGATGCATCACAATACACAACAAAATCATCATCACCCTCAGGCAATGATAGAACAGGCGCATCGCATAGCTTCTGCTTCAGGTGTTGAAAAGCTTCCTCTTGTTTGTACCCCCAATAAAAGGGCATTTTCTTCTGAGTTAGAGCAGTTAGAGGAACTGCAATCTTCGAGAAGTTTTCTATGAAGCGGCGATAATAACCCGCTAGACCAAGAAAAGAACGAACTTCAGTAGGAGTAGTAGGCGTATCCCAATCCTTAATCGCACTGATCTTGGAGGGATCTACATGAATACCTCGTTCGTTGATAACATGCCCCAAAAATTGAACTTCTTTAAGCCAAAATTCGCACTTGGAGAATTTGGCGAAAAGTTGCTCTTTCTTTAGGAGTTCAAGAGTAAGACGAAGATGTTGCTCATGCTCAGCTTGCGTCTTAGAGTATATCAAGATGTCATCAATAAAAACAATGACGAACTGATCCAAATAAGGTTTGCAGACCCTATTCATTAAGTCCATGAAAACAGCAGGAGCATTAGTCAAACCAAATGGCATGACTGTGAATTCATAATGCCCATAACGAGTACGGAACGCTGTCTTCGGAATGTCTTCTTCTTGCACCCGAAGTTGATGATACCCGGAACGCAGATCAATCTTTGAAAAATAAGAAGCGCCTTGTAACTGATCAAAGAGATCATCGATGCAAGGTAGAGGATATCGATTCTTGATGGTAAGCTTGTTAAGCTCACGATAATCGATACACATCCTAAAGGATCCATCCTTCTTCTTGACAAAAAGAACGGGAGCACCCCAAGGTGAAAAACTAGGACGTATAAAACCTTTGTCAGAGAGCTCCTGAAGCTGTTTGGACAACTCTTGCATCTCAGACGGTGCAAGACGATATGGAGCTCTGGCAACGGGATTTGCACCAGGTACGAGATCAATGCGGAACTCGACTTGGCGTGCTGGAGGTAGACCAGGTAAATCTTCAGGGAACACTTCAGAATAATCCCGAACGACAGGAATATCTGAAATAGACTTACCCTTGCCTTTATCTTCTGTAACATGTGCTAAGAAAGCCACATAGTTCTTCTGCAGATACTTCCGAGCTTTAAAACAAGACATGAGTTTGAGACCACCGGTAGGCTTCTCACCTTGAACTTGCAGGATCTCGCCTGTCGAAAGCGGCACACGAACAATCTTCTTAGAACAAACTATCTCTGCGTGATGCTTGGATAACCAATCCATTCCCACAATAACGTCGAAGCTTCCGAGTTGCATAGGCGCGAGGTTAATAGGAAAAAGATGGTCGTTAAGATTCAACTGGCAGTTGCAAAGAACAGAATCAAGAATAATGGGTTCACCACTAGCAACCTCTACTGTCAAAGATTTGCCTAGTTTTGTTCTAGACACGCGAAGCATTTGCTCAAAGGACAAAGACACGAAACTCTTATCGGCACCAGAATCGAAAAGAACAGATGCAGGCTGATTATTAATAAAGAACGTACCGTTCACCACATTATCGTCAGCCTGTGCCTCTTGGGCATTCATGTTAAATACTCGGCCTCGAGCCGGAGCCGGATTCTGGTTCTGGTTCTGGTTCTGGTTCTGGTTCTGGTTGGCTAGCCTTGGGCACCGGTTTCTATAGTGGGTCAGGTCCCCACAATTATAACAAGCACCCGGTGGGTATTGTGGTCTTGCAGCTTGACCCTGTTGCTGAGCAACTTGTTGAGCCGGGTTCTGAACCGCGGGATTCTGAGCAGACCGACAAAAATTGGCAAGATGGCCTGACTTCCCACAGTTAGTACAGAAACGGCATGGAAGTTGCGGCTGGTGGTGACTGTTGCATCTATTGCACAAAGGTGCATTCCCTGTATAGGGTTTCTTTGCTGGTGGCTGTGCGGGTTGGTTGAGAGCTGCCTGGTTAGCTTGGGCAGTAACAGCATAGTTTTGGGAAGCCTTACGCTTCTTTGCCCTCTTCGAAGAACCAGAGTTCTTTCCATTCCCGTTTTGACCTTTCTTGCTATCTTCCTTGTCAGCCGACTGCTTCTTGCCCTTGTCACCATTCCTGTGTAGCTTTCCCTTTCTAATCTGCGACTCAGTCAGCGTCGCTGATAACTCGATCGCCTGACGGAGTGTGGCAGGTTCACTACCAGTAAGAATGTCTTGTACCGAGTCAGGTAGACCATCGATGTATCTCTCGATAGCCTTGTCGAGTGGGGTAACCATAGTCGGGCAAAGCAGACTCAATTCTTCAAACCGATCAGTATAAGCCCTGTGCTCACCACTATCTTGCTTCAAAACATCAAACTCCTTCTCCAACGCTCGCTGCTCATGACGAGGACAGAATTCCCTCATCATAAGGGCTCTAAGTTCAGCCCATGTCTGTGCGAGAGCAACTTCTGCACCTTGGTCCCTCATAACCCCGTTCCACCATGTCAAAGCCCTCTTCTGAAATACGCTCGAAGCAAACTCGACTTTGCGATTTTCGAGACACTGCACGTGGCGAAAAGTATTCTCTATGCTCTCAAACCACTGAAGAAGCCCAGTCGCTCCCTCAGAACCACTAAACTTGAGTGGTTTAGCCTGGTTAAAATCCTTGTATTTGCACGGACCATTGTTGTTGTTGTTGGCTTGTTGCCATTGAGCAAAGAGATTTGGGAATTGAGCAGCCATCTGCTGCGCAATAATTTCTGCCAGTTCAGCAGTAGCTATCTGGTTCTCGCGTCGAGGAGGCATTCTAAAAGGGGAAAACATGAAAAGAAACGAGTGAGATGATTGGATGAAGAGAATGAGATGAAACAAAATCAACAAAAGCAAAGATGGTGGTCATTCGTTCGTATCACAAAGCAAACAAACGACTCACAGTGACTAATCAAAGTAAATGGGTCAAAATAATGTATTAGCGAAGACATGCTCGCCTATAAGTGAACACTCACTCCAAGAATTCCCAGGTAAGCACAACTGGTCTCGCGTCTGGTTGAGATGTATACGAAGTGCTTGCCTAGACAGAAAACCCAGAATACAGGCGTTCACCCTTCCAGTTTGCACATGTTCACATTATTTAAAACCCAAAACGTTTGACGGGATTTTGAAAATTTGAAGGCACAAGGCCAAAAACCAATACTGAAAAGGGTTCAAAACCATATAACAGAGGGTTCAAAACCTTACAATTGAGGGTTCAAAACCTTGTAAAAATTTATTCAAAAACAGATGATTGTTTTTCAAAAATCGTTTCGGAAAAATTTTTGTTTCCTTGTTTTGTTAATCACCTAAGGATAGGTGATGTACATGTTTTAAGATCTAAACACAAGATAACTTGTGTTAGGTTCCTAGAAAAGTTATAGTCTAGGTCAAAGCATTACTAATAACCTAATTCCCTATAACCATTGGCTCTGATACCAACTCTTCTGTCACACCCCGACCGCGTAAAACAACAAATCGCGGCGGAAACATCGGGGCGTGTTGCAACAGAATTAATTGTTTCATAACCATGGCATACAAAGTTGTATTTTATTTATTAAACAAGGGTGTTACACTGTTTCAAACAGGAAATTAAAGAGTTCAGAACATAATTAAACATAGTCTATCTTATTTAAAAGTCTCTAAGGCACAGGTCCGCCCTAGTATCATGATCAACATCTTATGGAAAAGCACCTGAAAACACATGTGAAAATAGGTACGTCAGCATAAAAATGCCTGTGAGATACATAGGTTTGTGAAAATAGGATTCATGACTTGTATTTGAGAAAATGTTTAGTCATGAACCTTGTAATTTGCTTTGTCTTGTAAATCATTTGAAAATAATAAGATCAGATGATATGTATAAGTAAATGTCAGGTTAAATAAATGACCATGTAAAAATGTGTTTGTATAAGATAAGTTGTTTGTAAATCAATATCTTGTGAAAAGTATATTATTTGTATAAAATGTTCTATGTCTCAAACTGAAATGATTCAAATAACGTTACGCCATGTAATACCATACAAACACTTATATATAGGAAGTACCAGCGGCGTATCCACCATGCTTGTATCATATTACATACGCATCGTTACTTAATCACTTAATCAAACCAAACCAACCAATGTAAGAAGTCTATGTTTAAACCAATTGTCAAATGTATTGAATAATATGTCAAATGTAAATCATGTCAAATGTCTATGTCAAATATCCATGTCAAATGTCTATGTCAAATATCCATGTCAAATATCTATGTCAAATATCCATGTCAAATGTCTATGTCAAATATCCATGTCAAATGTCTATGTCAAAATGTCATGTATGGCAAGTGAAATGTCTCAAACTAAACCATATGCACAAAAACAAAGTATTGAAGTAAAACTTGGTTTAAATCAAAGCTATGTTTTGTGTAAATGCATGCAACTATTTAATATGAACATTTATGCGGTATTGTGAAAATGCATACATCCAAGCCTTGTGACTGTGGTGATAAACCCTTTAAACAAATTAAAGGTCTATCTGTCTTATATCATCGAATTCGGTCATTCCTTTCTGTCCCCTTTCCCTGGGATGTCCGGAACGGGAGTTGTCAATTCCTATGGTACCACTACCTACTAACGAACGGCGTAGCTAATGTTAATGAATGTATTGTCCCATGTAAACAAACCAAATGTCATACCAAAATGTAAACATGTGAAAACAATGCACTAAGTATGTAATCAAATGAACATACATAGCGTGAAATGTCATGTAAAACAATGTACTAAGTAATGCACACAATGGGCACACCTAGCATGAAATGTAATGTAAAACAATGTACCCAGTAATGCACACAATGGGCACACCTAGCATGAAATGTAATGTAAAACAATGTACCAAGTAATGCACACAATGGGCACACCTAGCATAAGATGAAATGAAATCATGTACTATAATGTACTAACGAACATAGCATGTATATGATGTGAAAACAGGAAAGCATGAAAGTAACAAGTAGGCACATGTGTTCCACCCCAAAACAGTTTGGAAAACAGTAAAAGAGGGGTCTATGTACTCACTTGAGATTGCTCAGTTGTCTAAAGATAACCACCAAGTAATGCTATAGATCTCGGAATCAAACGGCACCTAATATAGGTAACTATGTTAATAACCGGACCTTAATCGGATGATTGGATAGAATGAGGTTTCGTAAACCAAACGAGTGTAGAGACTCGTGTCATTTGGTTTAACAAAGCCTACATGCTAAATGAAACTTAACCTAAGTCTTATCGACCCATTACGACCCGTTTAGGAAGCTTATGCTACTTTAACGTGTTGTGCGCGTGAAACGCGTTCGGACCGCCTAACTAGTCCTATGACAGGTATTATATGCCTAAACATGTTACATAATCAGTTACGTGACAAAAGTTTAGGTTACATATGCTAAATTACCAATTATGCATGAAAAGGGTATTCTGGTAATTTACCTAAGGCATATAAACTACCTATCATACAACTACTTAAACGATGTGACCATAGGGTATAACCTCGGAAGGTTATTCCCTACACTATGGTCACCTAATGTATTTGGTCGGATCCTAATGATCGACCAAACTGGGTCGGGTTCGAAGGTATAGGCGATTTATTAGATCGCCTACCCTACGACCCTAGACAACGTGGTAATCAGTAGGCATAGTCCCAAGGGACTATGACCATCGTGATTACAATCACGTTGCGAAGTTCAACCGAACTTCGCATTGACCATTACTGGTCAACGCTGAAAGTCAAACAAAGTTTGACTTTCTGACTCGAAAAGCAGTAAAAATAAGGAAAAGAACGAAAGAATACTTACGAAGGGTCCCCGAATGCTAAACTCGATTCGAAAATCTCAGGTATGAAACTAGTGTTTCAACTTAGAGTTTCTCAAATCAAATTTCTAGTGATTATGAATGAAACATATGGTGGGTATTTATAGTTTTTCCATATAGAATATTCCTAGAATATTCCTAGAATATTCCTAGCATATTCCAAGCATATTCCTAGCATATACCTTAGCATATTCCAAGCATATACCTTAGCATATTCCAAGCATATACCTTAGCATATTCCAAGCATATGCCAAGCATATTCCTAGTATATGGCTAAGACGGGTATTTAACTGGGTACCGGGTATTTTATCTAGCGTTTAAATCCCGGTTTATGGCGTTCTAAATTATTTTTATTACTCTATAAAAATAAACTCGCCAAGTTATTACTGAAATAAATTTCAGTTGCCAGGACTGGCTGCGTTGTCTGCGTTTTGCAGTAGAAGCACTGTGTTGCGCAGAAACACACGGTACGCGCTTAAACTTTGAAAAATAACGTTTTTAGGCGTTTTAATTTATTTTTCAACACGGACCTGATTAAAATAAGATTTTAATCATAACAGAATATTTGTGGGATTTAAATATTATCCGGTCGGTCACCAACGTTCGTTTGGTCGTACGATCGCGATGTTCGGTTAATTACGACGGAATGCGCATAAGCGCGAAAAACGATCCAAATTGCGCGACGAATGGATTTTTCTTATGCCAAACACTAAAATAAAATATTTTGGTGCTTACATAAATTTTTGGATGTCCGGATGTATTCAGAACGTATGTTATGCGCGAAAATGCAAACTTGTGCACTTTTTGACACTTTTAGTCCCTGAGTGACCCAAAAGTTTATTTTAGCACACCGAACCCCTCAAAGCCTATTTCTAAGCTATGTAAAGGATATTTAAGGTGTGTTTAACTTATGGTTAGGTTCCGGAATGTTCGTTACAGTTCAAATTGACATACTTTCGTAGTTTGTCATATTTAGTCCCTGTAAGCGAATTAACTTGTTTTTGCCATACCAAAGCCTTTAAAACTTATTTCTAAGTTATGTAAAGGTTATTTAAGGTATGTTGAGTATATGTTGATGTTCCGGAGTATTTCTCGCATTAAACTGAGTACGTTTACGCACTAGTTTGCGTATAACTCTCCAGAAAGCGATGTAGAGTTTGAAATTGAACAAAAGTCAAAACATGAAAAATGTAAAACATAACAAAACAAACATTGTGATCAAATAACATTGTTTTATTGATAACATAACTGTTCATAGTGATTTACAAGCACAGTTGTTACAGTCTCCCCTACTTGTGGAAATTTCGTCCCGAAATTTATTTAGAGGAAACTCGTGGAAAAAGATGCGGATATTTCGCTTTCATTTGATCTTCGCGTTCCCAAGTAAACTCGGGTCCACGTTTAGCTTCCCAGCGAACTTTGACCAAAGGAATGCGCTTGCGTTTAAGCCACTTGACTTCACGTTCCATGATTTCCACTGGCTTCTCAACAAATTTCAGTGTTTTGCCAACACGAATTTCGTCAAGCGGTATGGAGAAATTCTCATCAGCTGTACACTTCTTGAGATTGGACACGTGAAAAGTTGGAATATGCTAAGGTATATGCTAAGGAATATGCCAGGAATATGCTAGGAATATGCTTGGAATATGCTAGGAATATGCTTGGAATATGCTAGAAATATTTTATATGGAAGATCCTATAAATACCCAACCCCATTCAACCCAAAACCCACAAAAATCTGATCTAAAAGACTCTAAGTTGAAGCCATTTCTTCATACCTGAGTTATTTGATCAAGATTAGCTTTCGGCGACCCTTTGTAAGTGTTCCTTCGTTCTTTTTATTCGTTTAGCGTTAAAAGTCAAACTTTGTTTGACTTTCTGCGTTGACCAGTTTATGGTCAATGAGAAGTTCGTTTGAACTTCATAACGTGAGCATAATCACGATGGTTATAGTCCCTAGAGACTATACCTACTGATTACCACGTTATCTAGGCTCAGTGACGAGTCGTAGTTTCGGCCAAAATGCGTGTTATTGCGTATTTTGTAACCAAACTACTCTTGGGTATCAAAACCGTTTGTTCTGATACCAAACCTATTTTCTAAACTTAGTTAAGCATGTTTTAACATGCTTAACTCGTCACTTTTAGTTTAGTGCTTATATAGGGTCGTAAGGTAAGCGATCTAAACAATCGCTTATACTTTCGAACCCGACCCGTTTGGTCGATCATTAGGATCCGACCAAACACATTAGGTGACCATAGTATATAGGGAATAACCTTCCGAGGTTATACCTTATGGTCGCTTCGTTTAAGTAGTTGTATGATAGGTAGTTTATATGCCTTAGGTAAATTACCAAAATGCCCTTTTGACGCCAAAATTCATTTTAAGCATATGTAACATAACTTTTGGTATCTAAACTGATTTGGTAACAATGTTAGTCATGTTAAGGCATATTTTACTTATCATAGGACTAGTTAGGCATTCCAAACGCGTTTCACGCGAACGACGCGTTAAAGTAGCATAAGCTACCTAAACGGGTCGTAATGGGTCGTAAGCACTTAGGTTAGGTTTCATTGTAGTATGTAGGCTTAGTTAAACCATGTTACATGAGTTTCCCATACTCATTTGGTTTACGAGCCCTCATTCTATCCGATCCTCCGATTTAGGTCCGGTTTATTAATGTAGTTACCTATATTTAGGTGCCGTTTGATATCCGTGATCTCTAGCATTGTTTGGTTGTTACTCAAGGACTACTAAGCAATCTCAAGTGAGTACATAGACCCCTCTTTTACTGTTTTCCAAACATTTTGGGGTGAAACACATGTGCCTACTTGTTACTTTCATGCTTTCCTGTTTTCACATCATATACTTGCTATGTTCATTAGTACATTTATAGTACATGATTTCATTGTGTTTATGCTATGTATGCCCATTGTATGCGTACTTAGTACATTGTTTTACATTACATTTTATGCTATGTATGCCCATTGTGTGCGTACTTAGTACATTGTTTTACATTACATTTTATGATATGTATGCCCATTGTGTGCATACTTAGTACATTGTTTTACATTACATTTTATGCTATGTATGTCCTTTGTTGCATACTTAGTACATTTGTTATTCATCACATGCTTACATTTTGGTATGACATTTGGTTTGTTCAAATGAGACAATGTACATTCATTAACATTAGCTACGCCGCTCGTTAGTAGGTAATGGTACCATAGGACTTGACAACTCCTATTCCTGAAATCCCGGGTTTGTTTGGATTGGAAGGAATGACCGAATCCGACTACATTTCTAGGTGGACCTTAGACTTTGTGCTAGGGTTTATTCTACAGTCACAAGGCTTGGATGTATGAATTTTTACAATACCGCATAGATGTTTGTATCAGTATAGCATGCATTTGTTCCACAAAACATAACTTTGATTTAAACCATGTTTTACTTCAATACCTTGTTTTTGTGCATTTTACATATGGTTTAGTTGATATATTTCACTTACCGTACATGATATTTTGGATACACATTACATGATATGCATTAGACATAAACATTTTGACATTGATATACAAAATTCATGATTTACATTAGACATAAACCTTTTGACATTGATATACAAAATTCATGATTTACATTAGACATAAACCTTTTGACATTGATATACGTAATTCATGATTTACATTAGACATAGACATTTGACATGGTTTTCACACAAACATTTTGACATTTGATTATACATAAACATTCTACTTTGATGGTTTGGTTTGAGTAAGTGATTTAAGTAACGAGGCGGGTGTAATATGATACAAGCATGGTGGATACGCCGCTGGTACTTCCTATATATAAGTGCTTGTATGATATTACATATCGTAGCGTTATTTGAATCATTTCAATTTAAGACATATAACATTTTATACAAATAACATACTTTTCACAAGACATTGTTTTACAAACAACTTATCTTATACAAACTCATTTTTTTTCATGGTTATTCATTTAACCTTACATTTATTTATACATATCATCTGATTTTATCACTTTTCAAATGATTTACAAGACAAAGCAAATTACAAGGTTCATGACTAAACATTTTCTTAAACATAAGTCATGAATTCTATTTTCACAAAACCTATGTATCTCACAGGCATTTTTATGCTGACGTACCTATTTTCACATGTGTTTCAGGATATGATGCATAGGATTTATCAAGATACACTTAGGCGGACTTGGGCCTTAGCGACAATAAAAGATGCAAGACTAGTTATTTATGTTATGTTTCTTTAATTGTCAAGACATTTTAACTCTTTTAATCAATAAAACAATATTTCAATTTCCATGTGTTATGAAACAATGATTCTGTTACAACACTCCCCGACGTTTCCGCCACGTTTTGTTGTTTTACGTGGTCGGGGTGTGACAGAAAAGTTGGTATCAGAGCCCATGGTTATAGGGAATTAGGTTATTAGTAATGCTTTGACCTAGTCTATAACCTTCCTAGGACCCTAACGCGAGTTTACTTGCGTTTAGACATAAAACAATACCGTCACCTATCCTTAAGTGACAACCGCAACAAGAACATAAATTTCAAAACCGCTTTGAAAACTAATCATCTGTTCTAGGATGATTGATTACTAGGTTTTGAACCCTCTGTTATATGGTTTTGAACCCCTTTGAATTTTCAAAACCTCGTCAAAGTTTGGGTCTTATAGTGTGAACACGTGCAATCTGGAAGAGTGGATGCCTGTACTCTGAGTTTTCTGTCTAAGGCTAGAGTGTTCGTACAAATCCACATAATCGGACCAGTCACTCTTACCTGGGAACTCTTGGGGTGAGTGTCCACTTATAGGCTAAAGCATGTCTTCGCGATACATTAATATGACCCGCTTAATTTGATTAGTCACCGTCTCATTTGTTTGCCTTAGGTAACAAACAAATGATCGCAATTTCTATGCGTTGTCATTTTGTTTAATTTACCGATAACACTTCATTTGTTTCCTCCTATATCTTTCTTTTCCTCCAGAATGTCTCTTCATCGCAACGATGCGCAGATGTCCGAGTAGACTGCCAGATTTGCCCAGCGAATAGGCGAAGTAATCCTGAAGACTGTTGAATTAGGCATTGCCATGTCTCGTCTCAACAATGAAGCCACTCAAGAGCCACCAAAGGAAGCAGAAGTCAAGCCAGCACCACCAGCCATGAAACCAATCAAGGAATCAAAGACCATGGATGAACAGACTGGATCCCCTAGGAAGTCAAAGAAGTGAAAGGCTTCTCAGAACTTCACCGTGGTCGCTCACAATGGTCAAGCCATCCCCAACCAACCAGCTCAACCCCCTACTAGGAAGCCATACAACGGAACTGCACCCTTGTGCAACCAATGTAGCCTTCATCATCACGCTAGTGTGAAGTGCCGCAAATGCCAAATTTGTGGACTTAAAGGTCATACAGCAAAGGTTTGCTCAACTGCGGCTGTACCAAATCAAGTAGAACCCATCCGGGTGGCAACACCACCTGCTAAGAAGCAATACAAGGGAACGGCACCAATATGCGACAAATGTAATGGGCATCACCAAGCTCACTTACAGTGTCGTCTGTGTGTATCATGTGGGCGAGTTGGTCACCTGGCAAGTGCTTGTCGCTGTAACCCGAACCAAGGTGGTCCAAATCAACCACAAGCCAATCCTGCTCAAGCTCGCTTCCCGCCTGGATCGTGCTACAACTGTGGCAAGATGGGTCATTTCATGAATAAATGCCCGAAGCTTGCTAAGGCAAATCCAACCCACGGATGAGTAGTTGACTGATTTGAAGATGTTGTTGTCTTATGCTTTTGTTTCTTCCATTTTCTTGTAATGTGAAACAATCTGTTTTGTTTATAAATAAATCGTTGATCACAAATTCTGATATACAAGTGTAGTTACATGTGTGTATGGCATTTCCTTATAATACCTACATTAAGGAACTATGTTCCTTACAAACTACTCTTGTGAATATTTCCCATTCTTGTGTTTACTCATGATACCCATAGAAAATTCTAAGTACTCGTTTCAATCTAAGATACGAAGTACAGAAGATAAAGTGACATTATGAGTAATCATGCTTCTACACATCTGTGCCTTTGAATCCTTGGTTAGACAACTAAGGGTATTTTCAAATCTCATACCCATATCATTTCATTCTGTTCTCGTAACAATATACATAGTATAAGTATTACAAAAACAATTTTCATGATCTCAAAACATTTCATATAGTTTGAAAACAATTTTTCGAATACATTGGCTATGTTTTCAAAAACAACCTTCATGATTTCAAAATATTTTATATAGTCTGAAAACGATAATAACACAGTACATCTTCTTATCAGGTGCATGATTTCGAAAAGCATTTTTCATATTTTCAGAAACCTCATACATAATTTCAAAAATTTCATCTCGCATGATTTTAAGACATTTTATAAATATACCTACCTAGTACACCTACTTTATGATTTCAAAAGTATTATGCATAAGGTTTCAAAAACATTGAACACAATTTTTTTAGGACCCCATGCATAGTTTTCAAAAATATTTTCCTCATACATTGACTTAACCTTCAAATTCCGCTTCATATGTCGCCTTGACATATCTAGCATCTCAACTTCATAAGCATTTTTACTTCATGTTTTGACTTAAGCACATCCAGTGCAAGGTTTCAAAACATCTTCAACTTCTAAAATTCCATATGGGATCTTTTTATCTTCACAATTAGACCCTTGTGAATGATTTCCATTCAAATCAGAGTCCTTAATTGGATTCCTTGTGTACCTTAATTCGAACATTTCGGTTCCTTAGAATCGAAATCGAATTTTCTCTTTAAGATCTTTCTATCTTTATAGTTAGATTCTTAGAATTATTTAAAGCACCAATCAAAATCCACTAATTTGATACCTGGTGTGCTTTGAATACATGTGCACAGTTAGCAGAACAAATTAACAAAATGATAACAAATCAAGTTAAACAATTTTGTGGTTATGTGACTATGTGTTTATGCATCTTGTGTTTTCTTTTATGCATTTTGTGTTTTTGTATACTCTCGATATTCGTTATCCCAATCCTCGTAGAATCTTTCATATCTTTATATGAGGGATTCGTAGAGGATATTAAAAAAGGTACTACCTTAAATCCTTATTGGGCTTCTACATGATAGTTAAGACCCTTGGATTGTATAGTACCACTCCATGATTCATAAGAGACCCTTTTAGTGGTCTAGTCAAAAAGATTGATTCAAAAATCTGGTTAAAGAATGACATGTGATGGTATAAGCTGAAAAGACTCCTTGGTTGTCTATTAAAATCATTTATTGATTTAATAAAAGGGACCCTATGGTGGTCTAGTCACAATCATCACAGACTCGTTCATTGTTTTCTTCCCCTACACATTTTAAGATGCACTGCGTAACTATGCAAGGAATGACGTAATTATGGATGCATACATAATTACGAAGTTCAGTGCACGGAAACCACAGTAAGACTTATTATGTGTAAGAACCGATAGTGACAACCATAACGAAATGTGAACAATGTAATAGAGGTATGGTGGACGCACCAATAACGCTTTATATACTTGTATATAAGTGTCCCTCTCACATTGCAAGCATGACGTTATTTAAAGTTACTAGAAGTTCAGGACTCTAACCAGTGTTGTTTGATCTTTTCAACTTCATGTTACAAGCTCTCACAAGTTTCCTCTAAATAAATTTCGGGACGAAATTTCCTGAAGTAGGGGAGACTGTGACACCTGGGTCACTTCAACCATTAAACAAATACCAAACTAATGAAATATTGTATTTCATCTTGGGATTTGTATAAATATGTGTATCATTTACACATATCAATTCTTGTTCGATTTCGGGCTTTAAATCGCTTTCTGGAAGGTTATACGCGCACTGATGCGTAAATATAACCAGTTTAATGCAACAAACACTCCGGAATAGTGACATAGGCTTAACATACCTTAAATAACCTTTACATAACTTAGAAATAAGTTTTGAAGGTTTTGGTATGGCAGAAACAAGTTAATTCGCCTACAGGGACTAAATTCGACAAACTGCGAAAGTATGACGATTCGTACTGGAACAGACATTCCTGAACATGACCATAAGTTAAACACACCTTAAATATCCTTTACATATCTTAGAAATAGGCTTTGAGGGGTTCGGTGTGCTAAAATAAACTTTTGGGTCATTCAGGGACTAAAAGCGTCAAAAAGTGCACAGGTTTGCACTTTCGCGCATAACATACGTTCTGAATACATCCGGACATCCAAAAATTTATGTAAGCACTAAAATATTTTATTTTAGTGTTTGGCATAAGAAAAATCCATTCGCCGCGCAATTTGGATCGTTTTTCGCGCTTATGCGCATTCCGTCGTAATTAACCGAACATCGCGATCGTACGACCAAACGAACGTTGGTGACCGACCGGATAATATTTAAATCCCACAAATATTCTGTTATGATTAAAATCTTATTTTAATCAGGTCCGAGTTGAAAAATAAATTAAAACGCCTAAAAACGTTATTTTTCAAAGTTTAAGCGCGTACCGTGTGTTTCTGCGCAACACGGTGCTTCTACTGCAAAACGCAGACAACGCAGCCAGTCCTGGCAACTGAAATTTATTTCAGTAATATCTTGGCGAGTTTATTTTTATAGAATAATAAAAATAATTTAGAACGCCATAAACCGGGATTTAAACGCTAGATAAAATACCCGGTACCCAGTTAAATACCCGTGTTAGCCATATGCCAGGAATATGCTAAGGTATATGCTAAGGAATATGCCAGGAATATGCTAGGAATATGCTTGGAATATGCTAGGAATATGCTAGGAATATGCTTGGAATATGCTAGGAATATGCTTGGAATATGCTAGAAATATTTTATATGGAAGATCCTATAAATACCCAACCCCATTCAACCCAAAACCCACAAAAATCTGATCTAAAAGACTCTAAGTTGAAGCCATTGCTTCATACCTGAGTTATTTGATCAAGATTAGCTTTCGGCGACCCTTTGTAAGTGTTCCTTCGTTCTTTTTATTCGTTTAGCGTTAAAAGTCAAACTTTGTTTGACTTTCTGCGTTGACCAGTTTATGGTCAATGCGAAGTTCGTTTAAACTTCATAACGTGAGCATAATCACGATGGTTATAGTCCCTAGAGACTATACCTACTGATTACCACGTTATCTAGGCTCAGTGACGAGTCGTAGTTTCGGCCAAAATGCGTGTTATTGCGTATTTTGTAACCAAACCACTCTTGGGTATCAAAACCGTTTGTTCTGATACCAAACCTGTTTTCTAAACTTAGTTAAGCATGTTTTAACATGCTTAACTCGTCACTTTTAGTTTAGTGCTTATATAGGGTCGTAAGGTAAGCGATCTAAACAATCGCTTATACTTTCGAACCCGACCCGTTTGGTCGATCATTAGGATCCGACCAAACACATTAGGTGACCATAGTATATAGGGAATAACCTTCCAAGGTTATACCTTATGGTCGCTTCTTTTAAGTAGTTGTATGATAGGTAGTTTATATGCCTTAGGTAAATTACCAAAATGCCCTTTTGACGCCAAAATTCATTTTAAGCATATGTAACATAACTTTTGGTATCTAAACTGATTTGGTAACAATGTTAGTCATGTTAAGGCATATTTTACTTATCATAGGACTAGTTAGGCATTCCAAACGCGTTTCACGCGAACGACGCGTTAAAGTAGCATAAGCTACCTAAACGGGTCGTAATGGGTCGTAAGCACTTAGGTTAGGTTTCATTGTAGTATGTAGGCTTAGTTAAACCATGTTACATGAGTTTCCCATACTCATTTGGTTTACGAGCCCTCATTCTATCCGATCCTCCGATTTAGGTCCGGTTTATTAATGTAGTTACCTATATTTAGGTGTCGTTTGATATCCGTGATCTCTAGCATTGTTTGGTTGTTACTCAAGGACTACTAAGCAATCTCAAGTGAGTACATAGACCCCTCTTTTACTGTTTTCCAAACATTTTGGGGTGAAACACATGTGCCTACTTGTTACTTTCATGCTTTCCTGTTTTCACATCATATACTTGCTATGTTCATTAGTACATTTATAGTACATGATTTCATTGTGTTTATGCTATGTATGCCCATTGTGTGCGTACTTAGTACATTGTTTTACATTACATTTTATGCTATGTATGCCCATTGTGTGCGTACTTAGTACATTGTTTTACATTACATTTTATGATATGTATGCCCATTGTGTGCATACTTAGTACATTGTTTTACATTACATTTTATGCTATGTATGTCCTTTGTTGCATACTTAGTACATTTGTTATTCATCACATGCTTACATTTTGGTATGACATTTGGTTTGTTCAAATGAGACAATGTACATTCATTAACATTAGCTACGCCGCTCGTTAGTAGGTAATGGTACCATAGGACTTGACAACTCCCATTCCTGAAATCCCGGGTTTGTTTGGATTGGAAGGAATGACCGAATCCGACTACATTTCTAGGTGGACCTTAGACTTTGTGCTAGGGTTTATTCTACAGTCACAAGGCTTGGATGTGTGAATTTTTACAATACCGCATAGATGTTTGTATCAGTATAGCATGCATTTGTTCCACAAAACATAACTTTGATTTAAACCATGTTTTACTTCAATACCTTGTTTTTGTGCATTTTACATATGGTTTAGTTGATATATTTCACTTACCGTACATGATATTTTGGATACACATTACATGATATGCATTAGACATAAACATTTTGACATTGATATACAAAATTCATGATTTACATTAGACATAAACCTTTTGACATTGATATACAAAATTCATGATTTACATTAGACATAAACCTTTTGACATTGATATACGTAATTCATGATTTACATTAGACATAGACATTTGACATGGTTTTCACACAAACATTTTGACATTTGATTATACATAAACATTCTACTTTGATGGTTTGGTTTGAGTAAGTGATTTAAGTAACGAGGCGGGTGTAATATGATACAAGCATGGTGGATACGCCGCTGGTACTTCCTATATATAAGTGCTTGTATGATATTACATATCGTAGCGTTATTTGAATCATTTCAATTTAAGACATATAACATTTTATACAAATAACATACTTTTCACAAGACATTGTTTTACAAACAACTTATCTTATACAAACTCATTTTTTTCATGGTTATTCATTTAACCTTACATTTATTTATACATATCATCTGATTTTATCACTTTTCAAATGATTTACAAGCCAAAGCAAATTACAAGGTTCATGACTAAACATTTTCTTAAACATAAGTCATGAATTCTATTTTCACAAAACCTATGTATCTCACAGGCATTTTTATGCTGACGTACCTATTTTCACATGTGTTTCAGGATATGATGCATAGGATTTATCAAGATACACTTAGGCGGACTTGGGCCTTAGCGACAATAAAAGATGCAAGACTAGTTATTTATGTTATGTTTCTTTAATTGTCAAGACATTTTAACTCTTTTAATCAATAAAACAATATTTCAATTTCCATGTATTATGAAACAATGATTCTGTTACAACACTCCCCGACGTTTCCGCCACGTTTTGTTGTTTTACGTGGTCGGGGTGTGACAGGAAACATCGTAGTGAGAAGAAAACAAAATTGCTCGAGACTTCATAACACTATTGCGACAATATTTAATTCAAAACCGACTCATTTCATTGATAATAATTATCAAATACAACATACGAAATCAAAGTACAACATTTGAAAATGGAAAGTACAACATTGTTCAAGAAACGATTCAACAAAATACAATAACAATTACATCAACAAAATCTAGTATCTAAGTGTGTATCTAAATCATCCCTACTAGAATCCATCAACGTCGACATCATTAACCTGCAACATGTTTTAAATTATAGTTCAATACATAAGGTATTGGCGAGCATACAAGTTAAATAATAGCATAGGTATAAAATGATTTAAACGAATCCACATGGCAAACTTTGTTATCTAGATCAACGTAAAACTGGCATGCGATTAAAGTGTCAAACCAAAGATTACCGCTAGCATAATCCTATTGTAGCAACGATAGGACCGTTCTGTTTTAACTTAACATGACCACAAGACTACGGGCGGTACGTTACTCCTATAACGCTATACATGTTAAGGGGAGTCTCGTACAAAGTTAATGACAAGTTTATCACATAAGAATGTTGTAGAAACACGAATCAAGTATAACATTCTAGGCGTAGGAGACTGTTTGGGTGTTCGTTTGCAAGTTCAAGTGAGGTGGTGGAACTAGGTTGGAAACCAAGGTTTCCAGAGCTCACACTTCTGTTACTCACATATTCACCCGTATTGAAGACGGGGATCCGAGATAACATTCAACACTTGGAAAAATGCCAGAACGGAAGCAAAACAGACCCTTCGCGCGAATGGGAAGTCCATTCATGCGAATGGGGTGACCCTTCGTACGAATGTGCTAACCCTTCGTGCGAATGGGTCTGTTTTCGGATGAATCAGTTTAGTTTTTGTTTGAACAGGCTCATTTCTTGGCTGGAATTAACCTCAACACTAACCCACAGCTATAGAATTAGCTTGTGAGCTTGTGGCTTCATTGTTCAGACTACCATGGAAGGTCGGTGAATGCTCCCTAGAGGATAGACAAGCTGCAAGATGGAGGAATAGTAGAAAAATAGAAGAAAATAAGAGAAAAGATTAGGTAAAGTGAGTTAGAACTCACTTAGGAACTTCTAGATATATTCTGCTCAAAAAGTGCGAATTCAGTAGGTTGAGAGAGAATTTCGGAATGTGGAAGGTGAGAAATGAGGGTGAAGGGTCGTATTTATAGGCTGAAAAGGGCCTTGGAACGAGTGGGCTTTGGGCAAATGGTCCTTTGGGCAGATGGGCTTGGCCATTCGCGTGAAGGGTATGGTCTCTTCGTGCGAATGGTCTTGCCCATTTGCTCGAAGGTTCAAGTTTGTCGTTTTCGCATATTTCAGCCGATTTTAAGCGTTTTAAGCGGACAAGTGCATTGTGTTAGTGTAATGTATGAGTAAATGCATGTATAAACTGAATTTACATGTATAATAAGTATGAGTTTGCGTATAAAGTTTGCACGAATAACAAGTATATAATGAATGCATAACAAGTATGTATAAACAATGTATAAAAAGGATCGAGTTTTATTATGATTCAAGTCTCAGATTACAATGCTTGGAAATGAAAGACGAATATAAAGAGATTTCAAGTTTCCATAAATAGAAATACAAACAACCTTTCTAAATAAGGAAAGTTCCAAAATGTGAAGCGTTACAACCACCACCCCAACCTACGGCAACCACGAGCACCACCACCATCTTCGCAATTACCACCATTGGAACACCTTCTCTTTCTTCTCACTCACAAAACCATACCCATTAGAAGCCATAATCGACCCAGATCTGAACATTTACTCGTTTATGAGTTGATTTGGGAGGTTGTTTTAGGAGTTTTAATCGAAGAGGATGAGTTGGTTGGCCGGGGATAAGCTTGTTGATAGTCAGAATTCTGTTGCGATTAGGTCGAATTGGGTGTTGTTGATGGTAGAATTTATTTGGAAGTGGTGGAATTCTTTGATGATGAGATCATTGATTCTTCCAGTGGAGAGTTTTAGGGCTAATGTGTATCCACTTGTTTATGGAGTGAAATGTTCAGATCCGGATATTGTAACACCTAGTAAAATCGTTTCCAATAATGTATTGACATATGTCCCTAAACCTTATAGTGCCAAAAGTTGGCTAGGAGGGATTATTTTTGCCAAAATTGAAAACTATGAATGTGGAGGGACTAAAAGTGTCAACGTGCTTAAACTATGCCTCTGAGTAACCCTTTACGGTGTTCGTATTCTCAAACGAGCCACTTTTTGGACGAACGATACCGTTTGTAATTTTAATTGGAAGTTTGTTAATTGAAGGGTTAAAAGCGTCAACATGTTAATTTATACCTCTGAGTGACCTTTTAACGAACCGGGAGCCTTATGATGTTCAGTTATACTCCCGAGATGACTAAAATTGGTCTTAAGGGGTTAAAAGTGCAAATTATGAAAGTTATATTGAGTTTTAGAGCTTAGGAACTAAAACTGCCAACTTTTGAAACTTTTTTGAGGCCGCGGTGGGGCATGAAGGGCTAAGGCTTTTCCGTCGCGGGTAGCCATACGCTCACCAGCTCAAAATTTTTACTTGTTCACCACTCAAACCTGCCATACACCTCACAAACAATACCATGGGTTGTATGCTTGTTTTAGACACGTTATGGGACACTTGTATGCATCTCCTAAGCTCTCATAACACCTGGAATGATCACAATGATCCTCCAATTACTATAAATAGGTGCCATGTTCTTTCTTTTGAACTTGCACCTTCTTCTTTCACTCTCCTCTCATCTCCTGGAGATTCCCAGCCATTGGGAGCTTCCATTTGAGTTGTTTTTCATCAGTGGATCACTTGTAAGTGTTCCCTTCTTTTCTATTTTCGTTTATAGGCTTCTAAAGCTAAAAGTCAAACATTTTCGATAAACGCTTTGACTTTTGGTTTAGACCTTAATGGTCCAGCCATTGTTTGCAATGAACATGGCTACGTGATCGTAATTAGGTAGGTGTTAATCCCTTAAAAGGGCACCCCCTAAGAATCACGTTTGCTTGGTCAATTGACGAGTCAACATATTAATGTTTTAAAAAGTCAACGGGTCAAATTTTGAAATATTCATAAACTAAGTTTAGATGTGTTCTAAAATATGTTTTAACACTTAAACAACTTAGTAATAATTATTAGAACATGTGTAAACATGTTCGGCTCGTCAATTCCAGTTTTAGGGTCGGTTCGCAATCGAAAGTCGCGAAGTTTAACTTCTGCTTTGACTTTCGATTATGACCCGAATTAGACTAGTGTCCTACTAATTTAAGGTTCCGTTATGATCGTAATATGATGTAGCATAACCCTCTGATATTATATTACATGATCGTAATAGTAATCTGAGTTTTATGTAAGTTTCCGTTAATATGCCAAACTTTAACTATTTTGCCTTTTTTTATTAAAAATGAGGTTTTAAACACCAATGAACTTGAAAATGACTTAGGTACTGATATGTTAACATGTTTAACATATTTTGATGTTACAAATATGATCATAAACCGAGTTTTCGTATTATATCGTAAATTATGTTTTAAAGTGACCACAATGCCCTTTAGACGCATAGAACGGTTTTAAACATAATTTCTTATACTAAACTCATTGCCTACTAATGTAATATCATAATTAGGGTAATTTGGGATATCAATTCAGTTTATAAACTGAGTTTATGCACAAGTTCTTGTATTACGTTCTTAAATGACGATAATGCCCTTATGGCACATAAAATGGTTTTAATCATGATTTTCATAAAAAAACCTTTTACCTACTGATGTTTTATACTAAATAGAATATCTTGGCCATATAAACCTGGTCATAACATCATTTTTCATAAAACATCGCTATAATATCGCAAATATCATCATTTAACGACTTTAACGCCTTTTCGGTGCGTAGTATGGTTTTAAACCATATTTACCAACCAAGACTTGTTACCTACTAATTTTATAACTTATTTAAAATGTTTTTACAGTAGGTACATGATATAAACTCAGATTCCAAAATTAGCTCTTAAACTATGTGTGAAATGACCAAAATGCCCCTACAGTGCATAGTTTGGTCTTAAACTATAAAACAAACATATGTTTGATATCCTACTCATATTATATCATAAAAAAGTGTCTTCACAGAATGTTTATGGTCGTAACATCAGATTATACGCAAGTTCCTTTTATACGCGCTAAATGACCAAAACGCCCTTATAAGGCATAGTTTGATTTTAAAATCTTAACAGGCATACAAGTTGATATCCTACTGATATTATAACTTGTTTAAAGTATATTGGCATATGGAACTTGTTCATGACTCATCCGGTTACCCGTTATCGCTTATACGCGTACGGTTAGAGTTACGTAACTAGTTTACGTAAGTTTACCGAAACGGGTTTAACCTTATCATTTTTATCTCAATTTCCAGAATGTTATTTGTTTACCCATATTATACAAGTCCTAGTACTTGTTGGGTTTAAACAACATTCTATTCCGGTCATTGCTTAATCAAGCATATTGTACTGTTTTTGATACTTTAAGCTAGCCGGTCTAAGTCTACGACTTAAATAAGACCGTTAGCATTCTAGTTGGTTATTTATACCATCATTCCAGACTAGAGCCTTCCGATAAATTGTTACCTATGCTTACTTAATTGAATACGGCTGAGTTATTATAAATCTTCCATTATAAGATGAGAGTTAGCTCAGGTAAATACTCTTAACCTATTTTCCCTATATGGGCTTGGGATAGGGAAAAAATATTTACCACATGGTCGGGTATGGGATTCGAAGACCAATGTGTCAGGAAATTCAAATAACCCATTTTAATTCGTATTGCTTGACTTAAACATTGGGGGTTAACGCGACCATGATGCTGGATATCCTCGGCTCATTTAATTTACTAGTGGCCACGACCTAAGCGCGGGGTGTAGGCATACACCTGACAGATGCTAATGCTTACTAAAATGTTTCTATAACCCAATATGGGTTTTCCCACTATGGGTATTCCCAATAAGGGAATAAGTGGTGTGTCGGTTAATCATGAACCAGCATAGTTTCCAGTCCCTATATGTATTGTCAAGTTATGTAAAACTGATAACATGAGATATTATAGTTTGTCCCAAGTTATAAAAGATTTTTCGTGCCTTGTGCACCTAAATCAATTTTGAAAATGTTTTCAAAGTGTGTCGGTTCATTGTATTTACCAGTGAAAACTGACGTATTTTCAAAAAACTAAGTTACAGGTACAAATACGTAAATAGGCTGGAAGCTGCTCGGTAATGCTAGATGAGGAATTTGCAACTCCTTTGCATAAGCCTATTAGTCTGATGTTCTCCCTCTTACAATTTTGATCTGCCTGTGGATTATTATTACAAGTTCGTCTGTAATTATTACTTTGGTATTTTCGAGCAAGGGAGTTTGTAATAATATTTTATATTCTAAGACTTCCGCTGTGCTATTCTGTTTATGTTTGACTATGATGATACCAATCTTACGTCACAATACTCCCCTCCGGGCCCACCGGGCTGTGGTTGAAATATCGGGGTGTGACAGGTTGGTATCAGAGCCAATGTTTAAGTGAATTAAACACTAGCCTTTTGTGTTTAATCTCAAATAACATAGTAGAACATTCCTTAGACTTTCTGAGTCTCGACTTGACATAGGAATGCTCTCATCCCTATTAAGTAAACATTGTTTTCGATTTTATGTATTTTGAATATGACTCCAAGCAAAGAAGCCGTTGATGGAAATTCTCCACGTCTGAAGCCAAGGAATGCCAAGCTTCATACCACGGCCAGGATAAGCGTGTGACCGGTGTGAAAAAAGGACCTTTATGGACCTTATCCCAAAATCAAATCAAAGAAAACCATTAACCAGACTTCGGAGTCCATACCAGAGGTCCCTAAGGCTCAAATTTTGAAGTCTGTATCTGTGGAGTCCATACCAGAGGTCCCTGAGGCTCCCATTTTGAAGATGTTACCTGTGGATGCTAATAATCCCAGTTTCCTACCTCCAAGTTTGGAATCCCAGACTTGGATTATACTAGTCTAAACCAATCTGTGATCCATATCTTTTTCTAATCATTGAATCCTTGGATTCTACTTCTATAACAGATCCCAATTTGGAAGACTTAACTATCCACTGATACATTCAGTGTCAGTACCGAGTGCGGTGAACCAAGAAGAGAAACAATAGGAATGAAGCAATGAAGGCATTGGAGAATCCTTCTTTCATTTGAATTTCATTTTCCTTTAAAGTCCCTGTATGGACCTATCTCTTCTGTTTAGTCCCTGTGTGGACATTTGTTTATCATAGTCCCTATGTGGATATATCTTTCAACTTAAGCCCCTTCGTGGACATTTGTTAAATATAGTCCCTTCGTGGACATGCTATTTCATTATAGTCCCTTCGTGGACGTGTTATATCTTATAATCCCTATGTGGACATATATTTCAATTTAGTCCCTGTGTGGACAAGTTAGTTGATGTATTTCAAGTCCTATTTAAGGCATTACTGTAATTTACAAATGTTTAATGGAACGAATTTTTGGAGTTATTATCATTATGATATATGTATTTCATTACATCCTTTGTTCAAGCGATCGTCTCGATTTTATTCGAACTTTATCGATCCGCTAAATTATTCCAAAAGATCTTCTTAATGGCTTACCTCCTCCAAGTGGCAAGTCCACATTAATTGGCCAAAAATTTGGTGGTTAAGGATAACTATCCCTTCTACCATGATAGTTAAGGACAATTATACCTTCTACCCAGAGGTGGTGGACTATGTTCAAGCCTCCAAACCTTTATGGTCAATGCGACCATAGTTATATTGTGTAACCATTAAGACAATTATTCTATGTTAACATTCAGGTAATGTTAACACTCGTGGCAGTATGGCTTAAGGAACCACACTAGCCGTCAAGGTATTTGGACTACGTCCAAGCCTTATAGCCTATATGATCGATTTAGATCATGGCTAGTATCACCAATGCGATGATCATATTATTAACATCCTTAGTGATGTTTTGCCTACGGGCTATATTATATTGTCCATTTGAGACAATGACAGTTGTGACCATTATGGTTCACTGTCCAAGGTGGTGAGATATGCTCAAGCCTCATAGTCTATATGATCAATGCGATCGTGACTGATATCATCATTATAATGATCATATTTAACATCCTTAGTGATGTTTTTGCCTACGGGCTATATTAGATTATATTGTCCATTTGAGACATTGACAGT
Organism: Helianthus tuberosus; assembly: GCA_030545235.1. Taxonomy (NCBI): domain Eukaryota; kingdom Viridiplantae; phylum Streptophyta; class Magnoliopsida; order Asterales; family Asteraceae; genus Helianthus; species Helianthus tuberosus. The sequence goes on from CM060392.1 coordinate 44,024,368, forward strand.
TGTGATCTTTTATGATTCTTGTCTAAGGTGGTGGGCTATGCCCAAGCCTCATGGTCTATATGATCAGTGCGATTATAACTAATATCATCAATACGATGATCATATTATTAACATCCTTAGTGATGAAGTGCCTACAGGCTATACTTTATTGTATTGTCAATAAGACAATGACAGTTGTAATCATTATGGTTCCCTGTCCAAGGTGGTGGGCATACCAAGCCTCATAGTCGATATGATCAATACGATCATGACTACTATCATCAGTGCGATGATTATTACTTTAACATCCTTTTTTGTGATGTCAATTGATTTGCCTACGGGCCATAGTATTTTTTTTTACAACGACAGTTGTGGTCTACACTCCCTGTCCAAAGGTGATGAACTATGTTCAAGCCTTAAAGCCTCTTGATCAATAAGATCGCGACTTATATATTCTAAAAATGTCCTTGTGACAAGGCCTTGTGCCGTATTTTAACGTCCTTTGTGACCAGGCCTTTTGTGCCATATCTTTTAATGTCCTTTGTGACAAGGCTTTTGTGCCATATCATTTAATGTCATTCGTGACAGGCCTATGTGCCACATCTTTAATGTCCTTTGTGACAGGCCTTTGTGCCACATCTTAATGTCCTTCATGACAAGCCTATGTGCTACATCTATATGTCTTTCATGACAGACCTCTGTGCCATATTTTAGAAGTCCTTTGTGGCCAACCTTCGAGCTATTCATGATTGTCAATACAACAAAGACAGTTGTGACATTGTGATCCCTGTCTAAAAGGAAATGGACTCGGTCCAAACCTTAATTTCCATTGATCGTCCTTTTGTGACCTAGTGTGACAACCCGTAACTTCAAGGTACAAACCGTTTGTTTCGTTTTATAAATCAAATCTCGTGCTTATTTTATTTGATGAAATAACCAAACCCTTACCGTGTTGTACCGACCCGAACCATTTGAACCAAAACACTTGACTCGCGTGTCGATCCAACCCACTCGCATAGCTCGGAAACTTATGGGGCCCGAACCTTAGCGTGATCACTATTCATTTTATAATTAACTAATTAATTATTCATTAGTAGGTTTTGTGGAAAAAAAAAATAAAAATAAAAATAAAATGATATGTTATGATCAACAACAGTAACTATTACCACCTTCCTTTTTATTCATGTTTTTGCTAGTTATCGGCCCACACCCCAACCCCCCCCTTTGTGCGTTTTGTTTTGGGCAGTAGCCCCAAACCCCCTCGGAGCCCAAGTTCTACCACCCCACCTCACCCCATACCTCGGCCCACACACATGAACTTCCACCGCCTTCCCATGTTCAGATTGTAAGTTGCGTGGATACATCATACATGTATATATATTCATAAGGGTCACCCTCATGCATAACACGCAAACCCTACGGCAATCGGCGGTAGCTTCCTTCACCATCACGCACATCACCTCTCGTCTCTCTCCCTCCCTCGGCAACCGGAGCACATCACCACTCCTCCGTCACCGATCGCCGGTAAGCCCCACATATCTCGTTACTTCGTTTTACGAACGTGTTGTCTTGGTTTCGGTCCAACCGTAGCGTCATTTGATGCCTGTGATTGAATGGTTACATGAAACTATATGATAATATATATACTTGTTCGATGATCTGTGTATGTATTGTGCATGTTTGATGTTTAAGAATAAAGAATGATCTATGTTGATTTGTTTAAATGATAAGAATGATGATGCTCCTGTGAAAGTTGTGATGATTAGAAGGTTGTTTATGAATAATACTCATACACCTTGTTTGAGTGGTGTTTCTGTTAAATGGTTGAAATAAAGTTCATGATAAGCTCCAATGACTAGCTTTATAGATGTTGGTAATTTTCGATAGATGATAAGGCCTTATGGAATTAACAGCCATTATACGAATATAGATCTAGGAACTTGTGACAGACTTTTGAATACTTGATGAAACTATAGGAAAGTATATGATGTGCGATACATGTATATGAACAGTCATGCTCGATTATATACATGAAGGTATGGATGATTTTCTTTTTTCGAAGGTGTAAGTATGTGATTGTGTTTTCAATATTTAGTGATAGAAATAAAAAAAAACTGGGTTTGATATGAAGGCATATATGAATATAGAAGCTGGGTGGTTTTTTTTGGGTAGAGTACAATTGAGTGTGCATGGGGTACAACCCACCAAAAATGATTTGAAAGGCTACATGTTATATGATTTCTTGTCTTATATGGTTTAATTGAAATGGAAAGCATGATGATTGTGTTTATGATGAAACGCACACTAGGCAGCCGGCCCCACCTATAAGTGTTTTATGGGCTGCAATAATGTTTACATGTTTTGGACTTGGGTTATATATGATGCCATCTGTGATACTTGTTAAATATGCGAACAATTACGTAAATTACTTGTATGCGAACCTGATTAGATGTAATAACTATAATAGGACGTGATTGACCAAAAGTTATTTTAGCAAGTAGACTATCTGCCGAACAAATCAAGGTGAGTTCACACTTTCTACAAGGCATGGGATTCCCAGGGGTTGGGAATGGGTAAAGGATTTGAACTGAAACTGCGTGATCTCCTGGTTTGGAGCACGTACACACCCTCTTTATTGAAGGGTGACAACACGTACTAAGAACTTAATCGGAACCTGCGTAATCTCCTGGTTTGGGGATTACGTACACACCCTCTTATTTGAAGGGTGACAACACAGATACTAGACCAAAACTCTATCACGAAGTCCCTCCTTTTTATATCGACTTAATCGCCGGGCCAATGGCGAGCGGGTCATTAGTTAGATAGCGCTATTTAGGTTTGACAAGCCTCACACCGTGCCGCAGAGGACGGGCGTGAACTAATGGATCTGGGCACGTCAATGATGATAGACATTGACGCTAGGGCACCAACTTACTTTAGTCAGTGGTCGATATGGTAAACGGGTCTAGTGGTTAACATGGGGAAGCCCCCCACCAATTATAGATATGTTTGGGAAACAGGGTAAACTGATTAACGTACAACTTACAAATGAATTCCTGGTTTTTTTTTTTAAACAACTTAACAATGAACACCAACCGTGAACTTGCTCAACTTTGTTGTTGATTTGTTGTTACATTCCTTGCAGGTCGTTAGGTATCTATGGAGCTTGCACGAGCAAGAGGAGTCGTTGTGGGACATGGATCGTTGTGTGCCATGTCAAACTTTATGAACTTTAAACTATGTTTTGTTATTTAAACTTTACTATGCTTCCGCTGATTACTTAAACTTGTTTGATTTCTTTTGGACACCAATTATATTGTGGTTGGTTTTATTTATTTAGTTACAATGTTCAATATGATTGGTGGCTTGATCCTGGTCATGTCACGCCTCCATGCGGTGATACTCCGCTTGTGGATTTTGGGGGTGTGACAGATTGGTATCAGAGCCATTGGTTATAGTGAACTTGGTTTTAAAAAGGGGAAAAGCTTTTTGATAAAACCAGACTATAACCTGTACAGTGCTCAACGATCCACAACGACGCTTCGCTCCACGTGCAAGACTCCACACTATAGGTGATATGATTTATGTTTATATTGCCTACTTGCTAGTTACATAGAACTTTGCTCGTGATATGCTTAGATAAACGTAACAACTATTGTTTGAAAACACTTGTGTGCTTACTCTCTTCTGTCATCGCACTCTCGCGAACCTCTCTCACCCATGTTTCCTTTGATGTGACAGTACACATTTGTTTATGACGAAACACACGAACACACACTCGTCACTATAGCAAGATGGCATGGATTGCTTGCTCACCTTATGATGCGTTGATAGTATGCCATAGTCCTTAGGTTTTTGTGATCTTATTACATTGACGACCTCCGTTTGACATCTGAGTTTGAGGAATCATTTGACATGAGTTAGGAGGAACTGAGATGAGCATGCAAATCGCAATATTATTGTGGGTGCACACATAATAATAATGTGGGGTGCATGCGAGTCCCAGTGAGCCTTGACAAGTGGAAAAGGGGTTCTGTTCCGTTATTTGACCGATGTGAAACATAACAAACCTATAGGGGTCATAGCAGTGATTGTCCCCTACTCGAATGTGAACTTTTCATTCATCTCTGGATCCTTTCGAATCTCGATGCTATCGAGTATTACCTGAACACCCATCTGAACACCTAGCGAACCGTGTAGAATGTTAGGTGCTTATACGAATGTCCCTGAGTAGGATGTCGCAGCGTCGAATGATTGATCGATACCTTTCTTGCTCCTCTTCGTTTGCTGGAACTCATGTTTTGACATCTTAGATCCCGAAGTGTGATAACTTCTGCGATACCCTCGTATCAGACCGAGTATTACTCAAGCAACTTGCAACATCGATGGACAGGAGGATGAGCGTAGTACTTTACCGACCTCAGTACTTGACGACCCTAATTACCGGCAACGAGCACCAGCGAATTGGCTTCAAACGAATCCTTAACCCTCGTCAGCAACTCATGGGAGTCAACTCTTATGAATCAATCGGGGCATAAGTGAGGACAGCTGATGGTAGTATGGAAGGTGTGACTGCCAGCACAGTGAGTAACGCGTTAGGACGTGGCTCAGAATGTGAAAAGATGGACCTTGATGGTGAAGAGTCGTAGAGCTTCGTTTCAAACAACAGCATTAGAGGCAACGGTCACGGCAACAACAAGGTATTTGTAATGGTAACCAACAGTATGGAAAGTGAAGGTGCTTACGGCATGGAGTGGCCAATGTTAAATTCAACGACAACAACCAAGGGAACGACGGCCGTACTGGAAATCCTCGCAACGAGTACAACAACACGGGAAATGATGCTCATAGAGGGACATTAGGGATTGGCGTGGCCGACGCCGGGATTATAACAACATGGTAGCCTACGTGTTCTTGGTGACTAATCACTTCGCCACTGTTCTGCTTAACCCTGATGCTTCTTGAAACCCAACCTGTTGTGGAATCGACTGATGGCGAAAACAATGAAACCACTACTGAGGCTGAAGCTACTGCGGAATTTCGGGATGAAATTCCAAACCAACGGGGGAATGATGTGACACCCCAGGAAACCATGCAATCTAACTAGCTTCCCAGTAACTACGTGCTAAATTTCGGGACGAAATTTCTTTCAAGTTGGGGATGATGTGACAACCCGTAACTTCAAGGTACAAACCGTTTGTTTCGTTTTATAAATCAAATCTCGTGCTTATTTTATTTGATGAAATAACCAAACCCTTACCGTGTTGTACCGACCCGAACCATTTGAACCAAAACACTTGACTCGCGTGTCGATCCAACCCACTCGCATAGCTCGGAAACTTATGGGGCCCGAACCTTAGCGTGATCACTATTCATTTTATAATTAACTAATTAATTATTCATTAGTAGGTTTTGTGGAAAAAAAAATAAAAATAAAAATAAAATGATATGTTATGATCAACAACAGTAACTATTACCACCTTCCTTTTTATTCATGTTTTTGCTAGTTATCGGCCCACACCCCAACCCCCCCCCCCCCCCCCCCCCCCCCCTTTGTGCGTTTTGTTTTGGGCAGTAGCCCCAAACCCCCTCGGAGCCCAAGTTCTACCACCCCACCTCACCCCATACCTCGGCCCACACACATGAACTTCCACCGCCTTCCCATGTTCAGATTGTAAGTTGTGTGGATACATCATACATGTATATATATTCATAAGGGTCACCCTCATGCATAACACGCAAACCCTACGGCAATCGGCGGTAGCTTCCTTCACCATCACGCACATCACCTCTCGTCTCTCTCCCTCCCTCGGCAACCGGAGCACATCACCACTCCTCCGTCACCGATCGCCGGTAAGCCCCACATATCTCGTTACTTCGTTTTACGAACGTGTTGTCTTGGTTTCGGTCCAACCGTAGCGTCGTTTGATGCCTGTGATTGAATGGTTACATGAAACTATATGATAATATATATACTTGTTCGATGATCTGTGTATGTATTGTGCATGTTTGATGTTTAAGAATAAAGAATGATCTATGTTGATTTGTTTAAATGATAAGAATGATGATGCTCCTGTGAAAGTTGTGATGATTAGAAGGTTGTTTATGAATAATACTCATACACCTTGTTTGAGTGGTGTTTCTGTTAAATGGTTGAAATAAAGTTCATGATAAGCTCCAATGACTAGCTTTATAGATGTTGGTAATTTTCGATAGATGATAAGGCCTTATGGAATTAACAGCCATTATACGAATATAGATCTAGGAACTTGTGACAGACTTTTGAATACTTGATGAAACTATAGGAAAGTATATGATGTGCGATACATGTATATGAACAGTCATGCTCGATTATATACATGAAGGTATGGATGATTTTCTTTTTTCGAAGGTGTAAGTATGTGATTGTGTTTTCAATATTTAGTGATAGAAATAAAAAAAAACTGGGTTTGATATGAAGGCATATATGAATATAGAAGCTGGGTGGTTTTTTTTGGGTAGAGTACAATTGAGTGTGCATGGGGTACAACCCACCAAAAATGATTTGAAAGGCTACATGTTATATGATTTCTTGTCTTATATGGTTTAATTGAAATGGAAAGCATGATGATTGTGTTTATGATGAAACGCACACTAGGCAGCCGGCCCCACCTATAAGTGTTTTATGGGCTGCAATAATGTTTACATGTTTTGGACTTGGGTTATATATGATGCCATCTGTGATACTTGTTAAATATGCGAACAATTACGTAAATTACTTGTATGCGAACCTGATTAGATGTAATAACTATAATAGGACGTGATTGACCAAAAGTTATTTTAGCAAGTAGACTATCTGCCGAACAAATCAAGGTGAGTTCACACTTTCTACAAGGCATGGGATTCCCAGGGGTTGGGAATGGGTAAAGGATTTGAACTGAAACTGCGTGATCTCCTGGTTTGGAGCACGTACACACCCTCTTTATTGAAGGGTGACAACACGTACTAAGAACTTAATCGGAACCTGCGTAATCTCCTGGTTTGGGGATTACGTACACACCCTCTTATTTGAAGGGTGACAACACAGATACTAGACCAAAACTCTATCACGAAGTCCCTCCTTTTTATATCGACTTAATCGCCGGGCCAATGGCGAGCGGGTCATTAGTTAGATAGCGCTATTTAGGTTTGACAAGCCTCACACCGTGCCGCAGAGGACGGGCGTGAACTAATGGATCTGGGCACGTCAATGATGATAGACATTGACGCTAGGGCACCAACTTACTTTAGTCAGTGGTCGATATGGTAAACGGGTCTAGTGGTTAACATGGGGAAGCCCCCCACCAATTATAGATATGTTTGGGAAACAGGGTAAACTGATTAACGTACAACTTACAAATGAATTCCTGGTTTTTTTTTTTTAAACAACTTAACAATGAACACCAACCGTGAACTTGCTCAACTTTGTTGTTGATTTGTTGTTACATTCCTTGCAGGTCGTTAGGTATCTATGGAGCTTGCACGAGCAAGAGGAGTCGTTGTGGGACATGGATCGTTGTGTGCCATGTCAAACTTTATGAACTTTAAACTATGTTTTGTTATTTAAACTTTACTATGCTTCCGCTGATTACTTAAACTTGTTTGATTTCTTTTGGACACCAATTATATTGTGGTTGGTTTTATTTATTTAGTTACAATGTTCAATATGATTGGTGGCTTGATCCTGGTCATGTCACGCCTCCATGCGGTGATACTCCGCTTGTGGATTTTGGGGGTGTGACACCTAGGCTAAATATAATTGATATACTTTCAAATAACATTCATTAGGAATGTTAAAACCTAATAGCCCATATGGTTTAATGATACCATGACTAATGTATGATAAGTTGTCAGGTTCGATGACTAACTATTATATTGCAACTAAGCAATTGATTAATTTAGTGTTTAATACCAAGTTTCGAGTATGGCAAACTCGAATGAGGCGAACAGCAGTCGCAACACTAATGATGCTGCAAATGCAAATGATGCTACAAATGTGAACCTCAATGTTAATGGAGTTGATCTCCAAGCTATGACTGACGCGGCAGTCGGCAAAGCCATGAATACTTTCATGGAAAATTTTAAAGAGTCGAGTGCTACTCGCTCAAAGTCCCATACAAAACCACATTCATCAGCTCGCGAGGAGAGCTCAGTTCACTCCTCAAATGCGAAGAGCGAACCTCAGAAGTTAGTGCTTCATGATAAGCCCCGTTCGACAAAAAACGGGTGCACATATAAATATTTCGTCTCCTACAAGCCCAGAGATTTCGATGGAGAGAAAGGGGCGATCGATGCCATGAAATGGCTCGATGAGATGGAAACTTTTGTGGACATCAGCAGTTGTGCTGATAAGGATGTGGTGAAATTTGTTTCACAATCCTTCAAGGGTGAGGCTCTCGCATGCTGGAAAGCCATGATACAATCCACGGGGAAGATTCCCCTATATAATATGGGATGGTCCAAGTTTGTGGACCTTATCAGGGAAATTTATTGTCCACAACATGAAGTGGAAAAGGTGGAGTCAGATTTCCTGACTCTCATGATGAAAAACCTAGATTGTCGGCAGTATGTCACCGACTTCAATTCTTTATCTAGGTTAGTACCCTATTTGATTAACCCAAAATCTAAGAGCATTGCGTGATTTATCGGTGGTTTAGCACCAGAAATTAAGGGTATGGTGAAGGCTTCCAAGCCTACCACTTATAGGTCAGTTGTGGACCTATAATTGTCTCTCACCCTGGATGTGGTAAGACAGAAGTCGGTCAAGACTGAGACCGATGAGAAAAGAAAGAGGGAGGAGGATAACTCTCAGAATTCTAAGAAAAAGGACAAGTCCGAGTTCAATAGGAACCAACAGGAGTCCGACAAAAAGCCTACGTGTAAAACCTGCAACAGAAGGCACTGGGGACAGTGTCGAATAGACCAGAAGCCAAAGCAATGTGGCATATGTAAAAGAGCTGGTCATCAGTCCCATGAATATAGGGACATAAAGAATGCGGTCCGCTTCAGTTGTGGCCAGAAGGGCCACATCAGGACAAACTGCCCTAAAGCTGCCAAAGAAGGTATAGCTAAGCCTGGAGAGGCTAAGAAAGGAAACGCCTGAACTTTCCTGATGAATGCCGGAGGCAGTAAATATCAATAATGTCATCAGGTACATTCCTTATCATTAATCAATGATATTTTTTCTAAGAGTCCTATTTTAATTCAGGCACTAATAAGTTTTTCATAGACCATAAGCATGGAAAACTTTTAAATTTACCCATAAGAACTCAAGATATTAAGTATCAGGTAGAACTTACTAATGAAACCATAGAAACCGCTTTTTCTATTTATGATGGATGATCTTTATCCATAAAACTCAGGAATGCTCCTTCTCTAGCTGGAGTGCGACAATTTTAATTTTATTTTATTTATCTCATTAATTTCTATCAATTGCGAATGCCAAATTAAGTTTGATAGAAGCGCCATATGATAATTGGCGGTATCTGAGTGTGTCCCATAGATTGCTTTCATGCCTGGCCAGTATGAAGGTTTAATGCATGGAACCACTAAGATCTCCCAACAGTCATATTGTACTAATATCAGCTAATGGTATTCAAGGAGTTATACTCTAGGGATTGCCTGAGTATGTGTCTCTACTCAAGGCATCTAAGTATTTAAAGAGCGGATGTGTCATTTGCATGGCACAGGTGATGGTAGATGAACCGAAACCTGAGATTGAAGATATTTCTATCATCTCTGATTATCCTGATGTCTTCTCCGAAGAACTACCTGGTTTACCTCCTGAGAAGCAAGTGGAGTTAGGATTGACATCCTACCAGGAGCTGCACCTGTTGCAAGAGCTCCATATCGGTTAGCACCGACGGAGATGAAGGAACTGAGAGCCCAATCAGATGAGCTTTTGGAGAAAGGCTTGTACAGCCAAGCTCATCATCTTGGGAGCTCCGGTATTGTTTAATGAGAAAGACGGTTCAATGCGGTTGTGCATTGATTACCGTGAACCTAACCAGATAACGATTGAGAATCGTTATCCGCTGCCCAGGATGATCGATTTGTTCGACCAACTATAAGGGTTAGCTACTTCTTTAAGTTCGATTTGGGTGGTAGTTAGAATGACCATCTCACCCTAATTAAGTTCTCCTATACTGATAGTTATTATATAAGTATCAAGGCTACTCCTTTGGAGGCTTTGTATGGGAGAAGATGTTGAACACCCGTTTGTGGGGCAGAAGTTGGGGAAGCCCAACTAACAGGACCTAAGATTTTCCTAGAAGTGAAGGATAAGATCATATGAATCCGCGATTTTCTCAAAGCTGCCAGAGATCGGTAGAAGAACTACGCTGATAAGAGGCGCAAACCTCTTAAGTTCCAAGTAGGGAACAAGGTTCTACTGAAAGTATCCCCCAGAAAAGGTGTGATGCGCTTCAGTAAGAAGGGCAAGTTGAGCCCAAGATATATAGGACCATTCGAGATAATCGAATGTGTCGGATCTGTAGTTTATAAGCTAAACTTACCTGAAGAGCTCAGTGGAATTCACAATGTGTTCCACAATTGCAATTTAAAGAAATGTCTAGCCAATGATTTGCTAGCTATGTCACATGAAGATGTGCAAATTAATGAAAACCTGCGGATTGTTGAGAAACCGGTATCGGTCGAGCATCGACAGGTTAAGAAGCTCCGAAAGAAGTACATACCTATTGTGAAGGTAAAGTGGGATGCCCGTAGAGGCCCCGAGTATATGTGGGAGGTCGAGTCCACTATACAACAGAAGTACCCCCACCTTTTTGAGTAAATCTCGAGGTCAAGATTTCTTTTAAGGGGGTGAGGATGTAACGCCTCGTAAAATCATGTCCAATAATGTATTGACACGTGTCCTTAATCCTTATAGTGCCAAAAGTTGGCTAGGAGGGACTATTTTTGCCAAAATTGAAAACTATGAATGTGGAAGGAGTGAAAGTGTCAACATGCTTAAAATATGCTTCTGAGTGACCCTTTACGGTGTTTGTATTCTCAAACGAGCCACTTGTTGGACGAACGATACTGTTTGTAATTTTAATTGGAAGTTTGTTAATTGAAGGGTTAAAAGCATCAACATGTTAATTTATACCTCTGAGTGACCTTTTAACGAACCGGGAGCCTTATGATGTTCGATTATACTCCCGGGTATGCCTAAAATTGGTCTTAAGGGGTTAAAAGTGCAAATTATGAAAGTTATATTGAGTTTTAGAGCATAGGGACTAAAACTGCCAACTTTGGAAACTTATTTGAGGCCGCGGCGGGGCATGAAGGGCTAAGGTTTTTCCGTCGCAGGTAGCCATACCCTCACCAGCTCAAAATTTTTGCTTGTTCACCACTCAAAGCTGCCATACACCTCATAAACAATACCATGGGCTGAATGCTTGTTTTAGACACGTTATGGGACACTTGTATGCATCTCCTAAGCTCTCACAACACCTGGAATGATCACAACGATCCTCCAATTACTATAAATAGGTGCCTTGTTCTTTCTTTTGAACTTGCACCTTCTTCTTTCACTCTCCTCTCATCTCCTGGAGATTCTCAGCTATTGGGAGCTTCCATTTGAGTTGTTTTTCATCAGTGGATCACTTGTAAGTGTTCCCTTCTTTTCTATTTTCGTTTATAGGGATTTTTAAAGCCAAAAGTCAAACGTTTTTTATAAACACTTTGACTTTCGGTTCAGAACTTAATGGTCCAGCCATTGTTCACAATGAACATGGCTACGTGATCGTAATTAGGTAGGTGTTAATCCCTTAAAAGGGCACCCCCTAAGAATCACGTTTGCTTGGTCAATTGACGAGTCAACATATTAATGTTTTAAAAAGTCAACGGGTCAAATTTTGAAATATTCATAAACTAAGTTTAGATGTGTTCTAAAATATGTTTTAACACTTAAACAACTTAGTAATAATTATTAGAACATGTGTAAACATGTTCGGCTCGTCAATTCCAGTTTTAGGGTCGGTTCGCAATCGAAAGTCGCGAAGTTTAACTTCTGCTTTGACTTTCGATTATGACCCGAATTAGACTAGTGTCCTACTAATTTAAGGTTCCGTTATGATCGTAATATGATGTAGCATAACCCTCTGATATTATATTACATGATCGTAATAGTAATCTGAGTTTTATGTAAGTTTCCGTTAATATGCCAAACTTTAACTATTTTGCCTTTTTTTATTAAAAATGAGGTTTTAAACACCAATGAACTTGAAAATGACTTAGGTACTGATATGTTAACATGTTTAACATATTTTGATGTTACAAATATGATCATAAACCGAGTTTTCGTATTATATCGTAAATTATGTTTTAAAGTGACCAAAATGCCCTTTAGACGCATAGAACGGTTTTAAACATAATTTCTTATACTAAACTCATTGCCTACTAATGTAATATCATAATTAGGGTAATTTGGGATATCAATTCAGTTTATAAACTGAGTTTATGCACAAGTTCTTGTATTACGTTCTTAAATGACGATAATGCCCTTATGGCACAGAAAATGGTTATAATCATGGTTTTCATACAAAACCTTTTACCTACTGATGTGTTATACTAAATAGCATATCTTGAACATATAAACCTAGTCATAACATCAGTTTTCATAAAACATCGCTAAAACATCGCAAATATCGTCATTTAACGACTTTAACGCCTTTTCGGCGCGTAGTATGGTTTTAAACCATATTTACCAACCAGGACTTGTTACCTACTAATTTTATAAATTATTTAAAATGTTTTTATAGTAGGTACCATATATAAAATCAGATTCCCAAATTAGCTCTTAAACTATGTGTGAAATGACCAAAATGCCCCTACGGTGCATAGTTTGGTCTTAAACTATAAAACAAACATATGTTTGATATTATATCATAAATAAAGTGTCTTTACAGAATGTTTATGGTCATAACATCAGATTATACACAAGTTCCTTTTATACGTCGCTAAATGACCAAAACGCCCTTTTGAGGCATAGTTTGATTTTAAAACCTTAACGAGCATACAAGTTGATATCCTACTGATATTATAACTTGTTTAAAGTATATTGGCATATGGAACTTGTTCATGACTCATCCGGTTAGTTATCGCGTATATGCGTACAATTAGACTTACGTAACTAGTTTACGTAAGTTTACCGAAACGGGTTTAACCTTATAATTTTTATCTCAATTTCCAGAATGCTATTTGTTTACCCATATTATACAAGTCCTAGTACTTGTTGGGTTTAAACTACATTCTATTCTGGTCATCGCTTAATCAAGCGTATTGTACCGTTTTTGATGCTTTAAGCTAGCCGGTCTAAGTCTACGACTTAAATAAGACCGTTAGCATTCTAATTGGTTATTTATACCATCATTCCAGACTAGAGCCTTCCGGTAAATTGTTACCTACGCTTACTTAATTGAATACGGCTGAGTTATTATAAATCTTGCATTATAAGACGAGAGTTAGCTCAGGTAAATATTCTTAACCTATTTTCCCTATACGGGCTTGGGATATGGTAAAGTATTTACCGCATGGTCGGGTATGGGATTCGAAGACCAATGTGTCGGGAAATTCAAATAACCCGTTTTAATTCGTATTGGTTGACTTAAACATTGAGGGGTTAACGCGACCGTGTTCTGGATATCCTCGACTCATTTAATTTACTAATGGCCACAACCTAAGCGCGGGGTGTAGGCATACACCTGACAGATGCTAATGCTTATTAAAATGTTTTTATAACCCAATATAGGTTTTCCCAATATGGGTATTCCCAATAAGGGAATAAGTGGTGTGTCGGTTAATCATGAACCGACATAGTTTCCGGGCCCTATATGTATTGTCAAGTTATGTAAAACTGATAACATGAGATATAGTTTGTCCTAACTTATAAAAGATTTTTCATGCCTTGTGCACCTAAATCAATTTTGAATATGTTTTCAAAATGTGTCGGTTGATTGTATTTACCAGTGAAAACTGACGTATTTTCAAAAGACTAAGTTACAGGTACAAATACGTAAATAGGCTGGAAGCTGCTTAGTAATGCTAGATGAGGAATTTGCAACTCCTTTGCATAAGCCTATTAGTCTGATGTTTTCCCTTTTACATTTTTGATCTGCCTGTGGATTATTATTACAAGTTCGTCTGTAATTATTCCTTTGGTATTTTCGGACAATTGAGTTTGTAATACTATTTTATATTCCAAAACTTCCGCTGTGCTATTCTGTGTATATTTGACTATAATGATATCAATCTTACGTCACGATACTCCCCTACGGGTCCAACGGGCTGTGGTTGAAATATCGGGGTGTGATAGGCATGAACAGATAGAACTTTAGTGCAAGATAGGTATTTTTAGATGCTTTCTCTACTTGTTGCCAACATAACGACTATCTTACGAGTACTGGGAACCTTAATGATTTTGTATAGACCTTGAGTCTGGAACTATGTGCCAAGACATGTTTGCTGAATATGTAAAAAATGGTTTGTTTTATTGTGTTTTTGAGTAGGAAAAAATGGCTGTCGAGATTACGCAATTCATGTTAGCTGTTCAATCAGCTGATACAAAGGTTCGAACTGATGCAGAGGGCAAGCTTCGACAGTTCCAAGAGCAAAACCTTCCTGGATTTCTTCTCTCTTTATCACTTGAGCTCTCAAATGATGAGACTCCATACCACAAAGGAACACATAGTGCAACAGTGGGATGTCAAATGATGGTCTGTTTATTTGTTTATTAAATATTTTAAATAAATTAATAAAATTAATAATCTACCCTCATGTGCAAGACACATGCTATATTTAACTTAAAATTTTAGGGTTAAAGGACGAAAAGTGTACTGTGTTTTACAAATAAAAGATTGTGAGTGTAATTATTGAAATTAAAGGATACCTATGGTAATTCGATAAAAAATAAAAGACCAAAAGTGTAATTTAAAAAAAATAATAATAATAACGCGAAAAGTGTGATAAAAAATCATGGATGTTTAGGATTTTTTAGTTTTATAGAGATTATTTGAAGCCGTTTCCGAAATCGGCTAAACCTCCAGAGTAGAGTAGAGTAAAGAAGAACCCTAATCACAGTTGTTTGAAATTGATACCATTTCACTTTACGATTTGCGAATCAGACATGAGTCACTAAACGGCAAACCAAAAAAGAGGATTTCATCTACCACCGATCCAGGTAATTGCAAAAGGTATTTTCTTTTTCCTTCGTTTATTTAGGGTTTTATGAGTATACATTGCTTCGCTCAGTAAGAAAACGAGTGCATTTACAGCTTCGTTTTGTTGTTTCCGAGACCATCTATATAGGGGATTCGATAATCTTTTTCTTTTATATATTCATGTGTTATATTGATTTTGATTTTGAATTATGATGTTACATTAAAAGATCAGGCTTATGATTGTATTTTTTCATTACAATCTGACCATTTGTATCCTTGATTGATGGTATCCTAATATTTTCTGAGCATTGTTGATCTTAAAATGTGTTTGTCCCATGAATCAACATTTTTAACTGTTAAACCCAACACAGCTTTGTAGCTACTAATATTTATTTGAATTTGAACAGACAGACTCCATGGGTTCAGTCAACTACGAAGATGAAACACGGTCAGTGATTAGCGACGTTGGAGATATAGGCAACGTGGATTTTGCAAATGATGCATCGTTATACAACTACAATCCAACGAACGAGGGCCCAATTGTTGTTTCAGTTCCATTTCCGTTGGTCGAAGGGAAGCCACAGTTTGTAGTTGTGGGTGAAACAATATACAACCCTATAACCATTGAGAACACATCCACTGATCCGGTAACATTATGGTCGGTCGAGATATACGATTCTAAACCCAAAGACTCCTTTACTCTCTCTTTGATGGAACCTCCCTCACCTGATTCGGATGAGGAATACATCAAATCATTTGTAGAGTCTTTTGCCATGGAGGACAGGATGTTGGTACCTGGTAAAACATTGACCATTTGGTTATCATGCAAAGCCAAGGTCAAAGGCCTGCACACAACAGCTGTGCACTTTAATGTTGATGATGATAGGATCGAACGCGTGGGTTTTATTATGGTGGAAGATAAGATCTCACGCTCATTGACTAGTAACAAGCCGTACAGCCGACCTGCCAGAAACAACAAACCACTAATCCCCAGAATATTTTCCCCCAATCGTAATAATGTGGGCGTCAAAGTAATTAGGGGATCTCGTCCTGCAAAGGGTAATAGTCGAGCATACAAATTTAAGCTTCCAGAATACCCAATTCCCCAGGCTATAAGGGAGGTAATTGAAAGTAAGGGGACTCCTGAGTCTCTAATCGAAGGTTTAACCATGAAGAATTATGTCCCTTTCTTTCGAACCTTGATTATTATGGAAGAAATTAAACTCGAGGTGATCTATTCTTTCTTTGATTATGAACTAACTATACATAGGAGGACCTGCACTACAACAATAATTATTTTTTGTTTTGTTTTTCAGGATGACATGAGAACTTATGATATGCAAAATGTCACTTTCAAGAGAAAAGGCATGTTCCTTACCCTTGAAGTCCCGGGCCTTGCGGAGAGAAGACCATCGATCGTAAGGGGAGATCTCATTATTGCAAAGTCTGTATCCCACAATGAACAAAATGTGCCCCCTCTGTATAAGGTTTGTTAAACAAGCAATATATATGCATTTCTCTGTTGTGTTTTACATATTGTTAGTAGCTTAATTAATAGTGTATCTATCATCTACAGGGGTATATCTTCCGTGTTGAGGCTGAAGAAGTTCTCATATCATTCCATGAAGATGTTCACAGTTACCATTCTGAAGGTGATCTCTACGACGTACAATTTGAATATAATCGACTCGGGATGCGAAGGTTGTACCAAGCTTTAGAAGCTTCTGGAAAGCTTGATGCCGAATTTTTGTTCCCCGAATTTTCTTCAAATCAGAGATGTATAGATACCCGCCCACTGGTCCCGTTTTCTTGTAATCTTAACGAGGAGCAATTGAGTTCGATTGAGATGATTCTCGGTTGCAAAGGGGGCCCACCTTATGTTGTTCACGGTCCACCTGGTACCGGTAAATCCGTGACCCTTGCTGAAGCCATTCTTCAGCTATACAAAAACCAAAGGAATTCCATAATTCTCGTATGTGCTCCTTCAAATAGTGCAGCAGATCATCTCTTGGCAAGACTCGTTTGTGAGAATGCTGTTAATATTCGGAAACAGGATATACTTAGGCTCAATGCATCGGCTCGTCCAATAGATGAGATCAAATCGGAGTTTCTTGATTTCTGTAGTATAGATGAAGAAGAGATGGTCTTTAGTTGTCCTATATTTGAACAGCTTATAAGATATAGGATTATAGTATCCACATACGCAAGTGCCGCTCTTCTATATGCCGAAGGTCTTAAAACCGGCCACTTCACACATATCTTCTTGGACGAAGCAGCCCAGGCGTCCGAGCCGGAAACGATGATCCCGATATCTCATTTTTACAGGCGGAATACGGTCGTGGTTCTTGCTGGAGATCCCGTGCAGTTAGGTCCCGTAATCTTTTCAAAAGATGCGGAAAGTTACGGTTTAGGGAAATCGTTCATGGAGAGACTCTGTGAATCAAAGTTTTATAAAGATGGTGATCAGAACTACGTGACGAAATTGGTTAGAAATTATCGTTGCCACCAACACATACTGTCACTTCCTTCGGAGTTGTTCTATAAAGGGGAGTTAGTCGCGTGCAAAGAAGATGATACCTTGTACCCGTTAACGTGGAAGGATTACATAAAGAACCCGGAGTTCCCGGTTCTTTTTTTAGGTGTTCAAGGTGTGGATGAGAGAGAGGGGAATAACCCATCATGGTTTAATAGAATTGAGGCAAGTGAGGTGGTGGAGGTGATCATGAATTTGAAAGATAGGGGGATAAAGAATGAAGATATTGGGGTGATAACGCCATACAGACAACAGGTGCTTAAAATAAGCAAAGCACTTGAGACGTTTGTTGGGTCGGAGATTAAAGTTGGGACTGTGGAGTCCTTTCAAGGCCAAGAGCGGGAGGTGATTATAGTATCAACTGTTCGTTCAACGATCAAGCATAATGAGACCGACAAGAGACATTGCTTGGGATTTTTGAGTAATCCGAGGAGGTTTAATGTTGCCATCACTCGAGCCAGATCATTACTGATTGCTATTGGAAACCCACATATTATATGCAAGGTATGGATATGTATTTGTAATCAATGATATACATAAATTTGGAAGCTGATGTTGAAATTTGGCAGGATGAACACTGGAACAAATTGCTTTGGCATTGTGTTGATAACGATTCTTATAACGGCTGTTTTCTGCCGGAGAAGGAAGAAGTTGCAGAAGCGGAATCTGAGAGTTACAACTGGAATGGTGGGGGGGACCAGACAAGCTGCGGTAATTGGAACGAGATCAAGGAGGGAGAGGCCTACAATTGCGGGGAGGAGTCAACTTGGGAACCTACCGGTGACTGGGAGAATGATAACGGTAACAACAACAACAATAATGATTGGGGGCCTACCGGTGAGTGGGAGAATGGTAATGATTGGGGGGTTCCGGAGAACTCAGCAACAACTAGCAAACAAAATGATTATAGTGGGTGGTAGTATTACTCAAATCGTTCTGGGTGGTTGGTTGCTTCTGTGATTGCTGATGGAACAAGTTTTTGCCTCAATCAAGACTGGATCTAAATTCTTGTTTATTTATTGATGCATATGTTTGTTTTTTTATATATTTTTTGGTACGTCGATCCCAATCTACTGACATTAAATTAGTATTCAGGAATTTGGTTGTCAAGATTTATGGGCAACAATCACCATAGTTTCGAAACCGTCTCTTTTAACACCCGTACCCTTTTGAACCTTAAAAACATTCCAATCTAAACACCCCCACCCCCACCATCAAAATAAATCTATTATCTAATCTGAATATGAATTTCACTTCAAATAATGAACGAGTGGAATTATGACGGGAGTTCGGTCAATATTGGTTAGGCCCATCACGATATTGGTGCTATTGCACTCCGTATAACAAACGAAAGAGAAAAACCCAAAATTACAGTCATGATGTACCCGAAAGGATATCGATACATGTTTTACGCTGATTGGAAACTACAAAAACAAAACAACACAACAAATATTGGTAATGGCTCCGATTGTACCGATACCGGTACTAATGTTGTTAGGCTCAGATATGCTGGTTTTGGACTGCACAGGGCCTCTGTTGGACAGCAAGCAGGCTACATATATGTAATAACAAATATATATATTTTTTTAAAATGTAGTAAGATCATACTATAACTAAAAATAAAAGGTATGATTTAAAAAAAAAAAGTTACTAGAATAAGGAAGGGGTAGTTTTACCCTTTTACCTTTTAAACAATATTAACCAAAAAAACTACATCAAAGAGTAAAACATCTTGATCAAAATCAAATGACCAAAAAACTTCTCCACAACTCAACTTTCATTTGATCTTTATCATACTTGCCACTAGGTTCGAAACCTGTGTATTACACCGGTAGATTAAAAAAATATTAAATAGCTAATAGCGAAGATTTAGGAATCACAAAACGAAATTTTGAGATAAAATATGGTTGACTTTTCTAAATCAAGAAATAGAATATAAATAGATGAAATAGGACATTATTTTTTTGGGTTAAGCTAAATGCACCCCCTCTTTTACTTCTCATACCCCTTTTCCTTTTTTAAATTACATTAAAAGTTTCCATATTACCCCTAAAAATTTCATTATTTTTAAAATTAGTTTTTTTTTAAGTCTCAAACACTTTTAGTATAAAATATTAAAAAGGTTTATTAGAAAATAAATAAAAATACAATACTATCGCACTTAGAAAAAAAATTGTTTGTTAGAGAAAAATTATAAATGTTTAACAAGGCATTATCTGATTATCTACTATTCTAATTTTTGCAGTTGTCTGTATCAGTTAAATTCTTTTATGTGTTTTTTTTTTCTTATTTTGTTCCCTATCAAATTTGTGTTTTAAGTTAATTTTGTTGTGAAGTTTTGTAATTTAAGATTGTTTCTATCAAATTATAAAAGAACGTTTCCATCACATTTAGGTTTTTCTATTAAGTTATTGTTTTCATTCGTGATTTACTTTATTTATATGTAAGGGTGGAGATACAATAGGAAGTTAATTTGGCTAGGAATGCTAGGAAGTGATCTTGACCATCCATTTAGTTAATCAAGGGCTAAGATTAAATCAGGGAAATTGAAAAGAAGAAAAGATGGTGGGTTTTGAAAATGGTGGGTTTTGAAGTTACTGGGTTTTGAAAAGGAAGAAGAAAGGGTTGGATTGACTAAAATACCCTTTTTCTTTATTTTAAATGTTGTCACATGTCATCCTCTTATTGCTTCCTATCCTTCCTAGCGAAATTAATCTTCCTATTTGATCTTTTCCCTTATATGTAATATAGGTATTTACAAGTGAACATTTTTTTTATTTTAAGTGCATTTAATAATATTTAATTACATTTGTTAATATATAAAACTAAGATAATGATCATGGCAATTCAAAATCATTAGTTTTGATTTAAGAAACTTGTTTATACATAGATACATACATATATATTCGATAAATTGGTTTCTATTAGTTCTCAATCCTTCAAATTTATTTACAGTTATATTATTTTGTAAATTTTGTTATGTAAGTTATCAAGAGAATATGGTGGCTAAACAAACATTGTCACTTTCTAAAGAAACTTTAAAACAATTTTTAGAAATTTTTTATAAAAACGTTATTTAAAAGTATTAAAAAACATTGAAAAAAGTTATTTAAAAATTAAAAAAATTACAGAACGTTCTTTAAAAAATAAAGATAAAAAACGTCTTCCAAAAAATATTAAAGCTAACAATACGAAAAAAAAAAACCTAAAAAGGTTTGAATTGAAATTTCTATGGGGAAATATGAAAACTTTTAATGTGATTTTAAAAAGGAAATGAGGTATAATAAGTAAAAGAGGGGGTGTATTTAGCAACACCCTATTTTTTTAGCTAACATATATTTATTTATTAGGGGTATGTGCATATATATATTTGCAATTTTGATGTTTTAATTAGTTAGAATGTCTAGATGGATACTTCTTGCTCAAATACTAAACTATTTTTTTGAACGGACTCAAATACTAAACTATTACATGTCGAAAGGAATAAAGAAGAAATCAGGGGAAATCAAATTTTCCGAGTAGACAGACAGCTATGTCTTCTTCATAACCATGTCATTAAAAGGAATTATGGTCATACTAATAAATTTTAGAGTAAGGTACAGGTTAAGTCCTTGGGGTTTATACTTTACACAACAACAACAACAACCATACCCAGTAAATCCCACAAATAGCAAAGCTACTTATAGGGTCTGGGGAGGGTGGGATGTAGGCAAACCTTGCCTCTATCCATAGGGATAGAGAGGCTGCTTCCAGAGAGACCCTCGGCTTGAAAACGAACAACAAACCAACACACCAAGTCAAAGAATATACAAATAAGAAGTCCCCCATACCAAGAAATTGATCCGAGTTGGCACAATATAATGTAAATCATGTATAATAGCATGCATACAACATCATTTGGGCATAAACACATCATTTGGGTTTATACTTTACACCCAATCACAAATTCAGCCCTTATTTTAAAATATTCAACACTCCGGAGGTCTGTGGTTGTCAATTGCTCTCAATCAAGTCCCTCCCACTAACGACCTTTAGTTGAACGTTGGGTGAAAAGACCATAATGCCCTTTAGAACCGAAAATACAAATCGAAACATCTAGTATGACGAAGACCCCAAACATCTTTAAGCTAAAAAGCCGCCCAAGCTTTCCTGTCAGTTCTCCGATTTGGAAACTCCAGCGTCACCCCGGATATTCCGGTGACATCCAAGAATAAACCAAATCTGCTCACCTTATTTCCAAATGTTCACGAATTAATCTTCAACATCATACTGGAAATAAAACGTGTTTTTGGCAACCTATATCTCGCTAACATTAATAAAAAACTCAATCGGATCTTGTTCATCTTTGCACGAATCTTGGCGATTCATTCCAGTTTTGTGTGTGTTGGTGCGAATCTGTACTTATACCCACTCGACATCCAAAACCCTTATCAGCCTTAATTCACTTTCAATTGATTTTGTGATGCCTTTTAGTCATTTCTCCATCTTAAATTTGATGATATGAAGATGAGATGAACATGATACGGAGATGAAGATGATATGATGAAGAAGATGAAGAGAACAAAATACTTCTTCAATATTCATTCAATGAATTTCAAGAACCGAATTGCTTATCTATCTATACTATTATAAAAAGGAGAAGTGATGTACACACATGTAATTTTACATGGCGTCCATCATTTTATGAAATATGTACAAGTAAACAATGCTTATTTTATAAAGGTGAAATTGTAAAAAGAGTAAAATGCACGGATAGTCCCTGTGGTTTTGCAAAGTTTCAGCTATAGTCCCCAGATTTTGGAAATTACACTCATAGTCCCTGTGGTTTGACAGTTTGTTACGCTGATAGTCCCTGGAGTGGATTTGGGTTAGTTTTCTCAGTTAAGTCCATGTGAAATTACAAAATTACCCTTGCTTTTATTATATTCATCATCATCATTCAACAGACTCTCTCTCTCTCTCTCTCTCACTAAAAACCACCACCACCGTCACCTCCCCTGCCACCATCACCACTCCCCACCTCCGCCTCCTAAACAAGGAGCTCCGGCGATAGCTGGCGGCGCCGATGAAACCCCCATGTTTCCCCAACCTTCTCCTTACCTTAAAATCCACCATTGCAGCTCCTTTTTACTCGATTAAAGGACCGACCACCACCCAATCATTGGGTGGTGGTGAGCGGTGGCAGACACCAGGGAGCGAATGAGAGAGAGAGAGAAGTAGAGGAGCAGTCCGGCGACTGCCCGTCGGCGATGGCAGCTGATGTTATTACTTGTTTGTGGAGGTAACCGGTCGTTATTCAACTCTTTTTTGGGTAAAGGTCGTTATTCAACTCGTGTCGCATTTAGGGTGGTGTCTGGTGGTACATACCGGAACGGTGGTGACGGGTTTCCGATGATGATGACGATGATCTGAGATAGTTTACGCTGGCAATCGGTGCGGTGATGGTTGGGTTATTTTGATTATAGCTGGTGATAAGGGTTGAGAAATAGATATGAAGTTCGAACAATGATGATCAGTTGTGATGTTTGTTATAGCTTGGATCATTTACGTTTTTCTTCGTTCTTATTTTGGACCAGCTTGTGCCCAATTCACTATTCAAAGGTGATCTATGGTGGTGTTGGGTGACAGCAGGTGGTTGACGGTGGACAATGGTAGTGGCAGATGGTTGATATCAGCTGGGTCTGAATGTTGTCGGCTAGGGTTTCCAGGTACCCTTCAATCATTGAATATAGGTGTGGTTGATTTGGGGATGGGTGGTTGATGGTGGAGGCGGGTATGGGTTTAGGAGGCGGAGGTGTGGTGGTGGAAGGGGATGGCGGTGGTGGGGAGTGGTGATGGTGGCAGGGGAGGTGACGGTGGTGGTGGTTTTTAGTGAGAGAGAGAGAGAGAGAGAGAGAGTCTGTTGAATGATGATGATGAATATAATAAAAGCAAGGGTAATTTTGTAATTTCACATGGACTTAACTGAGAAAACTAACCCAAATCCACTCCAGGGACTATCAGCGTAACAAACTGTCAAACCACAGGGACTATGAGTGTAATTTCCAAAATCTGGGGACTATAGCTGAAACTTTGCAAAACCACAGAGACTATCCGTGCATTTTACTCTTGTAAAAACTAGGGAATTTTAAGACACTCTGAGGGTATAACAGTAAATCCACCTTCGCCCCGTACTCAGACCCCCAAAATTATTTCCTTTTGTGCCCTCAAGAAACCTAAAAGACATCTGATAATCAAACGTAACATTGAATGCCATGGGAGCAATCAATCGCCCCCTTCATCCTTGATTATTGAAACCCAGCACCACCCCTTCTTCACCTTCATTGCAATGAATATGTAATGAAATCTTGAGAACGAACCGTTCAATATCCCTCTTCAAAACCCAAAGAAAGCGGATGCAAGATGGTTGCTCGGATGGAATCGTCCCCGGCGGCCCGTACTCGGTTCATCTCCTCCTGTGTTCAACATTTCGATTGCGTTATCGCAAATCTTATTGTTAAAGAAATCCAAGAACCGAATTGCAGGGTGAGTGACTTTAGTTTCTTGTATTGTTTGATGGATTCTCATATATCTTTTGACATGATTTCCGTTCTGAACACTTCGATCAGTTGTGTTTTTTGGGGGTAAATCAAGTTATTCCCTTCACCTCCATGTCCGGTGAAATCTTTCAATCCAATGTCGTGAATCGTAACCCTAACCCATCGGTTTACCAGCCGTTTCAACTGAATCGTGATTTGACCAGTCGCCAATGTAAGTCAGATGCAGGAGGCGTTCTGGCCAGGTAAAAATCCCGAGTTCAATTTATGTCTTGCATGATTACCTCAGCCCTCGTTCTTTGTTTAATACTCGGATTTGATTATGGTTGCGGTCTCAACAAGACGTTTTTTTGTCATGTTTTGGCTACTCTATTACCAGAGTAAAATCAAAGTTGGGAGTATTGTAACAATTTTAATAAGCCTTCTTCGATTCAATCGAATTTCGGTCCTAGATTGTTATTTGGGTTTCCATTGATTTATTTAAACTTTTTTCTTTCGATCAACAGAGATTTCAGTTGATAGCAACAAACTTTCAAATCTGCAAGGTAAAATCTAAACACCAGTTAAGTTTAGATCAAGATTTTCTGCAGTTGAATCTTGAATATCATGAATGTTGAATATATAAATAACTGTTGTATACGATCTGGGCTCTTTTTTACTTTTCAATACATTGTGTTCTTGTTTGTGAAGGCAAAGGCGCCAAGATGGCTACTGCGGTCAAGATTCGTGGCGATAACTGAAGAATTTGGGGTGATGTTAATCTGTGAAAAGGATCCATACCCACCCTCGTATTGTCTACAAGAGAGTTTTATTACAGTATGTGTTAATTATAGTATGTGTTAATTATAGATATGTTTTATTACAGTATGTGTTAATTATATTATATAGATATTATTTTGCTTATATTTGTTGTTATTTGATCTTTACAAGG
Source organism: Helianthus tuberosus (assembly GCA_030545235.1). Lineage (NCBI taxonomy): Eukaryota > Viridiplantae > Streptophyta > Magnoliopsida > Asterales > Asteraceae > Helianthus > Helianthus tuberosus. Next base: position 44,049,526 of record CM060392.1, read on the forward strand.
AATGATGACAAGAAGGACCAACGACTGGGTAAGTTTTACATCTTTTTTATCGAAAAAAATTAAAGTTTTCTGAATGATTAAGATTATTGTTATATTTGTTTATAATTAAAGGGTCTGGCTGCAAAAAATTTTAACAACATAAAGAATTACCTGAGGTACTATTTTCACTACATAGCCGTTAAGATTTTTGTTTAAATTTATTTAGTGTGTACTTTATTAAAAGATGATTTTGTTTTTGTCAAAATCAGGTGAACCGAAGCAATCATCGAAGAGTATTGAGATCTTTGAAGATGAGGAGGATGATCAATCTGTACCCATGGTATTTCATCTTTCTTTCATGATTTTGTGCCTAATTTATAACTATTTTGGCTATTAGTTTGGATTTGATACAAAACCTACTATATAAGATTGAGATGGAAGACTTATTGATTTACAAAATGGTTATTTTGAAATTACTGTACAGCTTCTAGGTTCTGAGTTTCTGGTTTTTGGCACCAGTTACAGGCGATCATGCCTCGGTTTACGCATGTTTAAAAGCTGGATATGCGTGCAGAGCCGATTACATGTACCAGAGCCGGGAAACGCGCGTCTAGCGACACGTTACTTGGCCTCGGCACGCACTTAACTACCTGCTCGACACGTAACTGAGTCTTTCGTTCAGGCATAATGCGGCGTCTGTTACGCGTTTTTCTCGGGCACGTGTAACGGAGATGGAAAACGCGTGTTCGATACCATGTAACGGGAGTAAACTATCACCGGTAAGTGCTTAACGCAGCGCTTGACGCGAAACCGGCTTTGCATGACTAGCACATTGAGCTATCTAAAAAAGATGGTATTTAGTGGATCATGTTATTTCTCTTGATACAGTTAGCCTTTCGAGAGGATGGGTGGCAATGACCAATTGACAATCTGATAAATCATCTTTCACATCGCATGTTTGTGTATTGATTAGGCCGAACTTTCAAGGATAGGTGTCAAAACACGAGAAGCTGGTATTTGGTGGATTGTAGCTGCAATTTGGACATTAGGTTTATATGAACGTTTAGACACTAAATGATATAGGAATGACGTTTGTTGAGCTATGAAGGTGGACAATAATTTGAGGTTATGCTACCAGTCATTTAAGTAATTTTTAGGGAGTAACATTATTTGGCTGTTAGAAATTATTAGACGATGAGTTTAGATAATGTGATACTGCCTAAAACTTATAAATGGGTTAAAAATACCCCTACGCCTGTTACTTTTAAGTATTTTATGTCAAAATTCTGATTCGATTTTTAATAAAATCACATGTTTTTTACATGATGCCGAATTTGTATAAAGGTTAGTTAATCATACATCTTTTTCTGTATTTATCATCTATCATCTTTCGCATTACCAGTGTGAGTATTAGCAACATTACACTGTAATTCTGTAAGTAAAATTTAGGCCTGATGAAGTGGTTGTTGAGCATCTCATATTTACTTAAGTTGGTTGTGTATTGAACATCTTTCACTCTCAAGACTGTCTTTCTTTAGATGACAATTTCATTAACCCTTTACTGTATTTCATATATTATATGTAATAGCATTCTTGATGCCTTTATATATCATTGCTTAGTGCTTACTATTGGCTATTCAATACTACATCTTGATATGAATATGCAATTTATGTCTGGTGACTTGTTATTCTATATTCCGAATCATAGTTTATGTTCATTTCAATGAATATGGTTTAAATATTCGTTGTTCAACATAACAACCATTACAAATCTCAACTGACCCCGCATTTTTTCACCAATGATTTACTTGTTTTTGACCCGTTTCCCTATCTTCCCATATACATAAATATCATTTTCAATTACAAAAGTGACTACAAGACCAAATATGAGAATTGAAGTTTCATATTAAGTATGGTTTTTAAAACGAATATTATTCATAGATGGCACACTATTTCTATATAAAAGTTAAAAAAATCGGTACTACATGTGACTCGTTGCAACCTATACAAGAATTTAACTGTTTTGATTATTAAATCATGGGTCAAATTTTGTCCACCCCGCTGCAACGCGCGGGTTCCCCACTAGTATATACTATATTAAAAAGGAGAAGTGATGGACATGGATGTAATTTTACAATGCGTACAAGTTTTGAAACAATATGTACAAAGAAACACAACACGTTTTAGAGGGGTAGAATAGGAAAGGGCTCAACATTTTAAGACACTCCAAGGTTATAATGGTAAATTTATATGTACAATTTAATCATAAATTCCAACTTTACCCTTGTCTCAATAACTCCCTGGCAAGGCAATTGAAGCGATTCTTCTCTACTACTAAATGGTTTTTAATCACAGGGACTATTCCATTTCTCATCATCTCTCTCTTTCTCTGTCTCTCTCTATCGAATCCAAAAGACATAGCCTCTCCTAGATGATGATGTCCATTCAGTGTGGTTCTGACGACCGATCTTCTGCGGCGTAGCCACCACGACGACAACGCTGTTGGTAGCTTCTGAAGCCGATGGGATCTTGTTCAGGTTTCTAGGGTTTCAAATGTTGTGAAATTTGGGGATCTAGGTTTTCTAGGGTTTTCGTATTTACTGGAAGAGTGGATTGGATGGCTGGACGTGGCACGTGTGTATGATGATCGTGTGATTGCTCAGAAGTTTAATAGCTCTCAGTTTCATGCATCAGGTGCTCTTAGCAATCAACCCACCGCTTATTTGAAATCGCTTGAGGTCTCAAGGCTTTAATCGGTTCCTCATCCACCGATTATTTTGTTATAGTTTCTCCAAATCGGTTGACGTTCGATTTTGTCTTGGAATCCCTTTTTGCAGGTTTGGAATTTTTTTATTTTATAGTTCTGTTATTTATTTTGTAGTCAATTATTGTAAACTTCTAATAGTCAATAATGCTTGATTACATGTATTGCGAATTGATAGTTCTATTCGACGATTTAGGAGTCCATGTAATTTACAGGTCCGTTCAAAGCTTCAAATTACATTGTCAACTATTCAACTTCAATTTACAGGTTTGAAATTTCAAAGATTATTGTGCAATTTTATGTTTTATATGATTCAAGATGTGAAATGTGTTACATATTTTTCTAATGAGATGTTTCTATATGCTGTTACAGATTTTTCAAAAATCAATATCTACCTCGAATGCTTACATTAACCAGTTCAGGTATTCTTTTGGTTTTTTAAATAATCAAAATTTGACAAATTCGTTTTGCGGCAAATGAACCGAAACCGTTTAGCTGGAAGTTTGTTATAAACTAATCATGATCAATAGATTGGCAAAATACTATAGCCGATTGATTTAGATAACGGGTCAAAAGGGTAATTCCTATTGAATGGGTCAAAGAGTCAACTGTGGCTGAGGGTCCAAGATGGAGTCTTCACAGTAGAAAGGTACGCACCATTGAGATCCCTTTGTTTAAAAAAATAAAGATTTTGACAATTGTAAGTTACGCCTGTTATAAAGCATACGAGTTAAAATTTTGATGACGCGTGACCATAAGTTTGAGTATTACATTGAAAACAGTCTTGCTGGATTCAACAGCTCAATTTTTGCATATGGGCAGGTTTAATTCATAAATGCACGTTTTCACCATTTATTATATCATTTTTGTTAATTTAATACTTTTAATTTATTTTCCTAGACTGGGAGCGGGAAGACCTACACGATATGGGGACCGACCAATACGTTGTTAGAAGAGAATGCGTATAGTAATGAACAAGGATTGACGTCCCGTGTTTTCGCACGATTATTTTCTCGCATAAATGAGGTGTCTTTATGTCATATTTCTTGTATTATCAGATGTGAATTTGGAACATATGTGTGTCTCTGAATTAGTTGTGGTTTGTTTATATCTTTTAGGAACGAGATACACATGCTGATAAACAACTAACATATCAGTGCTGATGTTCGTTTCTCGAGGTAACATGATCTTTTACGGTTTTATTGATACCAAAACATATTATATACAGATCTATAACGAACAAATCACCGACTTGTTGAATCCATCTCAAAGAAATCTTCATCTATGAGAGGATAATAAAACCGGAGTGTATGTTGAGAATTTAACCGGGGAGACGATTTGCAGTATGAAAGATGTGACTCAGCTCCTCAAAAAGGTATTATATATTAGTCCACATGATTCATAGGTTTTCTCAATGGTATCTCTAGCATTTGACTAATAGTCAAACCGGTGTATTATTGGATAGTATCGTTTGATAATTTTTAACAAATACGCAGGGTTTATCAAACCGGAGGACTGGTTCAACAAGTTTAAATTCCGAGAGTTCCCACTCACATAGTGTGTTTACATGCGTTGTGGAGTCAAGTTGCAAGGTAATAAGACCCTAGAATTTGCGTTATTTTGTATTTGTCTTTGATCACACATATCAGAAGCTAGGGGTGTGCATGGTTCGGTTCAGTTTTATGGTAAAACCAAAACCGTAACCGAAATGTTCGGTTTTCGGTTATTGAAAATCGTGCAGTTTCGGTTTTTTTGGTTTTAGCAATAGTTCGGTTCAGTTTTTGAAACAAAATTACGTAAGATTCAAAAATAAAAAATATAATCCAAGATTTAAGAATCTTTAGTAGATGTTTACATTTAAGTTATTATGTGTTGTTGACCATAACTTTGAATTTATAAGGATCTTTAGTACATGTTTACATTCTACATATGGATAGTCATAACTTTGAATTTATAATTCTATAGAGTGTAGATGGTCTGAGATGCTTTAAAACGAGTCAAATGAATCTTGTTGACCTTGCCGGGTCAGAAAGGCAAAAGTCAACGGGTCCAGCTGGAGAGCGTTTGAAAGAAGCTGGTAATATTAACAGTTCGCTTTCACAGCTAGGGTAAGTCATACATTTGGTTACGTTTTCAAATTGCTTTTTTATAATTGTTTGATTACATTTATAAAATCTATTTCTTATTGGTTCTGGATTTGCAGAAACTTGATTAACAACAGTTTAAACTTTGCTCAGTAGATTATTAAACCCACAAGAAAGCCCAGTTTTGTAACTTACATTCTGATGTGCTTGTGGACTTTTGGCTCTGCTCATTGGTTGTGTTCAACCATTAAGTCATCATTGTGATTTAGGTAGTTCAAGAGGTCTAGGTTAAGCCATTCAAGTGGGTCAAATAAAAACAGCTGAAAGGGGACCGAGTCGAATGGGTCGAACAGGTCGAATGGGTCAACTGGGTTAGCTGAACGGCAACATAGCATAATATTTACTCTAAAACAACCATGATTAAGTAGAATGGGTAGACCGGCACAATTCTTAGATTAAAGAAACCCCACTATAGTGAGCTGATTGAAATGTTTGAATATCAAACCTACTAGAGAACGCACAATGCAGAATAAGATAGGAATTAAATTTGGTCATGTTAATGTTAACATACTAAAATGGTAAGGAGATGCTTTAACTATATATAAGTTTTGTGGACTGCATCAAAAAAAGTCAATTGGCAAAAAACTAAAGCAGCCTTATTGGTATGTCATCATGGTTGTATCTTTGGAATTAAATAATTAATGTGATTTCTTCCTAAATGTATTTGTTATATATTTAAAGCTAGAGTTATTCAAGTGGGTACAAAACATTATAGAAAAATAAAAAAAACATTAACAGCCTTATTAGTATTTTATTGGTGATCATTAAATTTCAGAAATTAATTAGGAGCAGTGTTATATCTAGACTCAAGGAACCTGTAGCAGATGATCTCTTCTTATTTTTCACCTTCTCAAGCTCAACTTATAAACATGTTCTTATTTTTAGTTCAGAGGTTATGTCTCGGATACTGGATTCATATGCAGATACACATAAAACTTTACATCCGATGGGCAATACTGCAGCAGAGGTTTTTTCAGATCTATTACTTCAATAAGTATTTTAAATATTTATGTGGATCAAACTTTTGTTTTGATGTATTAGGTATTTTCTTTAATTTTGGTATATCAAAAAGGCATGGTGAAGATCATTATATTAAAATATCAGCAATTATGTGTCTTGAACTGGATTTCTAATAAAACATGTTGTAAGATATAGTATTTGGCTTTGCTTCCTCTGCTTGAACAGATAGTCAAACAACAATTTATTCTTTATATTACTTAATAATAATAGTAATTTACAATGCCGGTTTAGTTTTTGTCGACCAGAAACAACCTTTTTGTATATTTTGGTTGAGTCAAACCTAACACTTGTTGATACCGTTTTGGTCATATCATGACTCTATTTTGGTTGTTTTCTTTTTCAGTCCCAGCGGTCCCGTATTTGGTCGAAATTGGTGTTGTTCGTTATGCAAGTCTTTATAGTGTTTTCAGTTGGTATAAAACATGGATTGGTATTTTTTTAAGCCTATCGGGTTGATAATATAGATCTGCAACTTATATATGCCTTATTTATCGTTGTAAAGTTTGAATTATGTTCTCGCCTTGTATTGTCGACTCCGCCGCAACGCGCGGGTTTCCCACTATTATGTTTGAATGAGCAATAGTTGGGGACAAAAAAGAAGCACAGATCATATGTTCCAAGAACAAATCAAGAGAAATATTTAATATTATGGATAAATGTTTTTGGGTTTGCTGCAATTCATGTTTACAAAAGTATAGATGCAGAACATCAACAGAAGTACAAATCATTGTAGGTGGTGGAGGTTTATGGTGCCGGAGGTCGTTAGCGGTGGTTAGTTGCAGGTTGTAGAGGTGGTCCGGTGATAATGATGTTGGTGGTTGAAGGTGGCCTTGGTGGAGGTGTTGGTTGAAGGTGGCTATGGTGGGGGTTTTGGTGGAAGATGGAAGGATTGAAAGGTGCAAACTGAAGCTTTCAGGGGATGATATTTGTTATAAGGGTTTATAAGATACAAAATTACCATATTGCCTTTCGTTTTCAAAGTAAAAGGACATAAATGTCCAAGTCAACTAACACAAGTTTGGACCTGGGACTTGATTGAGAGCAATTGACAACCACAGGGACCGGAGTGTTGAATTTTTTCAAATGAGCTGTGATTGAGTGTAAAGCACAGCGGCGACTGTAGTTTACTCATATAATTATTTTCAAAAACCCATTAACAAGAAATAACTGTCTTCTACATCAATCGGAAAGTCAGCTAAAAGAAAATATACTAAACGGGTTGGAAATTTTACACAATGCCCTCTATGGGATTTCACATGCTCTGTGTGAATAGTAACATGGACCCTTAAATTAGAACTTAGTGTACACCCGATGAGAGGAGACTCAAACTCTCTAATTATATATGAAAAGTAGAGTCATAGTTGTAAAGAAATTGAGTTTCATGTCCCTTGCTCAATATACTTGTTTACCCACATTAACCTAAATTACTAAAAACATATTACAAAAACCTCTGTATTATACAACCAAACCCATCATACCGTCTGCTGCATGCTCATATAACTAATGACTAAAATTACCCTATATATCCGGCAGCTTTAACAGTTTTGCTGACTGAAGGAATAACCAAAGCAACTCCTCCTCTACAAACCAAACATGATGATGGATGCTACTGCAGTTACAAGGGAAACAATGAAGGGCCGCAGATTGTTAGATACAGATGCCGCCGTGCTCATCAAGGGAGGGCTTGCACCATAAGCTCCTAGTCCTGTCGGATCAGGGTTTCCTAAGCTAAACCCTGGTGGTGGTGGATATTGTGTCCTGTCCACACAAGGATGTATTAACAACAAGCTCAAGTCAAGAATATATATATAACTTAATTACCAAAATGCTCATCTTTCCAAACAAACATTACCCTGCCCCAGAAGATGATGTTGTAGGTGGTGCAGTAGGCAAAGATGTCGTAGTATTAACTGGTGCTTGTGTTGTAGGTGGTGCAGTAGGCAAAGATGTCGTAGTATTAACCGGTGCTTGTGTTGTAGGTGGTGGTGACGATGATGATGGGTACACACAAGAGCCTGTGCCTGTATTTGAACCAGATAAAGTTGCAATTAAAGGACACAACTAATTTGACTCATTCGTTCTCAAGCAAAGCAAGCAGGTCAAATATATATATAAAAAAAAGAGTCAAAAGTCACCCAACAGGAAGGAAGGAAGGAAGTGTTACTTGGATTGGTGGTGGTTACAAGAGCAGCACCTCCAAAATCACAGCTTGTTGGGGCAGGGTTCTTTTGGTAATAACTGTTAAAAGCATATGAAGCGTGATTCTCAAGGGTGGCTGGTTCATAACAACTGGAACCCTGCTGAATGGTGGCGCAATCAGCGCCCCCAACCCCACACGCGTAATCAAGAGCCGACTGTAATGCTGCCTGTGATGCTCCATTCTTTGCTATGCACCATCGGCCATTTCCTCCTGTGACCGGCACTGGTGGGTTTACAGGTGGAGCATTTACAGCAGGGTTGGTGGCAGGTGGAGGGTTGCTGACAGGTGGAGGGTTTACAGGGTTGGTGGCAGGATTGGCACCTGGCACCGTGACGACAGCTGGTGCAGTACTAATGGGAGGATTTGTTATTGGAGGTGGGGGTAAGGCTGTCGTCGTTGGGTTAACAGAGTCATGTTCTGTCAGTGCTCGGTGTTGAATAAAAGGGAATAACTGTTTTTTCTCCCAAAAAACTTTGGCATGAGGAAGAGGAATGCCTGAACTTGTAACTGCAAAACCCAAGGGTAAATAAATCCCGAGGATAGGAAGATTGTGTGTATATTAATAACATTCTCTAACTTAATAATAGGCTAAAACCATAAATAATATGAGAAATGTAAGAGTAAGTTACCTGCTGCGTTGCATAAAAAGAGGAGGGAGAAGAAGAAGAAGGAACAGGAAGCTCCTTTGGCCATGACCATGGTAGTAGTAGTAGAAGAGAGATGTAGATTGTAGAGGAGGGAGGGAGGGAGGGTTAGGGGGGAAAGTGGTAGTTTTAAAAGGAAGGCATTGGTCTCTTAAAAAGCCAAGATGATAAAGACACAGACAGACACACGAAAAAGGGGAAGAATGAATGTGTCGTGTTCATGATAAGGAGCAAGTAAAGTAAAATAAAGGGTGATTGATTACTTTGCCATGAAGACTCCACTCTAAATTTAAATTTCAAAATTCACCACTTTTCTTAATCTCTCTCGACCTCGCGAACGGGTCGGGTCGGGTCATGGATCGAAACGGGTTCGGGTCAATTAAAAAAATGGTTGTTTTGGTTCGGGTCAAAACGGGTTTCGGGTCGAGTTGGTTAAAAAAATGTTTTTTTTTAAGTTATGAAACCTTCTTCCAAAAAAATCCCATAAAAACCTACCTCCATCTCCTCCAAGTTTACCATTAATAGGAAACCTTCACCAATTAGGCGTGGGCATACACCGTATCCTTCAATCCATGGCCAAGACTTATGGTCCACCCGTATTGCTTCACTTTGATACTGTGCCGATAATTGTAGCCTCTTCTCACCAGATGCCAAGTGAAGTGAGCAACAACAAAGCAGAAGCTTCTTCCAGCGATCTCCATGCTAATCGAAACGGTACGGGTCGAAACGGTTCGCGTCGAAACGGTTCGATTCGAAACGGTACTGGTCGAAATGGTTTCCGTCGAAACGGTACTGTTCGCGTCGAAACGTACGCGTCGAAACGGTACGCGTCGAAACGGTACGGGCCGAAACGGTACGAAACTAATCCCGACCCGCATCGACCCATTTCTTTAATGTTGTCAACCCGCTTTGACCCGGAAATAACAAGATGGAATTCAGTGACCCATTGTGACCCATTTAGTTAAAATATCTTACCCAAACCAACCCATATAATTTTAAAAGCAACCCAAACCGACCCACTTGGAAGGCTTTGGGTCAAGATTACCCCCTCTACTCTCTATCTAACTAACTTTTATTTCCATTTTTCATATTAATCGTTTACATATCTCTAATAAAATACGACTAGATTATCTACTTACAAACATACATTTACGTATCTTTCTCATCCTCCTAATGAGTTTTGTCTTGTTTTCTTGTGTCCTTTTCATGTGGCGGTAGTTCACGACACACTTAGACTAGTGGGTATGGGGGCCGGCTGAGGCCCGGCTTGGCCCGGCGCCGGTCCCCCACACCGCCCCCCACTCCTCCGGCTCGGCAACTTCGGCTCCCACCAGCCGATCTTCACGGGCCTCTCTCCTCTCTCCTAACACACACATATCATATATATATATATATATATATATATATATATATATAAAGGGGTTCATCCCCCACCCCCTAGGTCCATCCCCTCCAAGCCGAGCCTACGTGGCGCTGACATGGCGGCCCATCCCCTTGGGGATGAGGCTCTCCATACCCACTAGTCTTACAATACTCATTAACCCGTTTGGGGCATATCTAACTTAACGTGTCACTAGAGTTGACTGCATCGTACAGTTCGGTTTCGGTTATCTCAAAACTCTAAACCAAACCATCAATTAAGGGAGGAGGGGTGGTCACTAGTGATAGATTTCTATCACTCCCACTATCCAATCAAATCATGCCATGTCATCACCCAATATTCTATCACTAGTGATAGAAATGTAGGGGGGGTGGTATCACTAGTGATGGAATTCTATCACTCCCAAATTTTTTTAATTTTCATTTTAAAATTAGAAATTAACAATAAAACACTAAAATTAAAAATTTCATTAAATTTAAAACATACTACTTCAATTTAACATACTAGAAACATACAATTTAAAAAAAAACATACTGCTCGTCCGAATCATGAAACTCCAAACCTAGAGAATCTACTAGTTCGATTAAATCGTATCTCAACCGAAAGTGAGTTTCTTCATTACGCAATTCTAGATGGATATTTTGTGGAACTTGAACTTGTGTAGGAGGATCCGGCACCTAATCCGGGGATATTGCACGTCCGTCTTCTTTGATCAGCATATTGTGCAATATGATACATGCATACACTATGCTATGTATTGATTTCTTGGTCGTCGCACGAACCGGTCGGTGTAGTATACCCCATCTACCCTTTAAAACACCAAATGCCCTCTCAACATCTTTTCTTGCCGATTCTTGCAATTTTTTTAACACGATTTCTTTAGCCTCGACAGGAAATGAGGGAGCTTTCACAAAAACAGACCAAGACGGGTAGATACCATCCACAAGAAAAAAGCCTCGTCTGTAATGTCGACCGTTAACATAGAAAGGAGAGGAAGGTGCGGTACCATCCGTTACGCTTTGGAACAACGGCGACGTGTGCAACACATTGATGTCGTTGTTTGAACATGGAACACCGAAATACGAATGCCAAATCCATAAATCATTCGACGCCACCGCTTCTAGTATGATGGTTGGTCTTTTGATGTCTCCCCTAACATACGCCCCTCGCAACTCTCTTGGACAATTTTTCCACTCGATATGTGTACAATCGATGCTACCGAGCATCCCGGGAAAATGCCATCTAGCCTCGTGTGCGGCGTAAATGCGTGAGATGTCGTGGCTCGTCGGTTTACGTAAAAACTCGTTAGCATACAACTTAATGACCGTGTTGCAAAAAAATTGCAAACATTCACGTGAAGTTCTTTCCGACATAGCTAGGTATTCATCATATTGATCGGGAGGGTTACCTGTCGCTAGTTGGCTAATGGCGGACGTGCATTTTTGTATCGGCGTGAAACTTGGTTTGCCCCTCGCATCGTAACCTTCTTGAAACCATTCCTCGCTTGCTTCGATGTCTCCAACAATCTTTAAAAATAATTCTTTGGGTAAACGAAACCGATCTCTAAACGTTTCGGCATTGTAGAGCGGATTTTCCACAAAATAATCGTTCATCAAAACTTCGTTGGCACGTATACGATCACGGTCGACCATCTTCTTCTTTGGGCGGGACGACTCGGCATCAAGCTCGTTATACACCGACACAAAATATTTTAGCGTTTCGTTGTCGGAAGACGACTCGGTATCACTATCGCTAGACATCGGAAACGTCGAATCCGTAGGGAATTCCATTTGAGAAAGATATAAAAATTGTGTGAAATGGGTTTAAAATTGTTTAAAAGATGTAGATTGGTGTGTGTAAAATGGTTTAAAATGGAGATATAAATAGATAAATGGTTTAAAGGTTTTTTTTTTAATGAATATTACCGTTTTAAAACGGTCAAAAAATCAACAACGGTCCAATTTTTCAAAAGTTCAACGCGTTATCGGTTCAACGTGTTTTGTTTTTCACGCGTTATGGATGGTCCGGCGGCGGTGTTTCGTGATGGTTCAACGCGTTATGGATGGTCCATAACGGACCACCCCGCCTAGCCTTACGGTCCGCTTAAATTGGGTCGATTTTGTTGGTTATTATTTTCTTTGCTCACCCCTACTTGTCATTTACTAGGCGATTTATATGACACCACAAGTTTAGCAAAATTAAATTTAACAAGTTCAGTAACACAAATCGTATAACAAGCTTAACAAGACTAAGGGACTGTTTGGTAACATTATGTTGAGCCATTATGATTTATGAGGCCTCACAATTGTTGATTTACCAAGGTTTAGCATTATACACCTGCGTAATGATTTCTTTCAACAAACGTGTTTGAGAAATATTGATAATTTACTAAAGTTGTTCATGACCAATCAAACAAAATAAACGATGACCATCGGATTTATATCGTTGATTGCAAACCCTTTATCCATATAACATCGATGTAGTGTGCTAAATTCTCTCCTCAATTCTCGAAGGAAGACGGTGGGGTGTGGGCTCGGCATGTTGATCGGGGAGCTGGGGTGGAGCGAGTCCCCGATCAGGAACACCGCCCTAGGGGTGTAGCTTAGTTGATACCCAGGGGTGCACTCCCCCCCCAATGTTTCGGTTAAAAGTATAAAATTTGCGATTTTTCATCCAAAAATTTAAAAATTACAAAGGATCGCCCCCCCCCCCCCCCCAATTATTTTGCCTAAATATTTATATAATATATAAATTGGGTCCCATTACCCCCCCCCCCCCCCCCCGAGCTCAAACCGGTGCCATCGGTAAGTAATCCCCGACCGCCCCGAAGAAGAAACAATATGACCGTTTGAATATAATGTCGTTGCAACGGCTATCCTTAAAAAAAACAATTAATTTATTTTTAAACCCTATATAAACCTCTCATTTTTACCCAAACCCTCACTACACTCTACACTTTCTATAAAAAATCTCCTCATCTCTCATTATTTTGACTAAAATGCCATTTTGGTCACTTTTGTCCTTTAGTCCAAAAGTCAAAACCTTTTGCATTTTGGGTCCCCGTGGTTTCAATTTTAATTGTTATTTTTGTATAAAAGTGAAATCAGGTCATATTTATTTTATAAAATCCTGCTATTTTATCCTTTTCCTCAAGGGCAAAATGGTTATTTCATTTTTATTTTATTTAATGCTTTTATTATTTGTGTAAATAGGTTCAAATTTTGGACCAAAATAAAAAAAATTTATATGTTTTTAAACAAAAACCTACAATTGTATCTTCTTCAACCACTCTAATCACCCCTTCACAAATCTCACTTTTAATACTTCAACCACTCTCTCACTTTCTCTTATTAATAGATCTAAAAACCCCTAAAACCCTTTGATATAATTTTTTTGTTTAAAAACATATAATTTTTTTGTTTAAACCCTTTGAAGAAGATACAAGATGTTACAGTTTTTTGTTTAAAAACATATATTTTTTTTTTTATTTTGGTCCAAAACTTGAACCTAATAGTCCCATTAATAAAAGCTTTAAATAAATATAAAAATAAAATGACCATTTTGCTCCTGAGGAAAAGGACAAAATAGAAGAATTTTATAAAATAAATATGATCTGATTTCACTTTTGGACCAAAATGGCAATAAAACCACAGGGATCCAGATGCAAAAGTTTTGAGTTTTGAACTAAAGTGGCAGAAGTGACCAAACCTCAAGGACCAAAATGAAAGTTTACTCTTATATTTATCTCTTGTAACTTATTTACTCAATATAACCAATCCATCCCTTAATAATTTTGTTTAAACTAAAGTATTAAGGCGGTAGGGGCGCATCACGATGAACCAAATTTCACGCGTTGATCCACGTGATACACCACCGCAGGTCAAGATCTTCACGCATAGACTTTATAACGCGTTGCCATGACCACGTGTTGAAACTTGAGTTTTGTTATCGTTGACTGTAACGCCCCGCTTTTCAAAGCTTTCCGTTTTTAGAAAGCTTGTCTTGTATTTCTATTTTTGGAAGCTTGTTCCTTGTAATCGTATTTCGTTCCAAGCTATTGTAAATCTGAGACTTTGATCATAATGAAATGAATCTTCTATATGAAACACACATCGTTTATACATTATTTATACATTGATACATACATTCGTTTAAAACAAGATTCGTAATTCTCATAAATGTAAGTTTAACTCGTAACAATGATCGGGTATTCGTAATTGTTAAACTTTCCATATCTTCAAACGCTTGGTTATTCATTTTTGGGACTAAGTTATACGCTTATCACTTGATTAGTGCTAAATGTAAATTATACATGCTGGATACACTTGATACATTTTTATACCTTAAATTATCTTATTTTATACCATCTAAAACCCAACCATATGACATTACACTTGTTTAATTGGTTGATTATATGTTCTAGTTACTTAACATAACATAATTATGCCAAATGTATGTCTTATATGTCAAAAGAAAGGAAAAATAAAAAATACCAAACAACCTTGCGGCCGCAAAGGTGTAAGGTATGTGTATTTCTTTTTTTATAATGTATCATACTCAACTTTTATGCCCATTGTTATGTTTAATCAAGTTAAAAAAAATAAATAAATAACTAATATAAAGACATGGCACTACCTAACCTATGTTGCCAAAAAAAAAAAGAGAGTATATGGCTGATTAACAGCCTTGCAATCGGTCAGCTTAAGGCTGATTAATTGTTTTTTTGAAAGCCAAACACCCACCTAACTTATAATTAATACTCAACCACTTAAACCCTAAATCTCTCCCTATAAATACCCACTTATATTCAGCCTCTTTCCCACTTTACAACACTCAAATCTCACCAAAACTCTCTCAAATCAGCTGAGTTTTCAGCTTATACATCAGAAAGTTCCAGCTCTTATAAGTGAGTTCTAGCTCACTTTTACTTCACTTTTCTACTCTTTTCTTTTTTCTTAACACTTGGAACACCTTTAGGTAGGGATGTTCAAAAAAATCCGAAACCGAATCCGAAATATCAGAAAACCCGTATACGAAATATCTGAAATTTCGGATATCCGAAATTTCGGATATCCGAAAATCGGATAATCCGAAAATTCGGGTTCGGATTCGGATGTTAGTTTTACAGATTTTCGGATATTCGGATTATCCGAATCCGAAATCTTAAAAAATAATAAAAATAGATATATTTTAATATATCATACACCACACACCACGCGCATTCAGTCATTCACACTTAGAGAAACTAGGGTTTCTCTTTGGATCTCAAACTTCAGCGCCGCTCCTTCTACCCTGCGACATCGACCCTCTCCGATCCGGTGTCCTCTCCCTCGTCATCTGTCTCGGTGTCTCCGGTGACAAAAGGTTCGACTTTCTCATCTATAAATCCTGTATCTAACTGTTAATTTTCGGATGTTTTGAGATGTATATATATAATATACTAGATCGTTTGAGATGTGTATCTAACCTCTACATTGTCACACCCCCCAAAATCCACCATGCGAGGTATCACCGCTTGTAGGCGTGACATGACCAGGATCAAGCCACCAATCATATTGAACAACGTATTTAAGATAGATAAAGTCCAACCACACAATATAATTGGTTATCAAAAGCTAGTTAACCAAGTTCAAATTAAATAGCGGAAGCATTAAAGGTAAAACCCAAAACATAAGTAATAAGTTCATAAGTTTAAATGTTTAACATGTGACTCGACAGTCCATGTCCCACAACGACCACGCCTCCCGGTGCAAGCTCCATAGATACCTAACTACCTGCAAGGCATGTAATAAGGAGTCAACAACAAAGTTGAGTGAGTTCACAGTTGGGTGTTCGTTTTAAGTTGTTTCAAAAACATGGTTTTCGTTTAGTTGGCTTACTTGCCGTGGGGGTTACCCCATAGTTGAAAATATGATTAACCAATTCCTTCTTTCCCAAACCATGACCCGTGGGGGCTTCCCCATGTGAACCACTAGACCGTTACCATACCGACTACTGACGAAAGTAAGTTGTGCCATACGTCAATGTCTATCATCATTGACAGTTTGCCATGATCCATTAGTACACGCCCATTCGAACGAAACGGTGTGAGGTTTGTCAAACCTAATAGCGCTATTAACTAATGACCCGCTCGCCATCGGCCTCGGCGATTAAGTCGATATAAAATGAGGGACTTAGGTGATAGAGTTTTGGCTAGTAGTTTAAGGTTGTTGTCTTACCCAAGGAGGACGAACGTACGTATTCTACCCAAGGAGAATACGCAGGATTAATATTGACATCCTACCCATGGAGGATGGCGGTACATATCCTACCCAAGGAGGATATGTAGGTTCCGTTTTAGTTCTTTAACCCATTCCCAACCACCGGGAATCCCAAACCTTAGAAAGAGTGTGAACTCACCTTTGGTTGCTCGGTTTGACTCTCAAAAATAGCTAACAGTCAAGGTCGGTCAATCACGTCCTAGTATGATTACCACTTAGTTTATTAGTGACTTCAAATAAGCACGAAGTTCCTACAAGCATCTACCACATAACATGCACTCACTTTAACGGTTCATGCCCATATAAACTTCCCATCTATTCCCGTTCATAAACAAACATACGACATTGCACATAACACTTTTATTGACATATAACATGTTAGATCATTCATAGATAACCTACCCGACATTTAGGCACGCAAATTACTACTTATGTCGTTTCAGTTTTACATTCAAAACTGGGCTGTTTTCGGGAATTTTAATAAAATAGTTAACTTGTTCCAAAAATTCCCAACTTTTTACAGAAGTTTTAAACGATCCAAATATTATTGTGTAAAAATCTTGAGATCCAATTCACTACCAATATTTTATAAAAAATCATTTACCGGACTGCAATTAGATTCATCACTTTCTGACTGCAGTCCACGGAATAATTCATTTAAAATTCATCGTAAGTCCGATTTATGAAATTCCAGTTGGAGCATTACTACGACATCAGTGGTCATCTACAGTATAAATTTCATGACCTAATTCTACACAGATTTCAAGTTATGACGAAAAACATAACACATATTTTCTGCAGTAAAAATGCAGCTTTTGCTGTTGTGAGAAACGACCCCTTTAAAAATAGTAAACGAAGTCCAAAAATTATGATTCCATTGCCATTAGAACCGTATTTCGAAATAACATGTTATAGACTCAAGAAAATCAGTTTTTCGATAAATATTGACCTGTTTAAAGCCAACTGAAGTTGGCTGTAAATGCTTAGACAGAAGCTGTTTTCAGCTTATAGCGCTCTAACGCAAGTTCTATTTGTTCCGTTAACATGTTTAGTGATCAACAACGTCATTTAACATCACTTGCAGCAGGTTATCATTTATTTAACTTAGATTCATCATGTCAAGTACCATTGTTCATATCAGATTTTTAGAGTACAAGTTTTCATCAAGTAACCATTATCAACATAAACAAAACAACATCATACTAGCATTACTTCATCCTATTATATCTTTTAACCATTAAAGTAGAAGTAAACAATGTTAATCAAGAACTTACAACTAGCTTTAAGCTAGGGAAGATCTCTAGTGAAAAAGATGATGAAAAGGGTGTGAGAAAGCAAGTAATGAAGTTCCTCAAGCTTCCACCTTCACAAGGCACCTTCTAATACTTGAATAAGGCTTGAAAATGGATGAATATGGTGGTGTTAAGGTGGTGGTGGCGGCGGTTATAGTGAGCCGAGAGGAGAGAGTGAGGGAGTTGGGTGAGTTTGAGTGTTGAAGTAAGAAGTGAAAGATATGAAGGGATCTTGTAAATCTTGGCCATATCTATAGAGATTTCATCTAATATTTTGGCAAAATTCTTAAGCAACCAATCCAAATAAAACCTTGTCATAAAATCTTGGTGGGGTCCTTATGTGGGCCGTAAATGGCATGGGGGGGGGGTTAATTGTAACATTTTGATGATAGTTGGTAAATGTAAGTTCAAATCCAAGTATATGATTTCATATGTTAGTTAGTGGGTATTTTAGTGGGTGTTATGGTGAACGGGGATCATAACTAGCCAAGAAATAATTAAACAATGTTTCTAGTAAAATTTTGGTGTTCCGGGAAATGTCCGGTTGTTCGGTTAGATACCGGTTCGTTAAAGTGCTAAGTTGTTTCGTTTAGTGTCTTTTATGTAACTTTTTATAACACTTTTAATTCCTAACACTTAGGAAAACATTCAGGACCATTTAGTCAATTTTCTGTACAAGACTAGTATGTTAACAAGCACATGTAAGTATGACGCAGTATTCAGAAAGCAGTTAAGTAATTCAACACAGTCATCAAGCACTTTAATTAACATTAATAAATCATACGGATACATGTAATCATGAGGGTTGTCACATTCTCCCCCTGTTAAGAAAATTTCGTCCCGAAATTTAGCACGTGGTTACTGAGGAAGCTAGTTAAGTTGCGTGATTTTCCTGGTTTTCCTGGGGTGTCACATCATCCCCCCGTTGGTTTGGAATTTCGTCCCGAAATTCTGCAGTAGCTTCAGCCTCAGTAGTGGTTGAACTTTTCTCAAACAACTGGGGATACTTCTGTTTCATTTGGTCTTCTCATTCCCAGGTATACTCTGGGCCACGACGGGAGTTCCAACGAACTCGGACAAGAGGTATTCTGGTACGCTTGAGAATCTTAACGTCTCGGTCTGTGATTTCAACTAGTTCCTCGACGAATCACAACTGGTCGTCGATTGTGAGCTCCTTTAAGGGAACTATAAGGGTCTCATCTGACAGACACTTCTTCAGATTCGACACATGGAAAACATTGTGAACTCCGCTGAGTTCTGCCGGTAGATTCAACTTGTAAGCGACTTTTCTAATTTTCTCAATGATTTCGAACGGTCCGACATCACGCGGATTGAGTTTGCCTCGTTTGCCAAAACGAACTACACCTTTCGAAGGTGAGACTTTAAGTAGCACTCGATCCCCAACCTGGAACTCGAGTGGCTTCCTTCGCTTATCAGCGTAGCTTTTCTGACGGTCACGAGCTACCGCCATTCGTTGTCGTATCTGAGCAATCCTCTCGGTTGTATCTACTACAAGTTCTGGGCCAGTGATTTGACTGTCGCCAACCTCTGCCCAACAAAGAGGTGATCGGCACTTCCGTCCATACAATGCCTCGAACGGAGCGACCTGGATACTGGTGTGGTAACTGTTGTTATATGAAAACTCCACTAACGGGAGGTGTTTTTCCCAGCCGTTACCAAAGTCGATTACACATGCCCTAAGCATGTCTTCAAGGGTTTGGATGGTACGTTCAGATTGCCCATCCGTCTGTGGATGATATGCCGTGCTCATGTCTAATCGAGAGCCAAAGGACTTGTGCATAACTTGCCATAATTCAGATGTAAAACGTGAGTCACGATCAGAAATGATGGAGGTTGGCACTCCGTGCCTTGATACTACTTCCTTCAGGTAGATGTCTGCTAGAGTAGAAAACTTATTCGTTTTCCTTGATAGCCAGAAAATGTGCAGACTTGGTCAATCGATCCACTATCACCCAAATAGTGTCATTTCCGCGTTGAGATCTAGGCAGGCCAGTAACGAAATCCATGGAAATTTGCTCCCATTTCCATGTCGGGATCTCTGGTTGTTGGAGTAGGCCTGATGGTTTCTGATATTCAATCTTGACTCTCGCACAAGTCAAACATTTACTGACGTAGGTTGCTATGTTGGCTTTCATACTAGGCCACCAATACGTAGTCTTGAGATCGTGGTACATCTTATCTGAACCAGGATGTACTGAATAACGAGACTTGTGCGCTTCATCCATCACAAGCTCGCGTAAGTTTCCGTAAAGTGGGACCCAGATGCGCCCTGTTACATAGTAGGCGCCGTCTTCCTTTTGTTCTAACCGCTTCCTTGATCCTCGTAAGGACTCAGCCCTGATGTTTTTTTCTTTTAACGCTTCAACCTGAGCATCTCGTATCTGAGTAGGAAGACTAGATTGGATGGTAAGTTGTAACGCTCGCACACGTTTAGGTATAGTATCCTTTCGACTGAGGGTGTCGGCCACAACATTGGCTTTGCCCGGATGGTATTTGATAGCGCATTCATAATCATTCAAGAGCTCGACCCATCGACGTTGTCACCTGTTTAACTCCTTCTGCTTGAAGATATGCTCGAGACTCCTGTGATCGGTGTAAATGGTGCACTTGGTACCGTACAGGTAATGTCTCCATATCTTAAGTGCGAAAACAACTGCTCCCAATTCCAAGTCGTGCGTAGTGTAGTTCCTTTCGTGAACTTTAAGTTGGCGTGATGCGTAGGCAATGACCTTGTCACGTTGCATCAACACGCAACCAAGTCCTTGGATGGAAGCGTCGCAATAAACCACAAAATCATCTGTGCCTTCAGGCAATGAGAGGATAGGTGCGCTACAAAGTCTATCTTTTAAGTGCTGAAAAGCAGATTCCTGTGCATCACCCCAACGATAGGTGACACCCTTCTGAGTCAGTGAAGTGAGGGGTTGTGCAATCTTTGAGAAATCCTTGATAAACCTTCTGTAATATCCTGCCAAACCCAAGAATTGGCGGATTTCTGTTGGTGTACGGGGTGCAGGCCAGTTCTTGATCGAGTCAACCTCAGATGGATCCACATGAATCCCATCCTTGTTTACTACATGGCCTAGAAAGTGGACTTCGCGAAGCCAGAAGTCACATTTTGAAAATTTGGCATACAGTTGCTCTGCTCGAAGAAGTTCCAGCATAAGTCGTAGATGCTGCTCGTGTTCCTCCTGACTCTTAGAATAGATCAGGATGTCGTCGATGAAAACAATAACGAACTTATCTAGGTAAGGTTTGCATACTCGGTTCATGAGATCCATGAAGACCGCAGGTGCATTCGTTAATCCGAAAGGCATGACCAGAAACTCGTAATGCCCATAACGAGTTCTGAATGCTATCTTGGAGATGTCCTCATCTCGGACTCTCAGCTGATGATAGCCCGATCTTAAGTCAATCTTAGAGTAATAGCTCGACCCTTGCAACTGGTCGAACAAGTCGTCAATACGTGGAAGAGGATAACGATTCTTCACGGTCACCTTATTGAGTTCGCGGTAGTCAATACACATTCTGAAGGTACCGTCTTTCTTCTTTACAAATAACACTGGAGCTCCCCAAGGCGGAGAGCTATGGCGAATAAAACCCTTGTCCAAGAGCTCTTGTAGTTGCGAGGATAGTTCTTCAAGTGGGTTCGGATGTCGTCAAAGAAAACAAGGGACATATCTATCATGTCTGAGGATCCATATCGGCCGTATCAAGATCAAGGAAATGTACCTGGGGTATCAACATGTTCATGGCCCAATGCTCACTGAGTAACGTTCATAGAGCCTAACTTGTCCAAGCGAGTGTCCGCGGGGAACACTTTTAAGATCATAGGGTTCAAAAGTATAACGTGTATGGGTGGGGAAACAGGAGAAAGGGTAGCCGCAATCGATGAATAAGCGTTTAATAATCCCTAGCAGGGGTTTACCTGATGTCGAAGGTACAGCTGGTTGTACGCAAGTTGGGTATAGTTAGGATAAAGTATGCCGTTGATCGAATATAGCTGTCACGGGGTTAAATCAATCAGAACAAGAATTCAACATAGCAGCATAATTGTCGTACAAGTGTGTAGTGTTAAGATTCACTGAGACTTCCATCAAAAGTCGTCGGACTTGCCCACATGCGAAGGAGGAACAATTCACCTGAATCCATGAACTTAGGTGGGTTTGTGATTCATCAAGTAAGCAACCAAGTTAGGAGGAGTTCATTGGGTTGTGCGAATGAATCCAAAATACGTCTGTGTAGTCGTGAGGTTCCAAAGGGAAGACGCGAAAACGTGTTCAAGAGAGTATGATCGTATCAACAATACATCACCACCCTCAAGGTTTCAAGGAGTGATCACTAATGATTGAAGGTCGAGCCTTCCAAATTCTCTAAGCGAGTGCGTGTTCGTTTCAGTATCTCAACATGGAGTAGCGAGAACGTAATGTCACTGTGGTAAGGGAGTGATGGTTTGATCTAAGCCAATGGTAGAAATTGGACGTATCATTAATCAATAATCATGTGTCGGCACAAGAGCTAGTGCAAAGATCCCGCATATTTAAGAAAAACTATCATGAAATTATAGTACGTCTCTTGTAGTGTAAGGTGGGTCAGGTAACGTATAAATTATCGTGCTCGCCGGTGGGTTGAGTGATCCATATCTCCGTCCCCAAATGTTCTGAAGACTATTTCACCAGTAATGGTATTCATTCGCTGAGTTGGGTATACGAGAGAGCTAATAAACCATCCAACAGGGTGATAAGGTAGTCTTGTGATCGGTGAAAATCGTGGTATGGTTGTTGGCGTTTCGTTAAATCAGTTGCCACATCGAAGAAACAGGGAATTAATGAGGTTCATGCGAAGAATCGAGCGAAAACAGGGGTCCACCAATAATAGAAGAATTTAACCAAGTAATCTGTTGCTTAGAAGCAATTCTAGTAGTGAGGTGTGGCGGCATGACAAAAATAGGGAAGTTCGTTGCATCACGGTCACGGAAGTACATCACTTGTTCAAGACAGAATTTGGTTGGTAGGGTTGCGAGTTGCGAAACGACAAACGCGTGTAACTGTGGCTGCTTCGTTTCTGGTAACGACGACCGGTGGAGATGACGAGGTTCGTCAACAGGGATGTGTGGGTATAGTTCTCCTAACCCCGAGTTCGTTTGTGCCAGGTCTGGTCTTCGTGAATGTTGACGTACAAACCGAATGTACGGAGGGTCAGATGGTGACGTCATGTCGAGTTAAGCGTGTAAACAGATAGAATGCATAAACAGTTGTCATAGCGGGGTGACGAGAAATCAGAAAAGAATTTGACCACCACTTATCAAATTTCAAGTAAACAATTGCGTATCATAAAGAACGCAGTAGGGCTAATAGACAGCATGCTACTACCCTAAATAAACACACAATGAACACCACACCAGACAAAAGTAATCTAGCAAGTAAGAAATATAAACTTAAATCATACCACCTAGTGTGTTGAGCCTTGCACGTGGAGCGAAGCGTCGTTGTGGATCGTTGAGCACTGTACAGGTTATAGTCTGGTTTTATCAAAAAGCTTTTACCCTTTTTAAAACCAAGTTCGCTATAACCAATGGCTCTGATACCAATCTGTCACACCCCCAAAATCCACCATGCGGAGTATCACCGCTTGGAGGCGTGACATGACCAGGATCAAGCCACCAATCATATTGAACAACGTATTTAAGATAGATAAAGTCCAACCACACAATATAATTGGTGATCAAAAGCTAGTTAACCAAGTTCAAATTAAACAACGGAAGCATTAAAGGTAAAACCCAAAACATAAGTAATAAGTTCATAAGTTTAAATGTTTAACATGGGACTCGACAGTCCATGTCCCACAACGACCACACCTCCCGGTGCAAGCTCCATAGATAACTAACTACTTGCAAGGCATGTAATAAGGAGTCAACAACAAAGTTGAGTGAGTTCACAGTTGGGTGTTCGTTTTAAGTTGTTTCAAAAACATGGTTTTCGTTTAGTTGGCTTACTTGCCGTGGGGGTTACCCCATAGTTGAAAATATGATTAACCAATTCCTTCTTTCCCAAACCATGACCCGTGGGGGCTTCCCCATGTGAACCACTAGACCGTTACCATATCGACCACTGACGAAAGTAAGTTGTGCCGTACGTAAATGTCTATCATCATTGACAGTTTGCCATGATCCATTAGTACACGCCCGTTCGAACGACACAATGTGAGGTTTGTCAAACCTAATAGCGCTATAAACTAATGACCCGCTCGCCATCGGCCTCATCGATTAAGTCGATATAAAATGAGGGACTTAGGTGATAGAGTTTTGGCTACTAGTTTAAGGTTGTTGTCCTACCCAAGGAGGACGAACGTACGTATTCTACCCAAGGAGAATACGCAGGATTAATATTGGCATCCTACCCATGGAGGATGGCGGTACATATCCTACCCAAGGAGGATATGCAGGTTCCGTTTTAGTTCTTTAACCCATTCCCAACCACCGGGAATCCCATGCCTTAGAAAGAGTGTGAACTCACCTTTGGTTGCTCGGTTTGACTCTCAAAAATAGCTAACTGTCTAGGTCGGTCAATCACGTCCTAGTATGATTACCACTTAGTTTATTAGTGACTTCAAATAAGCACGAAGTTCCTACAAGCATCTACCACATAACATGCACTCACTTTAACGGTTCATGCCCATATAAACTTCTTATTTATTCCCGTTCATAAACAAATATACGACATTGCACATAACACTTTTATTGACATATAACATGTTAGATCATTCATAGATAACCTACCCGACATTTAGGCACGCAAATTACTACTTATGTCGTTTCAACTTTTACATTCAAAACTGGGCTGTTTTCGGGAATTTTAATAAAATAGTTAACCTATTCCAAAAATTTCCAACTTTTTACAGAAGGTTTTAAACGATCTAAATATTATTGTGTAAAAATATCGAGATCCAATTCACTACCAATATTTTATAAAAAATCATTTACCGGACTGCAATCAGATTCATCACTTTTTGACTGCAGTCCACGAAATAATTCATTTAAAATTCATCATAAGTCCGATTTATGAAATTCCAGTTGGAGCATTACTACGACATCAGTGGTCATCTACAGTATAAATTTCATGAGCTAATTCTACACAGATTTCAAGTTATGATAAAAAACATAACACATATTTTCTGCAGTAAAAACGCAGCTTTTGCTGTTGTGAGAAACGACCCCTTTAAAAATAGCAACCGAAGTCCAAAAATTATGATTCCAGTGCCATTAGAACCGTATTTCGAAATAACATGTTATAGACTCAAGAAAATCAGTTTTTCGATAAATATTGACCTGTTTACAGCCAACTGAAGTTGGCTGTAAATGCTTAGACAGAAGCTGTTTTCAGCTTATAGCGCTCTAACGCAAGTTCTATTTGTTCCGTTAACATGTTTAGTGATCAACAACAACATTTAACATCACTTGCAGCAGGTTATCGTTTATTTAACTCAGATTCATCATGTCAAGTACCATTGTTCATATCAGATTTCTAGAGTACAAGTTTTCATCAAGTAACCATTATCAACATAAACAAAACAACATCATACTAGCATTACTTCATCCTATTATATCTTTTAACCATTAAAGTAGAAGTAAACAATGTTAATCAAGAACTTACAATTAGCTTTAAGCTAGGGATGATCTCTAGTGAAAAAGATGATGAAAAGGGTGTGAGAAAGCAAGTAATGAAGTTCCTTCAAGTTCCTCAAGCTTCCACCTTCACAAGGCACCTTCTAATACTTGAATAAGGCTTGAAAATGGATGAAGATGGTGGTGTTAAGGTGGTGGTGGTGGCGGTTATAGTGAGCTGAGAGGAGAGGGAGAGAGTGAGGGAGTTGTGTGAGTTTGAGTGTTGAAGTAAGAAGTGAAAGATATGAAGGGATCTTGTAAATCTTGGCCATATCTATAGAGATTTCATCTAATATTTTGGCAACATTCTTAAGCAACCAATCCAAATAAAATCTTGTCATAAAATCTTGGTGGGGTCCTTATGTGGGCCGTAAATGGCATGGGGGGGGGGGGTTAATTGTAACATTTTGATGATAGTTGGTAAATGTAAGTTCAAATCCAAGTATATGATTTCATATGTTAGTTAGTGGGTATTTTAGTGGGTGTTATGGTGAACGGGGATCATAACTAGCCAATAAATAATTAAACAATGTTCTAGTAAAATTTTGGTGTTCCGGGAAATGTCCGGTTGTTCGGTTAGATACCGGTTCGTTAAAGTGCTAAGTTGTTTCGTTTAGTGTCTTTTATGTAACTTTTTATAACCCTTTTAATTCCTAACACTTAGGAAAACATTCAGGACCATTTAGTTAATTTTCTGTACAAGACTAGTATGTTAACAAGCACATGTAAGTATGACGCAGTATTCAGAAAGCAGTTAAGTAATTCAACACAGTCATCAAGCACTTTAATTAACATTAATAAATCGTACGGATACATTTAATCATGAGGGTTGTCACATACATGGTAATCGATTTGTAGATACTTGGATATTGTTTGCTTTTCGAGTTCACATCTGTAAGACCCTTGGTCCATTTTATACTATTATCAAATAAATTTCTATTATATTAGTGTATTTAAAATTTATCATACACTTAAAACATGAGTTTATAAAAACATTATACTAAATAAAACCTTACAACATTTTGTAAATTTAAGTCGCCGTTTAAAACATGACAACGAAACTATTCGCGGAAGCTTTGTTCTTTGTGTGTTCGGTTCATCGCTTAGCTTGATCGTCTTCCGGTAACTCGGTTAGCACCTACATTTCATAAAACATGAAATGAGTTAGTCATATAGCGTTTATAACATGTCTAAACAAGTTCGCGAATCAAAACGGAACCAACAAACAATTTTCACAAAACCTGCACGTCGCGAGACGCGACACCCTTAAATGGGCAGAAGGTTTGCAGCTCGTTGCTGCATTTTCCCAGTTCCGATTCTTTTTACGAAAACGTGCATAACTTTCAATCTACACATCCGTTTTACTGGATTCTTTTTCCTACGCGTCTGTAATTAAATTACGGACCCGTTTATCACCTTGGTTTGCATAGAAATCTGATTTATCCACTATTGGCTCATAAATCCTTTAGGTGACTATTCAACCCGTTTGGTTTAAGTTACATTGCAAGAATGTTTTCAAGAGTCTTCTTTAACATTTCCTGCCCATCCCAGGCTTAACAAGCGTTAGCGTTTCCACTCCCATTACGGGGCTCACGTACGCATTCACAAATCACAGATTTATATGTATCTTACTAATCACTTAATCCACATTTAACTTCTTATTTTATTTGACCCATTTCAGGGATTTTTAAAATATCTAAACATCGCACTCGCTATTTTCTTTTCGCACCTCATCTTTCCATGCTAAATAATACATATCTTCCACCACAACTAGTTTTGTGGTGGATTTAACATAAGGAACCCAAAATCCTTATTTTACCCTTCGGCTAGTCCTTTTTCGCAAAAGTCTATTTCTAGGCATCCGACCCACCAATGTTTTTGTCTAGAACTTTTATACGCATCTAAGGGTTACGAAGTCATAATGTAAGTTCTTAAACAACCTATAAGGGTCGTTTTCCTGGTTTGCCCATCAAGGGCCTTATGGTCATTTTTAATCCTTCGTTTTTGCGATGAAGGACTTCACTAAATATTCGACCTTACTTACACTTTTAACTTTAAATTCATATGAGCGTATCTGGCCCGGGTCAACAATTAGACCCGATTTATACCTCGCTTTTATTATCACACAACCTATGGCGACGCAATTATCCGATTTGCTAATCGCTCCTGTTAACATAAGACTTGACAACCACATTCGTCGATAGTGTCAAATGGTGTTGTCACCACCATTCGACCCGTTTGGCCTATATGCCCAATATTACCCCTTTTTACTATTCATTATGGTTTTCATCACTTTCGCTTATTCCGACTCATTTCAATTTACGTCGGAACATCACATTTCAAATATTAGCTTATCATTTTCATAACCTTTATAAGCATTACACATTCTAAGATAATATGGTTTAAGATTTACTTACCTTGCATCCATGCCACGCTTTTCTTTCCATACTCGCTCCGTTTGACCCGCTTCATCCACAAGCTTCCACCTAGCTTGTTAAGCGCCAAACTATTATCCAATGTTCACAAGGTGGTTAGATTAACCATAATTTAATATGATCTTATACCTTACACATTTCTATGCCTTCATCCGAACACTTAATATAATCACGTTTTACACACAACCAAGTAGACCGCGATTTCATTTAGGCATTTCATATCACTGAAAATGGGCTGTTTTTGGTGACTTGTTTAACCTGTTTACAAGTCTTCAAAAATTATAATTTTTTTATGTGGCGTACCTCTCGGAGGGTTAGGCCTTGTGTTAAAATTTCAAGATCTAACTCTTTACCAAAAATTCGTAAAAATTCATTTACTAAGCTGCAATCAGATTCGTCACTTCTGACTGCAGCTTATGGAAAAATTCATTAAAAATTCTTCGTTTATCCGATTGACGAAATTCCAACTGGAGATTCTTTTAATCGCTTAAAAATATCTACAGTAAAAATTTGAGATCATAACTAAATTCCTAAATTGAGTTATGACATTTGTAATGGCTGAAAATTCTGCCAGAAAACGCAGCTTGAACCTTCGATACGGAAAAATTCATAAAACGCTCAATTTTCGTCGAAAAAATACAATTCCAGTGGGGTTTTAAAGAAATTTCCTGGAATTACATTTTAGACTCAAGAAACACATGTTTTTGTCACGTTTTGTTCAGGTTACAGCCAATACAAGTCGGCTTTAAATTCTGATCAGGAGCTGTTTGAATTCAGCTTTCAATTTAAGCATGTTCTTGACATCATAACACTATTTTTAGCAATCAAAACCCTAAAAACATCTCATACATGAATTTAGCATCAACAAAAATCTGAATTTACATGAGCTAAGCGTGATTTCAATATATACTTGTCTAGGGTTTACTCTTAAACACTACAATGTTCTTATTTCATCTACATATCATTCATGCATCCACATATTTTGAATTCCCTAAATTCATGAGAATTTCAAGTAGAGAGTTTTTATCAAATTTCACATACGTTATGATCTCCTTGCAATGGGGATCACTAGTCTATGCTCAGATTTCGTTTTGGACTTGATTTAGACCTTCAATTTGGAAGATTTGGCAAGAACTAGGGTTGTGGGGGAGCTTGGGTCGCCCCCTGTGTTTGATCGATTTCCAGCACACACATAAATGTGTGTTTTGTGTTTAATAAATTGTTTTTATTAAAATTAGTTTCCATTTAAACACTTTTGGTCCCTCTAATTTCTTTTAGTTCATATTTAGGTGCTTTTAACCCACTTTTGAGTTAGCACAAGACTAGTAACTAACTGGGTTATTTCGTCCTAGTTAGTTTGTTCTCGTTTATTTAATACTTTATAATTTTAGTATAAAGTTTTATATTTTCGGGGTGTTACAAGTCTACCCCCCTTAAAGAGGTTTCGTCCCCGAAACCTTTCTCACGTACTTTATTAGTTTAGATTATCTGAACCTTAGTTTTCGGTGATCACTTGAGCATTACTCGCATATAATAATCTTACCAAAAAAAGTATGGTAATGTGTTTTTAGTTTTAAGGCATATGCGCCTTTCACGTGTAAAGCATCGTAGGCCATTACCTTCAGCTTGTATTTCTTATTCTGATCACTTATTTGACTGAGTTATCATCTGATTACTCGGTCGTATTTAATATTCAGCATTTTTACTTCTAACTAATTTTATATTGACAATCACCTTGCGTAAGTCGTAACACTATTTTGACTTCGGATGGTTTTTACCGGCTAGACTGATTTGTCGCCGTCATTTTATATTCCGTTACTCGGGTATATCATATTGCCATCCCGGCCTTTTGCGTATTTCTGATTTCATATCTTGTAACTCACGTTACAACGTGGTTAAATTCTATGTCACTTTTAGTGACCGTAATCACATCACATCTTGTTTAAGTCTATGTCGACTTTTCATTGTTGAAAATCTTTCTTTCAAATGTATCGTTCCACGCCTATCGGTGTTAAAACCTATATCCTTTAATATTAACTATTTCCGAGTTCGTCTCATAGTATTCATATTTGTTAAAACGTTGTTTCTTACTAAAACTGAATTTTAGTTTAACGTTTTTTTTTTCTCTTTAGCTTATGTCATTTTACTCACATCAAGGAAATTGGCAACCAATAATTTATTCCTTTCCGTTCTTGTTTTTACACGGGGAATCGTAACAAGTTCCCTCGCTTTACGCTATTGACCCGTAGGTTCTTTCACATAGCCTCACAGGCTTTTTCCTTAGATTTCCGCCTTCTAAGGTAAAACCCCCTTAAGTTCGTTTCTTTCTATTCGTGACTCGAGGGTCTTTTGGGTCTCGTAGACCTTATCACCACGTTTAATCCCGTAGGTTATGATGATCCCATAGATCATCTTTTATTCATGACGTTCTAAAAATATACTTTCGGTGTCAACGCACCCTTTTTAAGTTTAGAATTTGTTCTTTTTCATTTGTGAATTCTATGGACCTTGACCGTAGTCTATGGCTACACCCGTTACCATTTTAAACTACCCCTCCGACTCTATGACTTCTTACGTCATTTACACGTCGGTTTGTTTTCCACTTGTTGTTATCAGGTTTATTCCTATATTTATTTACAACCCATTACCCGGGTTCTGTTGTCTTAATATTTCGCGCTTTTATTTATTCGATTTGCGCTTACTTACTTTAGCAAGCGTCACCCGTTATTAAATTTGTTTGACTTGTTTGTGTGAGAATTCATCACTTATAAACGATCAACTTTATTCTTTATTCAACCCGTTCAACCTCAATTGGTTGAACATGTTTATTCAAAATTTCTATTTACGAAATTTTATAGTCATAACTCATAATCCAAATCTTTTGATTTTCAACCTGCGTTCACGTCTCTTGGTTTACACACGTGCTTAAATTCCTACCCATCAACCGGGTGTTTTACCGAAGTCGTTATTATTGCAACCCTCCCAGTATGCATTAAGACCTCGCTTCACTTTTATATTCCGACCTTGTCCTCAAATTTGACGTTTTGCAACAACGGTCCGTTTAGAGACATATTTGCATTTTCCGGGTTCGAGTGTAACTACACCCCCATCCAATGCGTATCTTAATCATTTTACATGTTTGCATTCTCCGGGTTCGAGTGTAAGTACACCCCCTCCCAATACATATCTTAATCATTTTACATGCTTGCATTCTCTGGGTTCGAGTGTAAGTAAGTACACCCCTTCCCAATACTTATCTAAATCATTTTACATCAATCTTTATCCCTTCACTCGGGCTCATTATCATAATGTAATACGCTTCCGTCACCCGGCTGTGCGTTTACATTATTATCAAATATTTTGCTCATTTGATTCGTTTGGGTACTTTTTAATTTGTCCCACTCACCCCCGTCCTTACTACATCGGATGTAAGCATGTCCATCATAAAAAGTTCATGGTACCACGTGCTCACCACTTACTTGGCCAGAGTAAGCGATCAATACCTGGTATACATGACATTTTTATAATTTTCACATTACACCCCATGTAAGTAATGCCTCTATTTGATTCTCTTGGAAACAATATCCCGGATAGATTTTCTATTTGGGGTTTTTTTTTCCAAGTTTTTAATCTACATATGCAACTTTCAATCTCTACGTATTTGTTGCATATTACTATTTGTGCAACTAAATTTAAAATGTGCACCTGGTAATGCTTGCCCTAACGGGCTTCTCTTGCCATTAGTCTTGTTCGCTATCGCCACGCGATTTAGGTCCTTGATGAGCATGTTCTTTGGACCGTTCCTTTGTCAAATCCGTGATTTGTTAAACTCTCGCTATCTTCATATGCGAGTGTCCTTCAACTAAAACATTTACAACAGTTAGTAATTTCGACATTAATGGATGCCCGTATTATAATACAAGGCTTTTCTAGTATACGCATCAACGCGTGTAATTTTGTTGACTATATCTACTCTATATCGTTTTTATTGGTGTAACGTGTATTACATGATAACCATATGTGTTGTTCTCAACACTTTAATCATACTAAACCCTTGATATACATGTACTTACCGGATTTGCGATCAAGCCTCGAACTGAACACTTTATTCTTTTAACCTTGAGCTCTGATTACCAACTTGTAAGACCCTTGGTCCATTTTATACTATTATCAAATAAATTTCTATTATATTAGTGTATTTAAAATTTATCATACACTTAAAACATGAGTTTATTAAAACATTATACTAAATAAAACGTTACAACATTTTGTAAATTTAAGTCGCCGTTTAAAACATGACAACGAAACTATTCGCGGAAGCTTTGTTCTTTGTGTGTTCGGTTCATCGCTTAGCTTGATCGTCGTCCAGTAACTCGGTTAGCACCTACATTTCATAAAACATGAAATGAGTTAGTCATATAGCGTTTATAACATGTCTAAACAAGTTCGCGAATCAAAACGGAACCAACAAACAATTTCCACAAAACCTGCACCCCGTCGCGTCTCGCGACGGCCCTTGGGCCATGTCGTCGCGTGGCGCGACACCCTTAAATGGGCAGAAGGTTTGCAGCTCGTTGCTGCATTTTCCCAGTTCTGATTCTTTTTACGAAAACATGCATAACTTTCAATCTACACATCCGTTTTACTCGATTCTTTTTCCTACGCGTCCGTAATTAAATTACGGACCCGTTTATCACCTTGGTTTGCATAGAAATCTGATTTATCCACTATTGGCTCATAAATCCTTTAGGTGACTATTCAACCCGTTGGGTTTAAGTTACATTGCAAGAATGTTTTCAAGAGTCTTCTTTAACATTTCCTACCCATCCCAGGCTTAACAAGCGTTCGCGTTTCCACTCCCATTACGGGGCTCACGTACGCATTCACAAATCCCAGATTTATATGTATCTTACTAATCACTTAATCCACATTTAACTTCTTATTTTATTTGACCCATTTCAGGGATTTTTAAAATATCTAAACATCACACTCGCTATTTTCTTTTCGCACCACGTCTTTCCATGCTAAATAATACATATCTTCCACCACAACTAGTTTTGTGGTGGATTTAACATAAGGAACCCCAAATCCTTATTTTACCCTTCGGCTAGTCCTTTTTCGCAAAAGTCTATTTCTAGGCATCCGACCCACCAATGTTTTTGTCTAGAACTTTTATACACATCTAAGGGTTACGAAGTCATAATATAAGTTCCTAAACAACCTCTAAGGGTCGTTTGCCCGGTTTGCCCATCAAGGGCCTTATGGTCATTTTTAATCCTTCGTTTTTACGATGAAGGACTTCACTAAATATTCGACCTTACTTACACCTTTAACTATAAATTCATATGAGCGTACCTGGCCCGGGTCAACAATTAGACCCGATTTATACCTCGCTTTTATTATCACACAACCTA
This sequence comes from Helianthus tuberosus, assembly GCA_030545235.1. Taxonomy (NCBI): domain Eukaryota; kingdom Viridiplantae; phylum Streptophyta; class Magnoliopsida; order Asterales; family Asteraceae; genus Helianthus; species Helianthus tuberosus. Next base: position 44,082,740 of record CM060392.1, read on the forward strand.
TGGCGACGCAATTATCCGATTTGTTAATCGCTCCTGTTAACATAAGACTTGACAACCACATTCGTCGATATTGTCAAATGGTGTTGTCACCACCATTCGACCCGTTTGGCCTATATGCCCAATATTACCCCTTTTTACCATTCATTATGGTTTTCCTCACTTTCGCTTATTCCGACCCATTTCAATTTACGTCGGAACATCACATTTCAAATATTAGCTTATCATTTTCATAACCTTTATAAGCATTACACATTCTAAGATAAAAGGGTGTAAGGTTCACTTACCTTGCATGCATGCCACGCTTTTCTTTCCATACTCGCTCCGTTTGACCCGCTTCATTCACAAGCTTCCACCTAGCTTGTTAAGCGCCAAACTATTATCCAATGTTCACAAGGTGGTTAGATTAACCATAATTTAATATGATCTTCCACCTTACACATTTCTATGCATTCATCCAAACACTTAATATAATCACGTTTTACACACAACCAAGTAGACCGCGATTTCATTTAGGCATTTCATATCACTGAAAATGGGCTGTTTTTGGTGACTTGCTTAACCTGTTTACAAGTCTTCAAAAATTATGATTTTTTTTATGTGGCGTACCTCTCGGAGGGTTTGGCCTTGTGTTAAAATTTCAAGATCTAACTATTTACCAAAAATTCGTAAAAATTCATTTACTAAGCTGCAATCAGATTCGTCACTTCTGACTGCAGCTTATGGAAAAATTCATTAAAAATTCCTCGTTTATCCGATTGACGAAATTCCAATTGGCGATTCTTTTAATCGCTTAAAACTATCTACAGTAATACAATGTTCTTATTTCATCTACATATATTCATGCATCCACTGATTTTGAATTCTCTAAATTCATGAGAATTTCAAGTAGAGAGTTTTTATCAAATTTCACATACGTTATGATCTCCTTGCAATGGGGATCACTAGTCTATGCTCAGATTTCGTTTTGGACTTGATTTAGACCTTCAATTTGGAAGATTTGGCAAGAACTTGGGTTGTGGGGGAGCTTGGGTCGCCCCCTGTGTTTGATCGATTTCCAGCACACACACAAATGTGTGTTTTGTGTTTAATAAATTGTTTTTATTAAAATTAGTTTCCATTTAAACACTTTTGGTCCCTCTAATTTCTTTTAGTTCATATTTAGGTGCTTTTAACCCACTTTTGAGTTAGCACAAGACTAGTAACTAACTGGGTTATTTCGTCCTAGTTAGTTTGTTCTCGTTTATTTAATACTTTATAATTTTAGTATAAAGTTTTATATTTTCAGGGTGTTACAAGTCTACCCCCCTTAAAGAGGTTTCGTCCCCGAAACCTTTCTCACGTACTTTATTAGTTTAGATCATCTGAACCTTAGTTTTCGGTGATCACTTGAGCATTACTCGCATATAATAATCTTACCAAAAAAAAGTATGGTAATGTGTTTTTAGTTTTAAGGCATTTACGCCTTTCACGTGTAAGGCCTCGTAGGCCATTACCTTCAGCTTGTATTTCTTATTCTGGTAACTTATTTGACCGAGTTGTCATCTGATTACTCGGTCGTATTTATTATTCAGCATTTTTACTTCTAACTAATTTTATATTGACAAACACCTTGCGTAAGTCGTAACACTATTTTGAATTCGGATGGTTTTTACCGGCTAGACTGATTTGTCGCCGTCATTTTATATTCCGTTACTCGGGTATATCATATTGCCATCCCGGCCTTTTGCGTATTTCTGATTTCATATATTGTAACTCACGTTACAACGTGGTTAAATTCTATGTCACTTTTAGTGACCGTAATCACATCACATCTTGTTTAAGTCTATGTCGACTTTTCATTGTCGAAAATCTTTCTTTCAAATGTATCGTTCCACGCCTATCGGTGTTAAAACCTATATCCTTTAATATTAACTATTTCCGAGTTCGTCTAATAGTATTCATATTTGTTAAAACGTTGTTTCTTACTAAAACTGAATTTTAGTTTAACGTTTTTTTTTCTCTTTAGCTTATGTCAATTTACCCACATCAAGGAAACTGGCAACCAATAATTTATTCCTTTCCGTTCTCGTTTTTACACGGGGAATCGTAACAAGTTCCCTCGCTTTACGCTATTGACCCGTAGGTTCTTTCACATAGCCTCACAGGCTTTTTCCTTAGATTTCCGCCTTCTAAGGTAAAACCCCCTTCAGTTCGTTTCTTTCTATTCGTGACCCGAGGGTCTTTTGGGTCTCGTAGACCTTATCACCACGTTTAATCCCGTAGGTTATGATGATCCCATAGATCATCTTTTATTCATGACGTTCTAAAAATATACTTTCGGTGTCAATGCACCCTTTTTAAGTTTAGAATTCGTTCTTTTTCATTTTTGAATTCTATGGACCTTGACCGTAGTCTATGGCTACACCCGTTACCATTTTAAACTACCCTTCCGACTCTATTACTTCTTACGTCATTTACGCGTCGGTTTGTTTTCCACTTGTTGTTATCAGGTTTATTCCTATATTTATTTACAACCCATTACCCGGGTTCTTTTGTCTTAATATTTCGCGCTTTTATTTATTCGATTTGCGCTTACTTACTTTAGCAAGCGTCACCCATTATTAAATTTGTTTGACTTGTTTGTGTGAGAATTCATCACTTATAAACGATCAACTTTATTCTTTATTCAACCCATTCAACCTCAATTGGTTGAACATGTTTATTCAAAATTTCTATTTACGAAATTTTATAGTTATAACTCATAATCCAAATCTTTTGATTTTCAACCTGCGTTCACGTCGCTTGGTTTACACATGTGCTTAAATTCCTACCCATCAACCGGGTGTTTTACCGAAGTCGTTATTATTGCAACCCTCCCGGTATGCATTAAGACCTCGCTTCAATTTTATATTCCGACCTTGTCCTCAAATTTGACGTTTTGCAACAACGGTCCGTTTAGAGACATATTTGCATTTTCCGGGTTCGAGTGTAAGTACACCCCCTTCCAATGCGTATCTTAAACATTTTACTTGTTTGCATTCTCTAGGTTTGAGTGTAAGTACACCCCCTCCCAATACATATCTTAATCATTTTACATACTTGCATTCTCCGGGTTCGAGTGTAAGTACACCCCTTCCCAATACTTATCTAAATCATTTTACATCAATCTTTATCCCTTCACTCGGGCTCATTATCCTAATGTAATACGCTTCTGTCACCCGGCTGTGCGTTTACATTATTATCAAATATTTTTCTCATTTGATTCGTTTGGGTACTTTTTAATTTGTCCCACTCACCCCCGTCCTTACTACATCGGATGTAAGCATGTCCATCATAAAAAGTTCATGGTACCACGTGTGCTCACCACTTACTTAGCCAGAGTAAGCGATCAATACCTGGTATACATGACATTTTTATAATTTTCACATTACACCCCATGTAAGTAATGCCTCTATTTGATTCTCTTGGAAACAATATCCTGGATAGATTTTCTATTCGGGTTTTTTTTTCCAAGTTTTTAATCTACATATGCAACTTTCAATCTCTACGTATTTGTTGCATATTACTATTTGTGCAACTAAATTTAAAATGTGCACCTGGTAATGCTTGCCCTAACGGGCTTCTCTTGCCATTAGTCTTGTTCGCTATCGTCACGCGATTTAGGTCCTTGATGAGCATGTTCTTTGGATCGTTCCTTTGTCAAATCCGTGATTTGTTAAACTCTCGCTATCTTCATATACGAGTGTCCTTCAACTAAAACATTTACAACAGTTAGTAATTTCGACATTAAAGGATGCCCGTGTTATAATACAAGACTTTCTAGTATACGCATCAACGCGTGTAATTTCGTTGACTATATCTACTCTATATCGTTTTTATTGGTGTAACGTGTATTACACGATAACCATATGTGTTGTTCTCAACACTTTAATCATACTAAACCCTTGATATACATGTACTTACCGGATTTGCGATCAAGCCTCGAACCGAACACTTTATTCTTTTAACCTTGAGCTCTGATTACCAACTTGTAAGACCCTTGGTCCATTTTATACTATTATCAAATAAATTTCTATTATATTAGTGTATTTAAAATTTATCATACACTTAAAACATGAGTTTATTAAAACATTATACTAAATAAAACGTTACAACATTTTGTAAATTTAAGTCGCCGTTTAAAACATGACAACGAAACTATTCGCGGAAGCTTTGTTCTTTGTGTGTTCGGTTCATCGCTTAGCTTGATCGTCTTCCGGTAACTCGGTTAGCACCTACATTTCATAAAACATGAAATGAGTTTATCATATAGCGTTTATAACATGTCTAAACAAGTTAGCGAATCAAAACGGAACCAACAAACAATTTTCACAAAACCTGCACCCCGTCGCGTCGCGCAACGGCCCTTGGGCCATGTCGTTGCGTGGCGCGACACCCTTAAATGGGCAGAAGGTTTGCAGCTCATTGCTGCATTTTCCCAGTTCCGATTCTTTTTACGAAAACGTGCATAACTTTCAATCTACACATCCGTTTTACTCGATTCTTTTTCCTACGCGTCCGTAATTAAATTACGGACCCGTTTATCACCTTGGTTTGCATAGAAATCTGATTTATCCACTATTGGTTCATAAATCCTTTAGGTGACTATTCAACCCGTTTGGTTTAAGTTACATTGCAAGAATGTTTTCAAGAGTCTTCTTTAACATTTCCTACCCATCCCAGGCTTAACAAGCGTTAGCGTTTCCACTCCCATTACGGGGCTCACGTACGCATTCACAAATCCCAGATTTATATGTATCTTACTAATCACTTAATCCACATTTAACTTCTTATTTTATTTGACCAATTTCAGGGATTTTTAAAATATCTAAACATCACACTCGCTATTTTCTTTTCGCACCCCGTCTTTCCATGCTAAGTAATACATATCTTCCACCACAACTAGTTTTGTGGTGGATTTAACATAAGGAACCCAAAATCCTTATTTTACCCTTCGGCTAGTCCTTTTTCGCAAAAGTCTATTTCTAGGCATCCGACCCACCAATGTTTTTGTCTAGAACTTTTATACGCATCTAAGGGTTACGAAGTCATAATGTAAGTTCTTAAACAACCTATAAGGGTCGTTTTCCTGGTTTGCCCATCAAGGGCCTTATGGTCATTTTTAATCCTTCGTTTTTGCGATGAAGGACTTCACTAAATATTCGACCTTACTTACACTTTTAACTTTAAATTCATATGAGCGTATCTGGCCCGGGTCAACAATTAGACCCGATTTATACCTCGCTTTTATTATCACACAACCTATGGCGACGCAATTATCCGATTTGTTAATCGCTCCTGTTAACATAAGACTTGACAACCACATTCGTCGATATTGTTAAATGGTGTTGTCACCACCATTCGACCCGTTTGGCCTATATGCCCAATATTACCCCTTTTTACCATTCATTATGGTTTTCATCACTTTCGCTTATTCCGACCCATTTCAATTTACGTCGGAACATCACATTTCAAATATTAGCTTATCATTTTCATAACCTTTATAAGCATTACACATTCTAAGATAAAAGGGTGTAAGATTCACTTACCTTGCATCCATGCCACACTTTTCTTTTTATACTCGCTCCATTTGACCCGCTTCATCCACAAGCTTCCACCTAGCTTGTTAAGCGCCAAACTATTTTCCAATGTTCACAAGGTGGTTAGATTAACCATAATTTAATATGATCTTCCACCTTACACATTTCTATGCATTCATCCGAACACTTAATATAATCACGTTTTACACACAACCAAGTAGACCGCGATTTCATTAAGGCATTTCATATCACTGAAAATGGGCTGTTTTTGGTGACTTGTTTAACCTATTTAAAAGTCTTCAAAAATTATGATTTTTTTATGTGGCGTACCTCTCGGAGGGTTAGGCCTTGTGTTAAAATTTCAAGATCTAACTATTTTCCAAAAAATCGTAAAAATTCATTTACTAAGCTGCAATCTGATTCGTCACTTCTGACTGCAGCTTATGGAAAAATTCATTAAAAATTCCTCATTTATCCGATTGACGAAATTACAATTGAAGATTCTTTTAATCGCTTAAAACTATCTACAGTAAAAATTTGAGATCATAACTAAATTTCTAAATTGAGTTATGACATTCGAAATGGGCTGCAAATTCTGCCAGAAAACGCAGCTTGAACCTTCGATACGGAAAAATTCATAAAACGCTCAATTTTCGTCGAAAAAATGCGATTCCAGTGGGGTTTTAAAGATATTTCCTGGAATTACATTTTAGACTCAAGAAACACATGTTTTTGTCACGTTTTGTTCATGTTACAGCCAATAGAAGTCGGCTGTAAATTCTGATCAGGAGCTGTTTGAATTCAGCTTTCAATTTAAGCTTGTTCTTGACATCATAACACTATTTTTTGCAATCAAAACCCTAAAAACATCTCATACATGAATTTAGCATTAACAAAAATCTAAATTTACTTGAGCTAAGCATGATTTCAATATATACTTGTCTAGGGTTTACTCCTAAACACTACAATGTTTTTATTTCATCTACATATCATTCATGCATCCACAAATTTTGAATTCCCTAAATTCATGGGAATTTCAAGTAGAGAGTTTTTATCAAATTTCACATACCTTATGATCTCCTTGCAATGGGGATCACTAGTCTATGCTCAGATTTCATTTTGGACTTGATTTAGACATTCAATTTGGAAGATTTGGCAAGAACTAGGGTTGTGGGGGAGCTTGGGTCGCCCCCTGTGTTTGATCGATTTCCAACACACACACAAATGTGTGTTTTGTGTTTAATAAATTGTTTTTATTAAAATTAGTTTCCATTTAAACACTTTTGGTCCCTCTAATTTCTTTTAGTTCATATTTAGGTGCTTTTAACCCACTTTTGAGTTAGCACAAGACTAGTAACTAACTGGGTTATTTCGTCCTAGTTAGTTTGTTCTCGTTTATTTAATACTTTATAATTTTAGTATAAAGTTTTATATTTTCGGGGTGTTACAACATCTTCATCAGATCTTCAAAAAGTAATAGCTTTAACAATTTAGATTGTTATTCATCAGTTTAGACTTTAGATATTGGATGTTAGTTTTCATTAATGTATTAGATCTACTGATTTTTTTTTTCCAGATATGATTGTTGAATTGTTGTTATGTGTTTTCTTGTACAGTTACCTATTCCAATGGAGAATCTTAATGAAACTAATTTAGATTGTGAGTTAGTTTCTGAAAATGAGGTGTTTTCAAAGAAGAAACAAAAACCGAAAAAAGATGGAAAACCCCCATGTCCACCCACGGCTGTAAGTGATACTCCTTCAATCCGTTTGTTGAAAAAAAGATCTTCATGGTGGCAGAATTATACTGATTCTGATGTCCCCGACAAGGCGGAGTGTATTTATTGTCATAAACTAATTGGTTGTTCGTCAAAAGGAGGTACTACTCCCCTAAGAAATCACATTAATGCTTGCAAAGATTATCCGCCAAATATAGATAAAAAATAAAAGCTACTTGATCTTGAGTCTAAAACACATGTTAGTGATGATGGTTCTGTTGAAACCGTAACAGTTCCTAAGTTGTGGGAGTTCAATCAAGAAGTGATTAGGAAAGCTTTAGTAAAAATGTTGATTGTTGATGAATTGCCATTTTCTTTTGTTGAGTGGGCGGGTTTTCGGGAATTTTGTAAGGTTATTAATCCTCATTTTATTGTACCTTCACGTGCTACTGCAACGAGGATTGTTATGGGTACTTTATTGAGGAAAGAAGGCGGTTAGTAAATATTTTTAAGAATATGTCAACTAGAGTGTGTTTAACCACCGATACTTGGACTTCGGGGCAAAATTTATCTTATATGTGTTTGACTGCCCATTTCATAGATGACGATTGGAATCTACATAAGAGAATTATAAATTTTTGTCCAATTGTTGGTCATTCGGGGGTTTTAATAGGGAGAGCAGTTGAAAAATGTTTGATTGAATGGGGTTTGAAAAATGTTTTGACTGTGACGGTAGATAATGCTAGCTCCAATGATATAGCTATTCAACATTTACAAAAAGTTTTTAATCATTGGGAATGTGGTGTCTTGAAGGGGGAGTTTTTGCATATGAGATGTGCAGCTCATATTTTAAACCTAGTTGTTAAAGATGGGCTTACTACTTTAAGTTTACCGATCAAGAAAATTCGTGCTTTGGTAAAATATGTTAGGTCTTCACCTGCTAGACTTCAAAAATTTCTAGTTTGTGTTGAAGAAGAGAAAATATAAAGCAAGAGTTTGGTGTGTTTGGATGTTGAGACTAGATGGAACTCCATGTATCTAATGTTAGAATCTGCTATTAAGTTCAAAAAAGCATTTTCTAACTTGCTATTAAAGGATTCTGGTTGTGAAAAAGAGATTAGGAAGTGTGTGGGTAGTTTAATGCACGAGGATGATTGGATTGATGTTACTAGCTTGTTACCATTTTTGAAATTATTTTATGAAGCTACACTAAGATTTTCAGGTTCCCGCTATGTGACCTCCAATGCTTATGTGCATGAAATATTTGGAATTGGCACCGTGATTGATAGTTACACCATGCATGATGATAATTCAATCAGCTCAATGGCGCTTAATATGAAACAAAAGTACATGAAGTATTGGGGGAATGTTCTTAAGCTTAATCAGTTTTTGTTTTTATTGCTGTGGTTCTTGACCCAAGAAGAAAATGGCAATATATTGAATGGCTTGTTAAAGAAAAGTTTGTTAACACAGTTCTCACCAAGGCTCTAAAGTTGAACATGCAGTCTTTGTTTGAGCTTTATGAGAATTCTATTCCAAAAAAAAGAAGGGTAACGAAGTGTCATCATCTACAACTTCTGACACTAGTATGGCATGGAGTGATGATCAAACAACAATGGACATTGATGCAATTATGTCCAAGCGGTTTGAAATTTCAATGGGGAGTTCGGAAGCATCTATGAGAAAATCCGAGTTAGAGAAATATCTCAGAGAAGATCGGGAACCTATGGACTCACGGTTCGACATATTAAAATGGTGGAAAGTTCAACAATGTCGATATCCCGTTCTTGCTCGGATGGCTAGAGATATTCTTGCAATTCCAGTTTCTACGGTTGCCTTCGAATCGGCTTTTAGCACCGGGGGGCGAGTGCTTGATAGTTTCCGAACATCCTTAACCCCAAGAATGGTGGAAGCTTTGGTTTGTGCACAAGATTGGTTGTGTGCTTCTAACAATTCAATAACGATTGAAGATACTATTTTTGATATCGAGAAATTAGAAGAAGGTTATAATATATAATAAGTTATTATTTGCTTTTTTGTATGTATGCATTCTTAATTAATGTGTTTCTTTTTGTTCTATTATATTGCAGATATGAAGGAGTTAACATTGGAACAACCCACCATAGTCATTGATGAAACTGTTGACGAAACGATCGAGCCGGTTTAAGGTATTTTTATTTCTATTAAGTTGTGGTTGATGTTCATCCTTGTGTTTTAAAATATGGCTGATGTTTAGCAATATTGAAGGCATAATTTTCCAGTTATTTTGAAGGCTGATGTGTATTGTCCATCCATTTGTTTGCTATATTATATATTATGTTGTTGCAGGTTTACAAGGGATGATCTCCAGTCCAATGTTTCTTGTATTTTGGCTTACCAATATGGTTAGATTTTAAATATATTTCACTTATATAAAAATGTATTATTGATATATTGTATATATAGATAATATATGTTACGTTATCGCAGGTTTACATGGGACGAATAGTGGATGTTTACAAGTGCTTGTGGCTGGATTTTTCGTTTTTATTATAAGAACTTTTGGAACTTATGTCTTGTTTTGAATGTTTAGTTGTTTAAAACTTTGGATTGTTTTGAATATTTTGTGGTGGTTTGAGACTTTGAACTTTTAAGCTTGAATTTTATTATCAGTTGTTTAGTTTTGCTCTAGTTAGAAAACAATTTTTCTGTTTTTTTTTCAAGTTCGGATATCCGTTTAGACATCCGAAACCGAATCCGAACTTTCGGATATCCAAAAATCGGATATCCGAAAGTTCGGATTCGGGTTCGGATGTCAATATTCACTATCCGAAATTTTCGGATATCCGATTTTCGGATAACCGAAAATCGGATTATCCGATCTTGAACACCCCTACCTTTTGGAGTGTTTCCATAGGTTTTTCCATGGAAAGCCAAGACGGAACATCACCATATTTGAGGTTAAAAGTGTAAGAAACTTTCTGTTTTGGAATAAACTTTCTTCAAACTTATGTTTTCTTCAAACAAACTTGTGTTCTCATGCCATTAATCAAGCCCATGATTAGTGAGCCTAACCAAGGTTATTTCACACAATTTTAGAGGTGTTATATGCCTCTAAACTTTTTGTTTTGTAAGGGTTTTTAACCCACAAGTGTTGTAACCTTCCAAGCTTGTTCTTGAAACAAGATTTGTGCTTGGTTAGTGTGTGATTACTTGGAAGCTTTGGCTATCCTACCTTCAATCCACCACCTCACTTGATGATTTGTCCCTTGAATAGTATGTACATTTCCTTTCCATATAATTCATGACCATCCGAGTTGTCCTTGTGACAACTTGCGCATTAGGGAATCTTACGAAAGAGGTTAAAAGAAGGTTATCCTCCTACCTCCATGCATGACTTCTATGAAATTCTATGATATACATGTTGGACTTACTAATACTATAAAATATATATTAAATATAAATACATAACCGAACCGTTGATAATAATCAAGTGATTATTTGTCATGGTAGTAAGCTGTCACACCCTGACTTTTGCGGAAGTGTGGTTATTGGTGTGACTTCTTAATACCATAGCATTCAATCATAACAATGCTATATGATAAAACCAAAAGACATTCATCCATATATTAAGTTTAGAAAATACCACAACAAACTTGTTTGAAACATCGATACTAAATTTAAGTTACAAAACATGACTTGTCTAACTGAGTTCATAAAGACTCCACAAAAGACTTTAAATAAAACCTGAGTTTGGAAACATGTATCCCGTCCAGGAATAGGATACACCCCTAAACTCAACAACCGTGGATAACATCTTTTATTTAAACGCAGCTTGAAAACACATGCATACCCCTGCCAGATCCACTAGTTCCCTGAAATACATGTAATTTGAACAAAAATCAACAAAAGTTGAGCGAGTTCATGTGTGAGTGTATGAATAAACCTTTAAAGTATGTCTTGTATGTATGTCCCTGGTATGTAGCAATAAGGAAAAAGAGATCACCAATGGTTTGCAAGGCCATTGATATGTGTGAAATGGTGCAGGAAAACTCAAACCTAGCAAATTTGTACCGGGCCTCCCGCTGGAAGACATAGTCACCACTATGGGCCACCCTGGCCCCCATGGGTGTGGGCTCGCTACACCCAAATAGATCTATCACTCATGTCCCTCGGTCCTACGACGAGGATTAATGGCCTTAAGTGTTATACCCACCCTTCACATGATCTAGTAGTAACCCTCCTTAGCTAACCATACCATGTATAAAAGTTTGTAATAACCGTAACATGTATTTCACCCCCGACGTATAAAACTGAAAACAGTAAAAGAAAAGGGGGACATGAACTCACAGTATTGCGTCCTCAGCTCGTAACTCAAACTCTGTCAGCAAACACGACTACCTACAGTGTACTAACGTCTATTAGACGGACGGGTCGTGCCTTTGCTTAGTATTAATGTTTTGGAGTTACGTTTCTATTGTTATTCCAAGTGGTATAATTATTTGTCAAAATAATTAATATTTCAACTTAAATTATATTTGGTTTTGGAATAATTGTTTAAGCAATATCTCTGTATTAATACTTCTCAAGTATTTAACTTCGTATTTCCTTCCCAAGGATGGGGTATTTTATACATGTATTTTGTATTATTGTATTTGTAATTTCCGAAATAATATATTTCCAAGTCTCTCTTTAGAAAATATATTTGTAAACTCATTTTGTCCCAAAAATAATGTATTGTCCAGAAAATATATATTTTTCCCAAAAATCATATATCTTCTAAATATACTAGGAAAATATATTTTTATTTCCCAAAAATAATATATTTCTCCTTGTCCAAAAATAATATTTACAAAAAATATATAAGTAACGGTATTGTTTTGGATAGTAAATTTCACGGTACTTTGTTAAGTTATATTACTTTATCCTAAAATAATATAACCATTTCACCAAGTATACAATTAATCACACAAGTGTCTTAATATGTATATATATATTCTAAATATACATGTTTACCCATTTTTATTTATAAAAACCAACCTCCAATATTTGTATTTTTTGTTACAAAAATTATGGCAAAGTTTATATCGAAAACTTATGATCAAAATATACTTGTAAATACTTGTTAGAAAATATTTTTCTAAGTGTTTATATTTTTAGAAAATTTTACCATAGTTTCCCCTAAAAACGGAGGTGTCCATGCTATTAAAGCATATCATTTTCTTTTCAAAAATCATCACAACAATCAATAATTAATCCTTAAAAAAAAACTTACACTTCTCAAGTGCAAAAACTATACAATTTACATAACATCATGAACTTGAATTTTCACAAAAACTCATAGTAACTTGGTAGAGTGTTTAGTAGGTTTAGTTACCCCTTAAAGTGCGTTTATTACTTTACAAATCTCATTCTTAACGAAACTAGGTGTTTACAACTTGTAAACATATTCTACAAAAATGTTTATTCATAACATCTTCTTGTTTCTCTAGTATCTCTACACTTGTTTTATAAAAAATAGTGTAGTTTTAAGTAAGAATCAAGTTCTACTAAAAATCATATTTTGAACTTGGTTTTCTTGGAAAATCATTCATGAATCTTAGATTCATAAGATTACTAGCTCACTTTATTTATTATTTTTCAAGAATCATCTTATCATTCAAGTTCAGGCTCATGCATGAGGATGATCTTCTTGTGTTAGCACATAATCATCCTCAACTTGCTAGATCATGTGTTTAATCACAATCTAGCAAGCTCCTTATGATGATCAACATCATAATCTCAAATAAACAACAACAAGTATCATACATATACTTAAACAACATTATTTCATCAAGATTTCATCATATGTAAGCTTTATGTTCATGATTCATGTTTAAGTCTTTTAGGGTTCTTGTGATTTATAACATAACACATCTTTTAACAAATCAAAATTAGAAGTAACAAAGGGTTGTGAGAGTCTTACTACTAGCTCTAAGCTAGGGAAGAACACTTGAGGAAAAAGATGATGAAAATGGTGGATGAAAGCAAGCAATGGAGGTTCTTCAAGTTCTACAAGCACCAAGCTTCATAAAACAACTTCTTACACACTTGAGAGTACTTGAGATTGGATGAATGAAGTTGGATGATGGATGTAAGGTGGTGGTGGTGGCGGCACTATCTAGGCCGAAAGGGAGAGGAAGAGAGTGAGAGAGATGGAGTGTAGTTGTGAAGTGTGAAATGAAATGATCTTATAAGATCACAAGCCATACTTATAATCATGCTTCCTCAATATCTTGTCCATAAAATCAAGCAAAGATCCAATAAAAATCAAATCAAATCTTGGGGTATGGTGGTGGGTCCTTGTGGTCGTAAATATCAAGGGGGGGGGGGGGGTAAATGTAAGTTTGAATGGTAACTTGGATAGCTAGTTGGAGGTTAAGTGTAATGTCTAGTGTTTTAAGTGTATGACGCATTATATAGTGTGTTAGAGTGTTCGGGGATCATGACTAGATCAGAAATAATTAAACAATGTTTCTAGTAAAATTTTGGTGTTCCGGGTAATGTCCGGTTGTTCGGTTAGATACCGGTTCGTTAAAGTGTCAAGCTATTCCGTTTAATGATCTTTATGTTACTTTTTGTGACACTTTTAATTTCCAACACTTAGGAAAGCATTCAGGACCATTTAGTCAAATTTTTGCATGTAACTAGCTTGTTAAAAAGCTGAATTTTGCTAAAAAATGCAGAATTCTGCACCTTAAGTGGGTTTTAGGCACTTTCCGGCACTTTATCTAGCACCTAGTGACGCAATTTTATGGTCCTTACTTCCCTACACACCATACTAGTGTAGTACCTTGTCCCTGGCCCATACTGGGTCTCAAAACACTGTCTGTCTATGTACTGAACCCCGTCAGCATATTCCTGCTTTATCCGTTAACTGTGCTATATGTGCTTTGTGCATCATGTATGTCAATATAGTTTGCATGTGATAATGATGTGACATTATGTAATATGTGATGCACATGTAAGTATGATGCAGTAATCAGAAAGCAGTTAAGTAATTCAGCACAATCATTAAGCACTTAATTAACATTAATTAATTGTACGGATACTTGGATTCATGAGGGTTGTCACATTCTCCCCCTGTTACGAAAATTTCATCCCGAAATTTTAGTTCTGCTACTAGTTGCAGGGGTCTTGGGGAACAAATGTGGGTATTTCGCTTTCATACGATCCTCACACTCCCAAGTGGACTCTGGACCGTGTTGCGCGTTCCAATAAACCTTGACGAGTTTGACACTACTCCGTCGCGTCTTGTTAACCTTCCAATCAGTAACCTCAACAGGTTCTTCAGTAAAATGGAGTGTGTCGTCAATGTGGACTTCGTCGGCAGGTATGACAACTGTTTCTTGAGTTGGACTCTTTTTCAGGTTAGATACATGAAATATATCATGAACGTCATTCAGTTCTGCGGGTAGATCCAACTTGTAAGCTATAAGACCAATCCTCTCCAGGATTTTGAATGGTCCAATGTATCGCGGGTTCAACTTCCCACGCTTCCCAAAGCGTGCTACACCCTTCCAGGGTGAAACCTTTAACAAAACCATATCCCCTACCTCAAACTCCAGAGGTTTCCTTCTTCGGTCCGCGTAACTCTTTTGTCGATCACGAGCCGCCCTTATGCGCTCTCGGATCTGTGTAATCTTATCAGTCATCTCTTGAACCAATTCGGGACCGACAAGCTGTCTATCACCCGCGTATGCCCAGCATAACGGTGATCGACACTTGCGTCCATAGAGAGATTCAAATGGTACAGCTTGGATACTCGCATGGTAGCTGTTGTTGTATGAGAATTCTACCAAGGGTAAGTGAGTGTCCCAACTGCCACCCAAATCCATCACGCAAGCTCGTAACATATCTTCCAACGTTTGAATCGTTCGCTCGCTCTGGCCATCTGTCTGCGGATGGAATGCAGTACTCAGATTCAACTGAGAACCAAAGGCTTCTTGGAAGGATTGCCAAATCCTTGATACAAACCTTCCGTCTCTATCAAAGATAATCGAGAGAGGCACTCCATGCCGTGGAACAATCTCTCTCAGATATAGCTCAGCAAGCTTGCTAGTATTATCCTTCTCCTTGATTGGCAAAAAGTGTGCAGATTTGGTCAGACGGTGTACGATTACCCAAATCGTATCGTGACCTCTGGGTGTCCTTGGTAACTTCGTTATGAAGTCCATTGAAATCTGCTCCCATTTCCACATGGGTATTTCTGGTTGTTGCAGAAGGCCTGAAGGCTTCTGATATTCGGCCTTTACCTTGGCACAAGTCAAACATTTGCCAACATACGTTGCAACATCGCCTTTTAATCTCGGCCACCAATAAAAATCCTTTAAATCTTGGTACATTTTATCCAATCTTGGATGGATCGAGTACCGTGACTTGTGAGCTTCATCGAAAATTACTTCTCTTAGACCACCGAAGAAAGGAACCCAAATTCGTTTCATGAAGCACAACGTTCCTTCATTATTGGGTACTAACTGCTTCTCCATCCCACGGAGACATTCATTCTCAAGATTCTCTTTCTTGAGAGCTTCTCTCTGTGCGGCACGAATGCGCAATGAGAGGTCCATTTGTACAATCATTTCCAAAGCTCGAACCCTTATAGGCTTGATTCTTTCTTTTCGACTCAAGGCATCGGTGACCACATTCTCCTTCCCTGGGTGATACTTAATTTCACAATCATAATCATTTAACAACTCTACCCATCGTCTCTGTCTCATGTTAAGCTCTTTCTGATCGAATATATGTTGTAGGCTCTTGTGATCAGTGAAGATTGTGCACCGCGTGCCATACAAGTAATGTCACCAGATCTTTAATGCAAACACCACTGCGCCTAACTCCAAGTCATGCGTGGTGTAGTTTTTCTCATGAATCTTCAACTGGCACGAAGCATAAGCTATAACTTTCTGTCGCTGCATCAGCACGCAGCCTAAACCTTGACGCGAGGCGTCGCAATATACCATGAAGTCGTTAGTGCCTTCGGGTAGGGATAAGATCGGTGCTTCGCAAAGCTTGTTTTTCAACAACTGAAATGCTTCTTCTTGCTTGTCTCCCCATTCATACTTCTTGTCTTTCTGTGTGAGGGAGGTCAAAGGTTGAGCGATTTTTGAGAAATCCTCAATAAATCTACGATAATATCCTGCCAACCCTAGGATCTGTCGAATCTCGGTTGGCGTCTTTGGAGTCTCCCAATTCTTGATTGCTTCAATCTTTGTAGGATCCACATGGATTCCATTTCCATTAACCACGTGACCAAGGAACTGAACCTCACGTAACCAAAATTCGCACTTCGAGAACTTCGCGTACAACTTCTCTTTCTTAAGCAGCTCTAAGATAGTCCTTAGATGTTGCTCATGTTCTTCCTTCGTCTTTGAGTAGATCAAAATGTCATCAATGAACACGATCACAAACTTATTAAGGTACGGCTTACAAACTCTGTTCATCAAATCCATGAATACTGCTGGCGCGTTTGTCAGACCAAACGGCATAACCAGGAACTCGTAATGCCCATATCGAGTCCTAAAGGCAGTCTTCGGAATACTTTCCTCTTGTATACGCAACTGGTGATAACCCGATCGAAGATCGTTCTTGGAGTAACAACTCGAACCTTGTAGTTGATCGAACATGTCATCAATCCTTGGCAAAGGATATCTATTCTTGATAGTCAACTTGTTAAGCTCCCGGTAGTCGATACACATGCGAAAACTACCGTCCTTCTTCTTGACAAACAGCACTGAAGCTCCCCAAGGCGAGAAGCTTGGTCTGATAAATCCCTTATCCAATAGCTCCTGAAGTTGTGTTGATAGTTCTTGCATCTCGGAGGGCGCATGTCGATAAGGTGCCTTAGCCACAAGCGCAGCGCCTGGAACTAAGTCAATGTGAAACTCGACTTGTCTTTGTCGAGGCAATCCTGGCAAGTCTTCGGGATATTCCTTCACGACTGGAATGTCTTCTAGCTTTGGCTCAGTGGCTTCTTTATCCACAATGTGTGCCAAGAAGGCGACACATCCTTTCTGCAACCACCTTCGAGCCTTCAAACAACTAATGATTCTTAGGGGCGTATCGCGCTTCTCTCCATGCACGACAATTGTTTCTCCATTCACCATCAGAATGCGAATGATCTTCTCGTGACATACAATCTCTGCTCGGTTGCTTGACAACCAATCCATCCCTACTACCACGTCGAAACTTCCCAACTCGACTGGCAGCAGATCAAGCGTAAACTCGTGCTCACCCAGTTCTATCACGCAACCCCTAATAACTTCATTTGCTTCTACTAGCTTCCCATTAGCTAGTTCTATCGAATATGGAATATCTAGCTTACTAGCTCCCAACCCAAGTATTTTCTTAAATTCTAGCGATATAAAACTATAGTCCGCACCAGTATCAAACAGTACAGATGCCAAGCGTTGATTGATAGGGAACGTACCAGTGACCACATTTGGATCTTGGCGTGCTTCCCTCGCACCGATGTTGAAGACTCTTCCATGTGCTTGATTGAGCTTTGGGCATTCTCTCTTGAAATGCCCCACGTCTCCACAATTAAAACAACCTGGTCCTCGACCATTACCATTCCCATTACCACCTTGAGTGTTGTTTTGGTTGCGGTTTCCACTCTCAGCTTGATTCGCAAAATTACCACGATTTCCGTTACCGCCATTTCCTCCTTGAGGGCGGTTTCCGTATCCATTCCCACCACGGTTGTTGTTTCCATAACCTCTCTGACCATTGTTACCACGCCCAGTACCAACCCAACATGTTTCCTTCGAGTGGCCAACCTTCCCACAAGACTCACACTTCCTGAGTCTGCACTGGCCGGAATGATGGTACTGGCATACATCACATTTGGGTAGAGCGCCCATGTAACCGTTTCCTTTGTTTTCAACCCCAGGCTTGGCTTCAGCCGGTAATTACGACTCTTTCTTCTTGTTGACACTGCTGGTGCCCTTTTTTAAGTTTGGGAACTTCCTCTTGTTCTCACCCGATGACTCCACATGAGTCTCCTTCTTCTTCTGGTCGGAGATCGAAAACTTGTTTAACCGGATAGCTTCTTCAGTCAGTGACACGCTCAGATCGATAGCCTCAGTAATTGTTGGCGGCTTTGACGTTGTTACCATACTCATAATCTGAGGTGCCAACCCCCAAATGAAACACTCAACGTGCTTGAATTCCGGAGTAACCATATATGGTACCATGTTAGATAGATCGTGAAATCTTTGCACATATTCGGCGATCTTCGGGCCGTCCATCTTAAGGTTCCAGAATTCAGTTTCTAACTTTTGGATTTCAGCCCTGGAGCAGTATTTCTTTCGCATGAGCTCATTCAGCTTGTTCCAAGTCAAAGTGTATGCTGCTGCCTATCCCAGAGTTTGGACTTGGAGATTCCACCAGGAAAGCGCTCCATCTATGAACAATCCGGAGATGTAGGTGACTTGCTGTTCTGGTGGGCATTTGCTCATTCTTATCACCGAATCGGTCTTCTCTGTCCATCGAACAAAAGCCACAGCACCCCCGGTGCCGTCGAAATTTAGCGGTTTACAGTCTAAGAACTGCTTAAAGGTACAACCTGTACATGTAACGTCATTCACAGAAAGCATTAGCGAACGCACATGGAATATCCAATTGTAACGTAATGTGTCTCAAGCGACTTAAACATTACCATGGGGTGGGTTGTTCCTCAAGGTACCCCCGCTAGTTTCCGCGCGTGAGGCCTCGTGCTCTGCTATCGCTCGTGAAATTCGTTCTTGTAACTCGGCCTCAGTAGTGGGCAATCGAGTTTCTCTTTGTGGAGGCATCTTCTATAAGAAGATTGTTTTAGTCAGGTCTTATGCATATAAGTATGTAGTATGCGTATATAATAACATTCATCAATCACACATAACATCCCATGTCATAACACAAACAAGTAATCCAACAACGTATATAATGAGAATGTTGCGATTGAGCTTTCATATATCAAGACCACGAGTACAGTTTCACATGTTCCATAATATATCATACATCAAAAGGGACTAAAGGGTCACATCACCCCTGTCCAAAATGTCTACCAACTACAATAATCAAAAGTCAAAAGTTAAAGTGTGGTCTTCAAAAGGCTGTGCAATCTGGCTCAATAGCCGCACTCTCATCAAAAGTATGCTATCTGCATAAAACCAAAAACCTCTAAGCTGATGGTGGGGGAGGAGGAGGTGGAGGAATGAAAATCAAACGGCGCATATGTGCTAACTCCTCCTCGAGAGTATGAACGAGGTGCAACAAACAGCTAATCTGCTGCTCCATCGTAAGAAATCGAATATCAAAATCCGGATAAGGCAAGAGTGGAGCAGCAAACTGTGATGGACCAGTACCAGGTGCAGGACGTAGGATCCTCTCTAGCTCCGTGACTCGACGACTCAACATATCCTGCTGGAGCTGTAGCGACAAAAGTATATCATCCTTCGTGTATCCAATGTGGAAGGGATGGTATGGATCAGTAACAGGCATCGTGTAGGGCGGAAACCAAATCGGTGGCTCGCCCGTGGGTGCAGAAACAAAAGGAGCAGTGTGTGTAAACTATGGCATGAAATGATCGGCTGCTGACACAGGAGGTATATGACCGGGCTGCTGACTCGATGGTCCTTCCCCGGGACGGGGAGGAGGGATATCCTGAAGAAATGTGATGGGTAAATCTGCGCGGTGAATGTCAGATACGTGTGGGTGAAACGGGGCAAAGTCAATGGGTGCATGTATAGGTGCAGGAGGGGGAGTAACCGGTCTAACAAAAGGAGGTAAATCGTCATCGTCCTCGATCCACCCATTGTGGGTGAATGCATATCTGGGGTCAATCTGGGCTGTAAAAGGAGAACGATCAACAAGTACAGGGATCGGGTCAGGTAGAGGTGGTGCAACAACTGGTACATCGGCAGGTGCAAGGTCATGCTCGGGCAAAGGATCGTGAGCAGGTATAGGCTCTGGTGCAATCAAAGGCTCGGGGTCAGCTGGAGCAAGCTCATGATCAGCGGGTATATCAAGGAGCTGATCGTCAGGAACGACAGGTGCATCAATGGGCTGCTCAGCAGGAATAAAATCAATCTCCTGCTCAGGATCGAAATCAGGATCAACGAGTGCCTCAAAAGGCTGATCATCGGGGACAAAATCAATCTCATGATCAGGGTCAAAGTCGTGAGGAAAGACTGGATCCATCTCATCATCAAACTCGAAATCATGATCAACACCGTGTGGAATATCGGGTGCAACAGACATGGCTGTGTCAGAATCAGTATCTGTGGGATATCGCTGTAATCCCAATGTATGTAAGGTACTGGAAGACACTGACTCGTATGAATCAAGACCTGAATGGTCAGCTGGAGCCTCGACAACGGGAATCTCCTCATGTGGAATAGCAATGGCGTCACCAATTGGGATCTCGACAAGTGGAGCGACAACGGCATCATCGACTGGAGCCCCACCATCCTGGGCACCCTCAGGGGGACCCTCAATCAAAAGATCGATGTCGTCGTCAGACATAGCGTCAAGAGGCAGATCCTCAAGAGGAACTGCAGCAAGAGGAAGAGGAGCAGGGATCTGAACAAGAGGTAGATCCTTGCCAGGAAGACCATCAGCTAGTGGTATGTCATCGCCAAAATCCGGCAAGGCGAAAGGCTGAAAATCGTCAGTATCATCTGAAAGCATCTCTAGATCACTCTCCGAGTCAGAGATAGGAATCTCGGGTGTCGGGATGAATGGGATCAATGGTGTCGGATGCTCCACTCTCGGAAGAGGACATGGTGTCTGTAACAAAATAATCACAACATATGCACATATATCAACAATCATTAATTAAACATGTAAGTAATAACAAGGTAAGCATGTATGTAATCCTAGTCTTCCCAAGACTATCCCACCCAGCCTCTCAGACTGACTACTTAGTCTCTCAAACTAAACCTCCCAGTTTCCCAAACTGAACTACCCAGCCTCTCAGGCTAATCCTCCCAGTCTTTCAAACTGCCCCAACTAGTCTTTCAGACTACCCAGTTAGTCTCTCAGACCAACTCCCCAGTCTCTCAGACTGAATTACCCAGCTAGTCTCTCAGACTAACTCCCCAGTCTCTCAGACTGCACTACCCAGCTAGTCTCTCAGACTAACTCCCCAGTCTCTCAGACTGAAATATAAATGAATTCTTTGAAATGTATTTTGTGTCTTTTATTTGTAAAAATGTTTGTTTCCTGGATCTGGAAATTTTGTGTATGCAATGAAAACATTTCGTGAGAGCCCTAATGATCGTAGTCTAGACTCGAGAAAGAATCCTAGTTCGCTACGATCGAAGCTCTGATACCAAGCTGTCACACCCTGATTTTTGTGGAAGCGTGGTTATTGGTGTGACTTCTTAATACCATAGCATTCAATCATTGTAGGATCGAGAATCGATCTAAACGAGTCTATCAGAAGAGTTCTAATCCATATCAAAGGTGGAAATCAATGATACAGACTTGATTACAGCTTGATTCACTCTTTAACTGTCTTGTATATTGATATAACACTGTTATAGATCAGATGACACGTCGACAGCACTTTGATACCGGAATCAGAAAATGTTACAAATGAAATGGCAGCTCACCTATATATAGATGAGGCATTCCATACGGAATGAACAAATGCCATTTCGTACGAAATAGACAAAGTCCATTTCGTACGAAATGGATTCTTCCATTTCGTGCGGAATGGTTTAAACACACTAAAACCTATTTTCCTCGTACAACGTGCCCTGATCTAACATTCCTATATTACAAGACTCGATACAAGACGAAGTCGACAGACATATGCACCAACAGACTCCCCCCTTGGATGTCGACGAGTCTTCAGTACAAATCTTCAGTATGTTGAGTCTTCAGCCTTTATCAGTCTTCGGGCTCTTTCCAAAGTATCTGTGTAACAACCTTCGGTAAAACCAACACCCTCATAATATTTTGACACACTAATATATTATAGAATGTCCCAATATGTCTTATATTACACCCCGTATGTGAAAACCGAGCCCGAATTATGTTATATTATTTAAATAAAATATAAAAGCTTAAATTTAGGGCTGAGGCGGGCCGCATAAACCCACCCCAAACCCTTACGCGGGCGGTATGAAGGCTAGAATCAGAAATCGTTGATTTCTTTAGTTAAAGCGGGCCGCGTAAGAGTTCTCGATAGTGTACGCGGGCCGCGAGAGATCATCAAACGCGGAGACATCCTGAGCTGACACGTGTCGACATCGTGGCGGGTCTACTTGGTGAGCAGGACAAGCTAGTCCGTTGACTAGCATTGACGCGGGCCGCGTAAGCGACCCTTGTCTTTCACGCGGGCCGCGTGAGAGTCGAATATCAGCACTATATATAGAACTCATCAGTTTTCGTTTTCCGTCGCTCATTCTCAATTCTCAAATCACAATTTCTGAAGTAGTAGAAGTTATAGTCGGGTATTATACCCCTAATTAGCGAGGTTCTGCTCCGTTGTAAGTATTATAACCCCAGTTTCGTAATAGTTACGCTGCCCGATTGATTTAGGGTTCCGTAACAACTGTCGTGGGTCTGCCCGACGTAGTTGTTGGAATGCCGTCTCGGGGAGGGTATCATTAATATTTTCAAAGGGTTATGATACTAACCAATGTACATTTGTATAAATTATAGATTATATCCAGGAAACCCTTACGAGAAGCCTAAGATAGCAATGTGAGTTTATTCTCTTTTTGTTAACCTTTTTGGAATGTTTTACAAAACCTTAATGTTTTACAATGTGATTAAGCGGTGATTGAGTCTTTGTAGTTCTTCAATTACTGCCGGTATGTTGGGGTTTTGTATACAAAATTTACTACACTGTGAGTAGTAAGTCAAGGTTGACAGTACGTTACCATTGGACAATGAGTTAGCCAATGTGTAATATGACCCACAAGTCAGTGGATTGATAGTACCAAATGGAGTAATTGTGTAGACATAAACAATGTGATCGTTCTCAATACTGTTTTAATTGATAAAATGTTTCTTGATTAAACTGGGATTCACTCACCAGTATTTCTGACTGACAAATGTTTTTAAAACGCGTTTCAGGTAACCCAATGTGACAGCCAATTAGTAAAAAGCCAGCTGGAGAGCACTGAAGGCTTGGGAAAAATGTGGCTATAAAAGTTACCTAATAAACGATGTTTTAAATTCAATAAAATAGGGTGTGTCCCTATAAGTGTATTGTAATAAGAAACTTGGGTTTTGCCCATGTTATTATTAATATAAAATATGGTGGTTTTACTCTGATAAACATTTCCTAACTACGGTCCTGATGTAAATTCCGCTGCGAGAATAAATAACTGATACCACCGAAACTCTGAGATCGCGTCCGCCCGTTCCCGGGAATAAGGGATCGGGGGCTGCGACAGAAGGTGGTATCAGAGCCTAGCCACTGGTCTGAGCCAAAGAAGTGTTCTGCTGACACTTAAGTTCTAAATTTTGTGTTAGGAAATAAATTATGGAAATACATGCATAACTGTATTTATTTGTTATGTGTTATTTGACTATCTGTTAGTTTACAGTATGAGTGATCAAGGACCCTCAGACATGAATCGTCTGTTGTCTGAATCACCTAAGAGTGAAGGTACATCGTCACAGCCTGCCCTTTCTGGGTATTCTGCTGATCAGGAAGAAGGAGTGTTTGCTTTTAGAGCTTAGTCAGAAGAGCCATTCCCTAATAAGAAACGAGGATGGTTCAGTAAGGAAGTTTTTGCTCGTAGGAAGAGAATGCGAAAGTTGCAACAGTAAAGAGTTCTAGCAGCTGCTAAACGTAGAACAGATGCCCATACACAGGATATGCTTAATAGAAGCCTAGCTAATTTTCATATCCTAGCCACAACTGCTGCTGACCCAAGTCTGGAACAACTAGTAGCCCCACAACCACAAAACCCAGAACAACCCATGGAAATAGAAAATCCTGACAACCAAGTGGAGATGCATGACTTTAACCCAGAAGAAATCCCTAGGGTACCTGCACCAAACCCCCTAGACCCGAATTACGACCCCTGGTGGGACGAAAATAGGGACTATGTGCAACGTTACTCTATCCCGGAAGACACACCTATAGGAGCCTATTCAGGTATGGACCCTTTAGATCCCTATTACCATGATAACTACATCAGGGAAATCTTAGAGGATCCTTACCGATTTCAGGCACTTTTACCCCCATATCAGGAACCCGCACCCCAGATTTCAAACCCAGTCCTAGAACCTGCACCCCCAATGAGTGCAGAAAACGTCCAAGAACTTAGGACTTTTGGAGAAGAAATTTTAGAAAGCAGTGAGAGAATGCGTCAGGTGGGAGAGCGTCTCGTATGGAAATACGATGAGCGCAATATGGATTTCTGGATGATTCCATATCCTTGAATACGATGGTGAAATGGTAGTAATAATAATAATAATAAAATAAAATAAAAATAAAACAAAATTATGTGTGTACGGATGCATAGTACTATTAGTGTAACTTTCTTTCTGTTGGTATTGTAATCTTTATTTCAGTACTAGTGTGTAATAGACGCATAGTATATGAAAATAGAGTACAAGTCGCAATGATCGACGTTTTTGGCTAGATTGCGTGTCATGTGATTTACTATATTAATTATTACTTGTGATATTAATATGGGGTAAATGTTTAAAATTCAGATGGCCGACGAAGGAAATCAAGGGAATCTGAATAACGATAACCAGAGTAACATTAACGTGGTTAATGAGAATCCAAGCATCAATAACAATAACAATCAAATGGATAATAGTGCTATCTAACACATAGTGGCACAGGGAATTATAGATGCAATGCCATTTATTCTTCAAACTGTTAAGGATGCTGATAATAAAAGTAAACATAGCAGTAAGCGACCAAGTGAACCAGAAAACAGCGTGAACAATGGACCTGTACTTCAAATGCCCATTCCCAAAAGAAGAAGAACCATGCATTATGGTTGTTCTTACAAAGAATTCTGGTCTTGTAAACCAATAGAATTCTCGGGCAATGAAGAACCCATTGCAGCTCTACGCTGGATAGAAAAGACTGAAGCTGTTCTGAAAATAAGTAAATGTGCGGAAGAGGACAAGATAATGTTTGCTTCCAATCTATTTAAGAATGCAGCCTTAGAATGGTGGAACACTATCCTTCAGTCTAGAGGAAGTGATAGGATTTATAGTATGGATTGGAAAGAATTTAGGAATATGGTAGAAAGGAAATTCTGCCCTCCAAATGAAAAGGAGCAGATAGCAAACAAATTCCTAAACCTTAAGATGACTGGTGTGGATAGTAAGGGGTACACGAAGTTATTCTTTGAATATGCTAGAATAGTGCCAACCCTTGCTTCACCAGAACCGGTGTTAATCTCTCGTTATATCTGGGGATTAATTGGAGAAATTAGACATGTAGTCAAGGCAGCTAGACCTCAAACTATAGAAGAAGCTGTAGAACTAGCAAATACCTTGACAGATGAGTTAATCCGTACTAGAGAAGAAGACCAGAGAAGAAACTTAACCCAAAGACTTACTCAAGAATTTCGTTCTGGAAATTATAGTCGTAGGAATATGGGTTCTACCTATGCACCATACTGCAAGGTCTGCAAGAAAAAGCATTCGGGAAAATGCTCCACTCTCTGCAATTATTGCAAGATGCCAGGTCACAAGGAAGAAAATTGCAAGAGGAAATCCAGTAATGGATTATGCTACAACTGTGGAGAAAAAGGTCATATCAGGCCAAACTGTCCGAAATTGGCCCCAGCTACAAATAACAAGAATACTAAAAATGCTAGAGCATTTGTTCTGACTGCAGATGAAGCCAAGATGATTCCAGATGTCATAGCTGGTACGTTTTTAGTTAATGATGTTTTTGCTAAGGTATTATTTGACTCTGGTGCAAACCAAAGTTTTATTAATACATCGTTTTGCAAATTTCTAAATCAAACATTAACTAAACTACCACAAGAATGTCTAGTAGAGACAACCAATGGAGAAACCGTTAGAATTTCTGAAATCTTGCAGGGAGCAAGTATAGAAATTTCAAATCAGAAATTTGTTGCAAATCTTTATCCCATGAATCTGGCAGGATTCGATGTTGTTTTAGGAATGGATTGGTTAATAGCCAATAAAGCCAGTATTTATGTGATCAAAAGTCAATACAAGTGAATTCACCGAAAGATAAAACGATCACAATTAAAGGAGATAAGCCGTTTAGATCCACTAAATTCATCTCTGTGATGAAAACTGCAAGTTTTATAAGAAAAGGCTCTATAGTGTATTTGATTTCTATAATCACTAACACTAAAGGAAAAGAACTAAAAGACATTCCAGTAGTATCTCAATTTTCAGATGTCTTTCCAGAAGAATTACCAGGACTACCTCCAGACAGAGAAGTTGAATTCAGGATTCATCTACTACCCGGAACAGCACCAATTGCCAAAGCACCCTACCGTTTGGCACCCGCTGAAATGCAAGAACTAAAGAAACAATTAGACGAATTGTTGGAGAAAGGATTTATACAGCCAAGTTCGTCGCCATGGGGAGCGCCGATACTGTTTGTTAAAAAGAAGGACAGATCAATGCGTATGTGCATTGACTACCGTGAATTAAACAAAGTCACGATTAAGAATCGGTACCCATTACCGAGAATCGATGATTTGTTTGATCAACTACAAGGAGCTCGATTTTTCTCTAAAATCGATTTAAGGTCAGGATATCATCAATTAAAGGTACAAGAAGAGGACATTCCTAAAACCGCATTTAGAACGAGGTATGGTCATTATGAATTTACTGTCATGCCATTTGGTTTAACCAATGCCCCAGCTGCATTTATGGACATGATGAACCGAATATGTAAGCCATATTTGGATAAATTCATAATTGTATTTATAGATGATATTCTAATTTACTCTAAGAATAAAGAGGATGATGCAAGACATTTGCACGCAATTTTAAGTTTATTAAGAAAGGAAAAGCTTTATGCTAAGTTTTGTAAGTGCGAATTTTGGTTAGAACAGGTACAATTCCTTGGACACCTAGTCAATCATGAAGGAATTCATGTAGATCCAACAAAAATCGAGGCAATTACTAAATGGAAAACCCCTGAATCACCAACCGAGGTTAGAAGTTTCTTAGGATTGTCCGGTTATTATAGAAGATTTATTCAAGATTTTTCTAGAATAGCCATTCCCTTAACCAAGCTAACCTGTAAATCTGTTAAGTTTGAATGGGGATTAAAACAAGAAGAAGCCTTTAAAATTCTTAAGCATAAATTAACCCATACACCCATACTAGCATTACCAGAAGGAGCTGAAGACTTTGTAGTCTATTGTGATGCTTCTAAACTAGGTTATGGATGTGTATTGATACAACGACAAAAGGTTATAGCTTACGCCTCTAGACAACTTAAGAGTCATGAAGAGAATTATTCAACCCATGATTTAGAATTAGGAGCCATAATTTTTGCTCTTAAGATTTGGAGACATTACCTTTATGGTAGTAAGTTTACCATATTCACTGATCATAAGAGTTTAAGGTATATTTTCAAACAAAAGGAGTTGAATATGAGACAAAGACGCTGGATGGAATTACTTAGTGATTATGATTGTGATATTCAGTATCATGAAGGAAGAGCAAATGTAGTAGCAGATGCTTTAAGCTGAAAATATCATGAAAAACCAAAAAGGGTACGTTCTCTTAAATTAAATCTACAAGTAGATTTAAATGATCAAATAAGAGAAGCACAAGAATCAGTAATCAAGGATGATTCTGAAAAATTAAAAGGTATGCTAAAAGAATTAAAACAAGGAACAGATGGAATTTGGAGATTCCATGAAAAGATAATGTGGATATCTAAATTAGGAAACCTGCGTAATCGTATATTAGAAGAAGCCCATAAGTCTAAATATACGATGCATCCAAGGAGTGATAAAATGTACCAGGATTTAAGGAAAAATTTCTGGTGGATAGGAATGAAGAAGGATATAGCAGCCTATGTTTCTAAATGTTTAACTTGCTCATAAGTTAAGGCTGAACACCAGAAGCCCTCAGGTTTGTTACAACAATTAGAAATGCCAGTGTGGAAATGGGAATTAATAACAATGGATTTTGTTACTAAATTACCCAAAACTAAGAAAGGAAATGATACAATCTGGGTGATTGTAGATAGACTAACCAAGTCAGCTCATTTCCTACCAATGAAAGAAACTTTTAGTATGGAACAATTAGCTAAATTATATGTAAATGAAATTGTTTCTTTACATGGCATTCCTTTATCAATTATTTCTGATAAGGATAGCCGATTTACCTCTCATTTTTTGTCAAGTTTCCAAAAGGCAATGGGAACCAAGTTAAAATTAAGTACAGCTTATCATCCTCAAACGGATGGACAGAGCGAAAGAACAATTCAGACAATTGAAGACATGCTTAGAGCTTGTGTAATTGATTTTGGAGGTAATTGGGACAATCACTTACCTTTAATAGAATTTTCTTATAATAATAGTTATCACACAAGTATCAATGCTGCACCATTCGAAGCACTTTATGGAAGAAAGTGTCGAACCCCAGTCTGTTGGGCAGAAATTGGGGAAAAGCAACTATCTGGACCTGAGATAGTGCAAGAAACAACTGACAAGATTATTCAAGTCAAGGAACGACTGAAAGCAGGACGTGATCGATAAAAGAGTTATGCCAATAACCGACGCAAGCCATTGGAGTTTCAAGTAGGAGATAAAGTATTGTTAAAGGTCTCTCCTTGGAAAGGAGTGGTAAGGTTCATCAAAAGAGGAAAGCTAAGTCCCAGGTATATTGGACCTTTTGAGATTATTAGAAAAATAGGACCTGTAGCCTATCAGCTACAACTGCCAGAAGAAATGGCAGGAATACATGATGTGTTTCATGTATCTAATCTCAGAAAGCGTTTAGCTGATGAATCATTGATAGTACCTCTTAAGGATATAGAGGTAAATGAACAACTCAAATTTATAGAAAGACCTCTACAAATTGAAGACAGGAAAGTTAAGAATCTCAAACGCAAAAGACTAGTTCTAGTCAAGGTGAAGTGGGACTCCAAAAGAGGACCTGAGTACACATGGGAGCTTGAATCAGAAATGCAAAAGAAATATTCGCATTTGTTTCAGTAGATCTCGAGGACGAGCTCTAAAATAAGGTGGGGAGAATGTAACAACCTTCGGTAAAACCAACACCCTCATAATATTCTAACACACTAATATATTATAGAATGTCCCAATATGTCTTATATTACACCCCGTATGTGAAAACCGAGCCCGAATTATGTTATATTATTTAAATTTAGGGCTGAGGCGGGCCGCGTAAACCCACCCCAAACCCTTACGCGGGCGGTATGAAGGCTAGAATCAGAAATCGTTGATTTCTTTAGTTAAAGCGGGCCGCGTAAGAGTTCTCGATAGTGTACGCGGGCCGTGAGAGATCATCAAACGCGGAGACATCCTGAGCTGACACGTGTCGACATCGTGGCAGGTCTACTTGGTGAGCAGGACAAGCTAGTCTGTTGACTAGCATTGACGCGGGCCGCGTAAGCGACCCTTGTCTTTCACGCGGGCCGCGTGAGAGTCGAATATCAGCACTATATATAGAACTCATCAGTTTTCGTTTTCCGTCGCTCATTCTCAATTCTCAAATCACAATTTCTGAAGTAGTAGAAGTTATAGTCGGGTATTATACCCCTAATTAGCGAGGTTCTGCTCCGTTGTAAGTATTATAACCCCAGTTTCGTAATAGTTACGCTGCCCGATTGATTTAGGGTTCCGTAACAACTGTCGTGGTTCTGCCCGACGTAGTTGTTGGAATGCCGTCTCGGGGAGGGTATCATTAATATTTTCAAAGGGTTATGATACTAACCAATGTACATTTGTATAAATTATAGATTATATCCAGGAAACCCTTACGAGAAGCCTAAGATAGCAATGTGAGTTTATCCTCTTTTTGTTAACCTTTTTGGAATGTTTTACAAAACCTTAATGTTTTACAATGTGATTAAGCGGTGATTGAGTCTTTGTAGTTCTTCAATTACTGCCGGTATGTTGGGGTTTTGTATACAAAATTTACTACACTGTGAGTAGTAAGTCAAGGTTGACAGTACGTTACCATTGGACAATGAGTTAGCCAATGTGTAATATGACCCACAAGTCAGTGGATTGATAGTACCAAATGGAGTAATTGTATAGACATAAACAATGTGATCGCTCTTAATACTGTTTTAATTGATAAAATGTTTCTTGATTAAACTGGGATTCACTCACCAGTATTTCCGACTGACAAATGTTTTTAATACGCGTTTCAGGTAACCCAATGTGACATCCAATTAGTAAAAAGCCAGCTGGAGAGCACTGAAGGCTTGGGAAAAATGTGGCTATAAAAGTTACCTAATAAACGATGTTTTAAATTCAATAAAATAGGGTGTGTCCCTATAAGTGTATTGTAATAAGAAACTTGGGTTTTGCCCATGTTATTATTATTATAAAATATGGTGGTTTTACTTTGATAAACATTTCCTAACTACGGTCCTGATGTAAATTCCGCTGCGAGAATAAATAACTGATACCACCGAAACTCTGAGATCGCGTCCGCCCGTTCCCGGGAATAAGGGATCGGGGGTTGCGACAATCTGTCAGAGAAATCTCAAACTGGCTCTTTATCATTCAAACTCCCCCTTGAATGTTGATCTAACAATCTCCAGTCTCCTCTTTTCTCTACAGGTTCAGAATCGCAATCTGGCTCTTGAGCTTTCTAATTCTCTTGATCAGATCTCTTGATTCCTTTAGTTTTTTAGCATCAGCAATTTCACAAACCTGCACAGACTCTACCTAAAAATAAATTTTTCAAATTTAACAATTTAACAAATTTAATCACTGCTTACCTCTTGCAAAAACAATCTCAAAATAATTTAACATTTAAAATCTTTGATGATCATTTTGTAAAAACAACATATAAAATTTGGTTTCAACTGAATGAACCATTTAATCATTTCAAAATCAATTCTCATTTCATACAAACTCTCCCAACCTGTTGTTCATTATTTTTAGCACTCGGAATTTTGAAAATCAGCTTTTCATCATCAGTTGTCGAAAATCTTTTTGAATTTTTCAAAAGTTTATGCTAAAACACACTTAAACTCTTTTTGGGTTTTGTTTTTAAAGAAATGCAGTAAAGAAATATTTACAGACAATATTTTTGTGAGTTTGTGTAAGAGGATCATATCAGTTTATGAGACAAATCACCAACACCGTTAAGCTTTAAACATTTTAAGTTCTAAATGATTCACTTAGATTGTCAGTATACTGATCCACTTAAATTTTCACACAAAGTTCAATTGTTCCGAGATACGAGATTAATGTTTTAGAGACTTAAACTTATTCGCGTGTCCCGCCTCAGAATATACTCCCGTATCCAGATCCCAATATTCAGTCTTACAGGTGAGTATACCTAGATGATATCTGTAAGGGGTTAAATGCGAGACCATGAGAGCTCAGGCTATTGCTTCCTCAAAATCAGAGAGATGATGGTTCGACTTTCGGTGGGTTCCCTTTAGAGAATCTTTTCTTCAACAGCACATGATTAGCATTTTGCAATGTTTCATCATTTTTTATGCTGAGGATGGTGCTATTATTTCAAGCAAGCGAAAAGTATTATACGGGGACTAGGCCATTGCTTCTGCAAAATCAGAAGTCCCGGGATAATACCCCAGATATCACTAAGCATAAGGACCTAGTATCTCAGAAAGAGGGGTCTTTCAAACAAGATTTCGGGGGTTACCCATATATCCGAGAGATGTTCCCCACGAAATAAGTAAGTTTGAAATTTAGGTTTATATCTCGAACACAATCTACTAAGCATGTAAAAACCTATTGGCATATCATCAGTGAGACCGTTTATCACTTTTAGACTTTCCAATTCTTTAGCATGTTGTGATTGTTCACTGATGTACTATCATTTCCTCTTTTTCTCAACAAACATCATTTTGAAATTATCATGTTTTTGGCTTTTTCAAATTTTCGAAATTTCTAAAAATTTTTACTCCCCCTAAAATCAAAATATGTTTCAATTTTGATTTTCTGGGAAAATTTGAAAACAAACTGTACAAGGTAAAGTGACAACTGATTTTCAAGCTTCAATTCGCCATCCACTTGGCATAAACAATCAGAACTCCCCCTGACAACAAACTATTTTCCCATTATGATTTCAAAACACTTAATTTTGTTTTAATCAAAAATGGTTTTTCCAGAAAATTAGTTTTGTTGATTTTATCACTTGTAAAATCGGGGTAATGATCATCACATTGTTTTCCAAATAACATTGGAATGAAAGTTAGATCAAGTTCAACTTAATGACCTTGATTAACCACTTGTAAATTCTCATAAGACAATTCTCAAGAATAAAACCACTATTTGTAGGTCGAAATATTACAAAAGTGAATTTCTCAAGAAAGATGTCGATTCATGCTCCACGATTACCAACTTGGGAGCTCCGGCAAGTCAGGATTTTAAGTAGAAAATGCTGTCACCCAAGCCTGACCAGCCTTGGATGATTGTGAATCATCTCTATCCCACCATCTTTTTTATTTGTAAAAATCTTTCACACCCTTTACCTTCCCATCAACCATCTTTCCAAAGATATGTTTGACTTTACCATTAAAAGCCTTTTCAACATCAAATTCTTCCTTACCAGAGAAGAATTGATCTGAAATCTCAATCTTACCAACTTTGGATTTCAAATTATCTTTCGACAATGGCGGAAAGTTTTCATCGTTCATTTCTGGAATGAAATTCTCATAACTTTTCACAACAAATGACTCCTCTGACTTTGACGAGTCAGATTCATTGTCAGAACTGGTTTCTGAACTTTTAACAACCCATTTTTGTTTGTTCAAATCGACTTTTCTTTTGTAAAAAAATTTCGAACTTTCACCAGTTTTGACAGTCGAATCTTTGAACTTTTTAAACCCGTTCTTTTGTAAAAAATATGTTGGTTGTTTCTTTTCATCAACATATTTATCTTTTAGCTTTGAGTTAGAAGTAACTCCCTGTTTTGTATAAGTGGAATTTGGGCAATTCCAAGCGATGTGTCCAACTTCTTGGCATTTGAAACAGGTTCTTCTATCAACTCTTGGTGCAGATTTCTTCAACATATTCTTTTTCTTTTCAGCGAAAAACTCTTGATTTGACTGTTTCCTGAACAATTTCTCCTTCTCTTCCTCTGAACTTGTACCTGAAACAAATTTAGTTTTTGATTTATAAATTTTCTCACTTTGATAATTTTCTGGGGGAATGAAACCTAAACCTTTCTTTTTGAAATTACTGTTATGATTTGGTTTCTTTTGAAAACCTGAACCAGAACTGTAACCTTTCTTCTTGTTCAATCTCTGTTGAACTCTTGAAGTGTATTTTTTAGGTTTTTCAGTAAGAGTTAAATCTTTTATTTCAGAAATATTAATTTCTGTTAATTTGAAAACCTGTTTGATCATTTCAGTTTTGACACTTCTTATTGGAAATTATTCATCAGAAAATAATTTGTCAGAATCATTCAAAGTATATGCTACTTTAAACGTTTCGTCTTTCAAATTATTTTTTGACATCAGAAATTCTTTATTGTAAACCCTTTTGACTGGTGAACTCGGACTCTTTTCTGATGAACTCGAACTTTCAGATTTAGACTCTTCATCCATATCCAACACCTGATCGACCACTTTCTTTAATAATTCAGACTCATGATCAGTGTCAGACGCTGTGAATGTGACATCAATGTTGTCTGGTAACTCATCAATGGTTTCAGACTTTAACTTTATGTTGAGTGCCTTATTTAAACGTTCCTCATTTGGCTTTCTAGGAGAATAACTTTCCCAGATCGGAGGCGGACACTTGTTATACTTGACACTTTGTTTCTTACCAGTATCCTCTTCCGTCTTTTTATCTTGAAAAGCTTCAAGACCTGCAACAGTAGGATAAAATCTGTCAATCAAATAATCACAAGTTGTATAACTCATCAGCAAGCGTTTGATTCTTTCACTTTCAATCTTTTCGAGTTCCAAATCCTGCTTCAGTTTTGCACAATCTTCAATATACTCATTGATGACTTTCTGCTTTGTCATTAATGTTGAACTCATCATCGTCATAGCAGCATCTACTTCTAAGTTTGTCTTGTTCAGACTATCAACCGTTCTGTTCAGCACATCATATGATTCTTTTACATATTTAACATCAAATAACAACTTTTCTTTCATCTCTTCAAGTTCATGAATCTTCTTATCTTTCTCTTCACAATGTTTGCAAGGTTTCAAACATTTCAAACAAGGTTTAGTGACCTCGACAATCTTTTCAACTTCAACAATCTTCTCTACTTCGACAATTTTTTCAACTTCAACTATTTTTTCGACTTCAACTATCTTTTCAACTTCAACTATCTTCTCAACTATTTTCTCAATCACTTTTTCAGTCAATGGTTCTTCATCAAATTCTATTTCTGCTTCCCACCCTTCAACTTCAAACTTTTCTGTTGAATTTTCCTTAACTTCTGCTTTCTCGGCTTCCATTTTTGCCTTTTCTTCAGCAATCTTTCTTGCTTCTAATTCTTCCAATTCTTTCTTCAGACGAGCAGCCCTTTTTTTTTCAACATCTCAATTTTATTTGCAAAAAAACAAATTAAAACTGAATGAGTCTAAACTTTTTCTAGCATTATTAATGTATTCTTCCTCATCATCAGTATCTTCATCACTTTCTGATGATCTGAAAATCTTCGTTCTTTTTGGCTTAGATTTGACTTCTTCTTCTTCTTCCAGGATTCGAGCAACTAATCCTGAATCAGCCGGAATGTATTTGTCCCAGCTAAATCCCTCTGCCACTTTTTCATCATCTTGATTAACAAGAAAATCTTTCTTCTTTCCATCTTCAATAGCACGGGATGATGATGGTTGTTGAACAATCTGATGGAAAATTGATTTTTGATAATAATCGTTCTTTCCAAATGGATCTTGTCTTTCCAAAATTGATTTTTGATAATAATCGTTCTTTGCAACGAAAACAAGTAACCTTTGATTTGTCAAACCCTATCGGAGATGCAACAATCTCATGAAAATCATCTCTTCCGGTGATTTGTGTGAATTTTTCTGCTCTTCTTACAGCACTCGCTAAACACCACTTGATGTCCATCAATTCAAGTTCCTCAGCATCAATCTGGTCATAATCTTCTTTGGTGAGCATCGGATTTCCAATTCTTCCAGCAACTAAACTTTCATAAGACTCTAACATAGTAACAAGTGTTGCCATGTGTTGCTTAGCCATTTCTGGAGAAAGATTTTGACCATTTTGAATATTCAATGTAACATTGCATTGTAGATTTGTTGAGTTCTGTCTTTGAGGACTTGGTGTTTTGTAATTTGGATCAAAACTTGAATACGATGACGAATATCCACCACTCTGAGTTACTGTGCTACCATTTGTTCCAGAAGAACTATCAGCACTGAAAGCAGTCTTAATCTTTGGACTTGGAGTAGTTTCAAATTTGTTTCCTCTGTAGTATAGACTAACATCTTGTTGAGCATTTGGATTATTCATGATAGCAGTTTTCTGAATATCGAATTCATGTTCTTCAATCTTTTGAATGAACTTCGCCAAATTCATACTTTCAGATTTTCTCATATGTTTTAAGATCAACAAATATGTTCCCCATTTATTCTGAGGTAACGCATCAGCTAGCTTATCAACCCATTCATCGTCGTTTTTCTTTATTTCCAATCTTCCCATTTCCAGAACAAGATGACAATATCTATCAATAGTCATTTTTGTTGTTTCACCTTCAAAAGCTACAAACATATCAAATGATTTCTTTAGTAAAGCTTGTTTGTTCTTTATCATATCAGCGCTTCCCTTAAACTTGTTAATCAATGCCAACCAAATTGATCTAGCAGTTCCTTCATGTTGAAGTAACACAAAAATATCTTCTTTTACGGATTGTTGGAGAAGACTAATCATCATTTTTTTACTGGTGTATTTCAATTTCTCAGCCACTGAATAGTCACTTAAAGCTTTTTCAATTCCATGTTCATTTTTTGGTTTAACGTAATCTACATCCAATGAGCACCATGCATCAAACTTATAGGCTTGCACCCAGTTTTCAAAACGATTTTGCCATCCTTTAAAATCCTCGATGTACATAAGCTTTGGAGGCTTTTGAGACGTTCCCGTTTCTTTTTCAATTTTAATTGTTTCAGCAGCAGTAACTGGAGCAGCTGGAGTAGTAGCAAATGCGTTATAAAATTCCTCTTCCATGTTTTAGTAAACCTGGTTCACAAATTCACAAAGTTCACACAAAATGTAAGTTCAAACAAAATGGCTCCTCAAACTGTGACATCTGTGCTTGTAATCATTGTAAACAATTCAGTTATCAATGAAATAAAGTTATTTGATCCCAATGTTTGTTTGTTTATGTTTGATGTTTTTCATGTTTTGACTTTTATTCGATTCTAAACTCTATATCGCTTTCTGGAGAATTATACGCAAACTGGTGCGTAAACGTGATCAGTTTAACGCGACAAATACCCCATAACATTAATTTATGCTTAACATACCTTAAATAACCTTTACATAACTTAGAAATAAGTTTTGAAGGCTTTGGTATGGGAAAATCAAGTTTATTCGCTTACAGGGACTAAAATTGACAAACTGCAAAAATATGCCGATTTGAACTGTAACGAACATTCCGGAACATGATCATAAGTTAAACACACCCTAAATACCCTTTACATAGCTTAGAAATAGGCTTTGAGGTGTTCGGTGTGCTAAAATAAACTTTATGCTCATTCAGGGACTAAAAGCGTCAAAAAGTGCATAAGTTTGCATTTTCGCGCATAACTTACGTTCTGAATACATCCGGACATCCAAAAATTTATGAAAGCATTAAAATATTTTATTTTAGTGTTTGGCATAAGAAAAATCCATTCGTCGCGCAATTTGGATCGTTTTTCGCGTTCGTGCGCATTTCGTCGTAATTAACCGAACAACGCAATCGTACGACCAAACGAACTGACATCCGGGATATTTTTTAGCACATTTTAAGTTCCCTATGTTATAACATCCTTGTGGAGCTTAAAAATGGCTTTGACGGGTGTTAGAAGTGCTGAAACGCGACAAAACAAGGTGCATGGGCTAAACTGTAAATAAGTGAAAGTGGCTGGTCTGCAGCTCCCTTACGGACCGTATGGACCATAGCTTACGGTCCGTAAGCATTGCCCAACTCATCAGAAAGGTTCCAGCAGCTGGTTAACTCCCCTTTTGACTCACCATTCGATTTTGCCACCCTCAATTCTGCATTTGACACGACATGGGACACTAATCAACCTCTGAACACATCTTGAACAAGTGTTGGGCATGCATGAACCCTAATTTGAGTACAAATTGAGCCTTGGTCATGGGTTTCTAAGTGTTCATCACAAGTTCTGCATGTACCAGCTGATTAGGAGCTCTTGGAGCCTTGTAATTTCGTCCACAATCATCCTAACACTTCCATCAACTGTTGGTACATCTTTTACTTCTTCCTTGTTCCTTGATTCTTTCAATTACTAGCATATTAGTGTGAATTTTGAATTTTGCGTTGACTACGTAATCTGACCACTTCGGGTCTGTTTTAATCCGACCCGAAACATGCAATGTGATCACAATTAGTAGGATGAAGTCCCCCAAGATCACTCCTACTGATTTCACGTTTGATGGGTCAAGTGACGATTATTCACAAAAGGACTAAAACCGTTAATTTCTCTAAACTTTAATAAACAAGCCTAAAACTACCCGGGTTATAATTTTCACTATATAATCAGTTTATACAAATAATTTGGCCTATCAAAACAGGTCCAAATCATCATTTCACCTAAGATGGTCATTTTACGCAATTCGGGTCAAATGTTGACTTTCTGTTGACTTTTAAATCTGACCCATTTGACCTCGTTAGCATTTTGGTCTAAAAGTCACAAAATGGTCAATATTATGTTTATTATAATCTCCCGAAATTTAAATCTATTGACCACACATTTTAACATATTATTTAACAAGTTTATATAAATACGCAAAAAACGTCCTTTTCGCAAATAAACTCATCATAAGCATATTTGATCAACTTTTTGGCATATCAACTGATCATATAATGTTTTAAAATATGTTTTAACATATCAAATCATTTCTAAGCCGTTTTGACCATCCGAACCCGTATTTACGTAAATGATCCGTTAAAGTAGCCTTAACTACATTAACGAGTCATAACGGGTCAAAAGCACTTAATAACCTTTCCAACTCAGAATGTTAACTTATTAAACCATGTCACATGAGCCCCATACTCATTTGGTTTATAAGGTGTCATTCTATCCAAATCTTCCGATTTCAAGTCGCGATATTTACATAGTTAACCGTTTTTAGGACACGCTTGATTTCACGGACTCTTGACCTTGGTTTATCATCTTGAACAAGGACTTTATTGCAACCACAAGTGAGTACATAGACCCCTCTCTTACTGTTTTTCAAACGTTTTGGGGTGAAACACATGTGCCTACTTGTTACTTTCGTGCTTTCCCTGTTTTCACATCATATACTTGCTATGTTCATTAGTACATGATTACATTACATTATTTTGCTATGTATGTTTACTTGGCATACTTAGTACATTGATTTACATTACTTTTCTGCTTTGTATGTTAACTTAGCATACTTAGTACATTGTTTTCATATAACATGTTTACATTTGGTATAACATTTGGTTTGTACAAACGGGACTTAAATACGTTCATTAACATTAGCTACGGCGCTCGGTAGTAAGTAATGGTACCATAGGACTTGACAAATCCCATTCCTGACATCCTGGGTTTGTTTGGATGTAAGGAATGACTGAATCCGAAAACATTCTTTTGATAACCTTTACTTAGGGTTATCATTCTGTCTCAAGGCTTGAATGTATGCGTTAACATACCGCATAAGTGTTTGTATTAGTAAAGCATGTATTTATTTAGTTATTTTACAAAACATAACTTTTGATTTATTCAAAACACTTTGTTTTGTACATTTTACTTGTGGTTTAAGCAGTCTCATTTTACTTACCATACATAACTTTTGTTTACACATTACATGATTTATATTTAACTTGGGTTATACTATGACATTTGACTATTGGATTAAACACGGATATTTTACATTGTTGGTTGGTTTGAGTTACTTAAATAACGAGGCGTGTGTAATATGATACAAGCATGGTGGATACGCCGCTGGTACTTCCTATATATAAGTGTTTGTATGATATTACATATCGTAGCGTCATTTAAACCACTTCAGTTTAGACATATTACATTTACAACACATTTTCACTTAAACATTGTTTTACAAATAACTTGGTTTATACGAACTCTTTTTACTTGGTTATTCTTTTAACCATACATTATTCTTTTAGTTATAAATATCATCTAATTTTAATCACTTTTCAAATGATTTACGAAACAAAACAATTAACAAGGTTCATGACTGAATTTTTATTAAACATTTCTTTAAACTCAAGTCATGAATCCTATTTTCATAAAACCTATGTATCTCACAGGCATTTTTATGCTGACGTACCTATTTTCACATGTGTTTTCAGGAGCTGTTGCTTAGGATGATCGTGACACTAGGGCGGACCTGTGCCTTAGAAACTTAAAATAAAGATAGACTTAGTTTAATTATGTTATGTACTCTTTGGTTCTTGTTTTGAAACAATGCATTCCACCTTTGGTTGTTGAATAAAATGTAATTTTAATTACCATGGTTGTGGAACAATAATTCTGTTACAACACTCCCCGACGTTTCCGCCACGATTTGATGTTTTACGTGGTCGGGGTGTGACAGAAGAGTTGGTATCAGAGCCAATGGTTATAGGGAATTAGGTTATTAGTAATGCTTTAACCTAGACTATAACCTTTCTAGGACCCCAACACAAGTTATCTTGTGTTTAGATCTTAAAACATGCACTTCACCTATCCTTAGGTGATCACCAAAACAAGAACCCAATTTTCCGAAAGGATTTTTGAAAAACAATCTTTTGTTTTTAAATGATTTATTATATGGTTTTGAACTTTTTGATTTTTCAAAAATGATTTTGAAAATTTATCATCCGCTTTTGAATGATTCTTTTGGCCTTGTGCCTTCTAAGTTTTCAAAATCTCGTCAAAGTTTTGGGTTCTAAATAGTGTGAACACGTGCAAACTGGAAGAGTGAATGCCTGTACCCTGGGTTTTCTGTCTGAGGCTAGAGTGTTCGTACAAATCCACATAATCAGACCAGTCACTCTTACCTGGGAACTCTTGGGGTGAGTGTTCACTTATAGGCGAGCATGTCTTCGCGATACATTATTTTTGACCCATTTACTTTGATTAGTCACTGTGAGTCGTTTGTTTGCTTTGTGATACGGACGAATGACCACCATCTTAGCCTTTGTTGATTTTATTTCATCTCGCTCTTTTCATCTAACCTCCTCACCCGTTTCCTCTCATGTTTCCTCTTTTTAGAATGCCTCCTCGACGCGAAAATCCGCTACCAAATGCCGAACTGGCAGAAATCATCGCACAGCAAATGGCTGCTGCGTTCCCAAATCTTATTGCTCAATTGAACCAAGCCAACAACAACAATAATGCTCCATGCAACTTCAAAATCTTCAATTCGGCAAAACCGCTCAATTTTAGTGGTTTTGAGGGAGCAACTGGGCTCCTACAGTAGTTCGAGAGCATTGAGAGTACGTTTCGTCACGTTCAGTGTCCTGATAATCGCAAAGTCGAGTTTGCTTCCAGTGTGTTTGAGAAGAGGGCTCTCATATGGTGGAACGGGGTTATGAGAGACCGTGGTGCTGAGGTTGCTTTAGCACAAACATGGGCTGAACTTAGGGCACTTATGATCAGGGAGTTTTGTCCTCATCATGAACTGCGAGCTTTAGAAAGGGAATTTGATGACCTGAAGCAGGATAGTGGCGAGCACCGGTGTGACACCTGTGTCACTTCAACCATCAAACAAATACCAAACCAATGAAATATTGTATTTCATACTTTGGACTTGTATAAATATGTGTATCTTTTGCACATATCAACTC
The DNA here is from genome assembly GCA_030545235.1 of Helianthus tuberosus. NCBI lineage: Eukaryota > Viridiplantae > Streptophyta > Magnoliopsida > Asterales > Asteraceae > Helianthus > Helianthus tuberosus. The sequence continues at coordinate 44,124,158 of CM060392.1, forward strand.
TTGTTGGATTTCAAGCTCTAAATCGCTTTCTGGAAGGTTATACGCGCACTGATACGTAGATATAACCAGTTTTATGCAACGAACACTCCGGAATAGTGAAATAGGCTTAACATACCTTAAATAACCTTTACATAACTTAGAAATAAGTTTTAAAGGCTTTGGTATGGCAAAATCAAGTTAAATCGCTTACAGGGACTAAAGTTGACAAACTGCGAAAGTATGCCAATTTGAACTGTAACAGACATTCCGGAACGTGACCATAAGTTAAACATACCCTAAATATCCTTTACATAGCTTAGAAATAGGCTTTAAGGGGTTCGGTGTGCTAAAATAAACTTCTGGGTCATTCAGGGACTAAAAGCGTCAAAAAGTGCACAAGTTTGCATTTTCGCGCATAACTTACGTTCTGAATACATCCGGACATCCAAAAATTTATGTAAGCACTAAAATATTTTATTTTAGTGTTTGGCATGAGAAAAATCCATTCGTCGCGTCATTTGGATCGGTTTTCGCGCTTGTGCGCATTCCGTCGTAATTAAGCGAACATCGCGTTCGTACGACCAAACGAACCAACATCTGACATATTTTTGAGCATGTTTCGTGTCCACAATGTTTAGGCATCATTTTAGGGCCTTAAAGTTGGCTTTACGGGCCTTAGAAGTGCCGGAAATGGGCTTAAACACGTGCAGGGGCTGAAACTGTCATTTTTGAAAGTTATATGCTGATCAGAAGGGCCATGCGGCCCGCATTAGCTTTGTCTGATCCTGAAGCGGGCCGCCTCAGCCTTCCAGACCAGATTAACTGCATTTAACAGCAGATCCATTTGTTTAATCCACAACCACACACTCACACATGCTTAGTCAGCTGATAAGAACCATTTTTAGCCACCATAACTTTCCGACACATGTACGGGTGGGATTCGAGCACGGTTTCCATGAAACGATCTTAACGGTTACCCGAATACTATAAATACCCCACCCCACAACTTCAAAACCCACTAGAATTTTGATCTTAGAAACTCTAAGTTGAAACCATTGTTTCATACCTGAGATTCTTGGATCGAGATTAGCATTCGGGGACCCTTCGTAAGTATTCTTTCGTTCTTTTATTGCTTTTCGAGTCCTTTCGAGTCTGAAAGTCAAACTTTGTTTGACTTTCTGCGTTGACCAGTTTATGGTCAATGCGAAGTTCGTTTGAACTTCGCAACGTGAGTGTAATCACGTTGGTTATAGTCCCTTGGGACTATGCCTACTGATTACCACGTTGTCTAGGGTCGTAGGGTAAGCGATCTAATAAATCGCTTATACCTTCGAACCCGACCCATTTGGTCGATCATTAGGATCCGACCAAATACATTAGGTGACCATAGTAGGTAGGGAATAACCTTCCGAGGTTATACCCTATGGTCGCTTCGTTTGAATAGTTGTATGATAGGTTGTTTATATGCCTTAGGTAAATTACCAGAATACCCTTTTCATGTATAATCAGTAATTAAGCATATGTAACCTAAACTTTTGTCACATAACTGATTATGTAACATGTTTAGGCATATAACACTTGTCATAGGACTAGTTAGACGTTCCGAACGCGTTTCACGCGAACGACGCGTTAAAGTAACATAAGCTACCTAAACGGGTCGTAATGGGTCGTAAACACTTAGGTTAAGTTTCATTTAGTATGTAGGCTTTGTTGAACCATATTACATGAGTCTCCATACTCGTTTGGTTTACAAACCCTCATGCTACCCGATCTTCCGATTTAGGTCCGGTTTATTAACATAGTTACCTATATTAGGTGCCGTTTGATATCCGTGATCTCTAGCATTGTTTGGTTGTCACTCGAGAACTACTGAGCAATCTCAAGTGAGTACATAGACCCCTCTTTTATTGTTTTCCAAACTGTTTTGGGGTGAAACACATGTGCCTACTTGTTACATTCATGCTTTCCCGTTTTCACATCATATACCTGCTATGTTCGTTAGTACATTATAGTACATTATAGTACATGATTTCATTACATTTTATGCTATGTATGTCCATTGTGTGCATACTTAGTACATTGTTTTACATTACATTTTGTTGCATATGCTCATCCAGTATATGAACACATTATATTACATTTTGAACCGTTTATAACTATTTGACTATGTAAACCGTTGTAATCATTTGACTACGTGAACCGTTTGTATCTGTGAACCGTTTGTATCTGTGAACCGTTTGTATCTGTGAACCGTTTGTGTCTGTGAACCATTTATATCTGTGAACCGTTTGTATCTGTGAACCATTTGTATCTGTGAACCGTTTGTATCTGTGAACCGTTTGTATCTGTGAACCGTTTGTATCTGTGAACCGTTTGTATCTGTGAACCGTTTGTATCTGTGAACCGTTTGTATCTGTGAACCATTTGTAACTGTGAACCGTTTGTATCTGTGAACTGTTTGTATCTGTGAACCGTGTGAACCGTATTTGACCATACATAAACATTTCTACAATTGTTAAACATTACTTTGGTGGTTTGGTTTGATTAAGTGATTAAGTAACGATGCGTGTGTAATATGATACAAGCATGGTGGATACGCCGCTGGTACTTCCTATATATAAGTGTTTGTATGGTATTACATATCGTAGCGTTATTTGAATCATTTCAGTTTGAGACATATAACATTTTATACAAATAACATACTTTTCACAAGACATTGTTTTACAAAACAACATATCTTATACAAACTCATTTTACATGGTTATTCATTTAACCATACATTATTCTCTTATTTATACATATCATCGGATCTTATCGATTTTCAAATGATTTACAAAACAAAGCAAATAACAAGGTTCATGACTAAACATTTTCTCAAACATAAGTCATGAAACCTATTATCACAAAACCTATGTATCTCACAGGCATTTTTATGCTGACGTACCTATTTTCACATGTGTTTTTCAGGAGCTGTTGCATAAGATGATCAAGATACACATAGGCAGACTTGGGCTTTAGTGACAATAAAAGATGCAAGACTAGTTAATTATGTTGTATTTCTTTGTTTGTTAAGACATTGTAACACTTTTAATCAATAAAAAGAAACTTCAATTGCCATGGATTTGAAACAATTAATTCTGTTACAACACTCCCCGATGTTTCCGCCACGTTTTGTATGTTCTACGTGGTCGGGGTGTGACAGAAAAGATGGTATCAGAGCCAATGGTTATAGGGAATTAGGTTATTAGTAATGCTTTGACCTAGTCTATAACCTTTCTAGGACCCTAACGCGAGTTTACTTGCGTTTAGTCATAAAACAATACTGTCACCTATCCTTAGGCGACGACCACAACAAGAACATAAATTTCAAAACCGCTTTGAAAACTAATCATCTGTTCCAGGATGATTAATTACTAGGTTTTGAACCCTCTATTGTAAGGTTTTGAACCCTCTGTTATAAGGTTTTGAACCCCTTTGAGTTTTCAAAATCTCGTCAAGGTTTTGGGTTTTAAATAATGTGAACACGTGCAAACTGGAAGGGTGAATGCCTGTATTCTGGGTTTTCTGTCTAGGCAAGCACTTCGTATATATCTCATCAGACGCGAGACCAGTTGTGCTTACCTGGGAATTCTTGGGATGAGTGTTCATTTATAGGCGAGCATGTCTTCGCGATACATTATTTTTGACCTATTTACTTTGATTAATCACCGGGGTCGTTTGTTGCTTTGTAGTAACAAACAAATGACCACTATCCTTGCTTTCATCAGATTTGTTTCATCTCATTCTTTTCGTCTAATTCTCTCACTCGTTTCCTTTCATGTTTCCTCTTTTAGAATGCCTCCTCGACGCGAAAACCAGATAGCGACTGCCGAACTGGCAGAAATCATTGCGCAGCAAATGGCTGCTCAATTCCCAAACCTCTTTGCTCAATGGAATCAAGCCAACAACAACAACAATGGTCCATGCAATTTCAAGAGTTTTAACTCGGCGAAACCACTCAAGTTTAGTGGTTCTGAGGGAGCGACTGGGCTTCTTCAATGGTTCGAGAGCATTGAGAATACTTTCTGCCACGTGCAGTGTCCTGACAATCGCAAGGTCGAGTTTGCTTCGAGTGTGTTCCAGAAGAGAGCCCTTACGTGGTGGAACGGGGTTATGAGAGATCGTGGTGCAGAAGTTACTCTAGCACAGACATGGGCTGAACTTAGGGCCCTTATGATGAAGGAATTCTGTCCTCGTCATGAGATCAGGACCTTGGAAAGGGAATTCAACAATCTTGAGCAAGACAGCGGTGAGCATCGAGCCTACACGGACCGTTATGAGGAGTTAAGTCTGTTATGCCCAAACATGGTCACGCCTTTGGATAAGGCAATCGAAAAGTACATTGATGGCCTCCCTGACTCAATACAAGACATTGTGACTGGCAGCAACCCTACTACAGTTAGACAGGCCATTGAGCTATCTGCAACCTTGACTGAATCAAAGATCAGGAAAGGTAAACTTTTCCGAAAAGGTGACAAGAAGCCGGTCGAGGAATCAAAACCAATCGAGGAATCAAAGACCATGGATGAACAGACTGGATCCCCTAAAAAGCCAAAGAAGCGAAAGGCTTCTCAGAACTTCGCCATGGTTACTCACAATGATCAAGCCGCCCCCAACCAACCAGCTCAACCCCCTGCTAGGAAGCCATACAATGGAACTGCACCCTTGTGCAACCAATGTTGCCTCCATCATCATGCCAATGTAAAGTGCCGCAAATGCCAAACTTGTGGACTTATAGGCCATACAGCAAGAGTCTGCCCAGCTGCAACTGCACCAAACCAAGCTGGCAACAATACCGCTCAAGGTCGTTTTCTACCAGGTTCTTGCTTCAACTGTGGCGAGATGGGTCATTTCCGAAGAAATTGCCCAAAACTTGCTAATGCAAATCCAGCACAGGGATGAGCATCTGACCGACAACATCGTTTAGAAATAATCACGTCTTATGTATTATTTTCTTTTGTTGTCAAGGTCCATGAAACAGTTGTTATCATTGTTTATAAATAAATCTTTTATTTACATTACAATGTATTTATGTGGTTGCATGTATAAACAACATATCTCTTACAATACCGACAATCAAGGAACCGTATTCCTTGAAAGACAGACTACCCCCAAACTTTCTTCCACTTTATGATCTCTTGCATTTTCCACGAAATTCCTAAGTACCCGTTCCTTCTAAGGAAACGAAGTACAAGGCGCAAGTTACAACACTGGATGAATACCCAAAGTACCACTATAAATCCTTAATAGGGTACCTAAGGGTATTTCCGTAAATCCTAAAATTTGTTGTGCTCCCAAATTCGAATATTACGTTTCTTTGAAAACAAAATTGAAATTTTTGGGAGATCTTCCTATCTCTTCAGATAGATTCCAGAGGACATTGAAGTCCATCAACTGGTTTCCATATCCGTTCTCAATCGATAACAAATTAATAACAAATTAATAACCAAGTTAAACAACTATGTGATTATGTGCTTATGAACATTACAAGACAAACCGTGCGGACTGTGCAAGGAATTACGTAATTATGGATGCATACATAATTATGGAATTTAGTGCACAGAAACCACAGCGAGCCTTGTCATGTGCCTAGAAGTTAACTCTATTCATTTCCATTTCTGAGGAAGCACCCGTTGAAAATGACTCCGTTTGTTCATTTTCGTTTCTGAAGATTGTCCGTTGAGGAAATGAATATCCGTTTGTCTATCATTTTCATTTCCATTTCTGAGGAAGCACCCGTTGAAAATGACTCCGTTTGTTCATTTTCGTTTCTGAAGATTGTCCGTTGAGGAAATGAATATCCGTTTGTCTACCCTTTTCATTTCCATTTCTGAGGAAGCACCCGTTGAAAATGACTCCGTTTGTTCATTTTCGTTTCTGAAGATTGTCCGTTGAGGAAATGAATATCCGTTTGTCTATCATTTTCATTTCCATTTCTGAGGAAGCACCCGTTGAAAATGACTCCGTTTGTTCATTTTCGTTTCTGAAGATTGTCCGTTGAGGAAATGAATATCCGTTTGTCTATCATTTTCATTTCCGTTTCTGAGGAAGCACCCGTTGAAAATAACTCCGTTTGATCATTTTCGTTTCTGAAGATTGTCCGTTGAGGAAATGAATATCCGTTTGTCTATCATTTTCATTTCCATTTCTGAGGAAGCACCCGTTGAAAATAACTCCGTTTGTTCATTTTCGTTTCTGAAGATTTATCCGTTGAGGAAATGAATATCTGTTTGTTTCTCCTTTTCATTTCCATTTTTTATGAAGCACCCGTTGAAAATGACTCCGTAAGTTCATTTTAAGTTTCTGAAGATTTCCCGTTGAGGAAATGAATCCCCGTTTGTTTATTCCTTCATTTCCGCTTCTGAAGAATACTTATTGAGGAAAATGACTCCGTCTGTTCATTTTCGTTCTGAAGAATGTCCGTTAAGGAAATGACAGGATTATGCCTTACATATCTCTGGTGATTATTTGACACAAAGTCACAAATAGACTCCTACGAATAAATTTCGGGACGAAATTTCCTAAAGTAGGGGAGACTGTGACACCTGTGTCACTTCAACCATCAAACAAATACCAAACCAATGAAATATTGTATTTCATACTTTGGACTTGTATAAATATGTGTATCTTTTGCACATATCAACTCTTGTTGGATTTCAAGCTCTAAATCGCTTTCTGGAAGGTTATACGCGCACTGATGCGTAGATATAACCAGTTTAATGCAACGAACACTCCGGAATAGTGAAATAGGCTTAACATACCTTAAATAACCTTTACATAACTTAGAAATAAGTTTTAAAGGCTTTGGTATGGCAAAATCAAGTTAAATCGCTTACAGGGACTAAAGTTGACAAACTGCGAAAGTATGCCAATTTGAACTGTAACAGACATTCCGGAACGTGACCATAAGTTAAAAATACCCTAAATATCCTTTACATAGCTTAGAAATAGGCTTTAAGGGGTTCGGTGTGCTAAAATAAACTTCTGGGTCATTCAGGGACTAAAAGCGTCAAAAACTGCACAAGTTTGCATTTTCGCGCATAACTTACGTTCTGAATACATCCGGACATCCAAAAATTTATGTAAGCACTAAAATATTTTATTTTAGTGTTTGGCATGAGAAAAATCCATTCGTCGCGTCATTTGGATCGTTTTTCGCGCTTGTGCGCATTCCGTCGTAATTAAGCGAACATCGCGTTCGTACGACCAAACGAACCAACATCCGACATATTTTTGAGCATGTTTCATGTCCACAATGTTTAGGCATCATTTTAGGGCCTTAAAGTTGGCTTTACGGGCCTTAGAAGTGCCGGAAATGGGCTTAAACACGTGCAGGGGCTGAAACTGTCATTTTTGAAAGTTATATGCTGATCAGAAGGGCCATGCGGCCCGCATTAGCTTTGTCTGATCCTGAAGCGGGCCGCCTCAGCCTTCCAGACCAGATTAACTGCATTTAACAGCAGATCCAGCTGTTTAATCCACAACCACACACTCACACATGCTTAGTCAGCTGATAAGAACCATTTTTAGCCACCATAACTTTCCGACACATGTACGAGTGGGATTCGAGCACGGTTTCCATTAAACGATCTTAACGGTTACCCGAATACTATAAATACCCCACCCCACAACTTCAAAACCCACTAGAATTTTGATCTTAGAAACTCTAAGTTGAAACCATTGTTTCATACCTGAGATTCTTGGATCGAGATTAGCATTCGGGGACCCTTCGTAAGTATTCTTTCGTTCTTTTATTGCTTTTCGAGTCCTTTCGAGTCTGAAAGTCAAACTTTGTTTGACTTTCTGCGTTGACTAGTTTATGGTCAATGCGAAGTTCGTTTGAACTTCGCAACGTGAGTGTAATCACGTTGGTTATAGTCCCTTGGGACTATGCCTACTGATTACCACGTTGTCTAGGGTCGTAGGGTAAGCGATCTAATAAATCGCTTATACCTTCGAACCCGACCCATTTGGTCGATCATTAGGATCCGACCAAATACATTAGGTGACCATAGTAGGTAGGGAATAACCTTCCGAGGTTATACCCTATGGTCGCTTCATTTGAATAGTTGTATGATAGGTTGTTTATATGCCTTAGGTAAATTACCAGAATACCCTTTTCATGTATAATCGGTAATTAAGCATATGTAACCTAAACTTTTGTCACATAACTGATTATGTAACATGTTTAGGCATATAACACTTGTCATAGGACTAGTTAGACGTTCCGAACGCGTTTCACGCGAACGACGCGTTAAAGTAACATAAGCTACCTAAACGGGTCGTAATGGGTCGTAAACACTTAGGTTAAGTTTCATTTAGTATGTAGGCTTTGTTGAACCATATTACACGAGTCTCCATACTCGTTTGGTTTACAAACCCTCATGCTACCCGATCTTCCGATTTAGGTCCGGTTTATTAACATAGTTACCTATATTAGGTGCCGTTTGATATCCGTGATCTCTAGCATTGTTTGGTTGTCACTCGAGAACTACTGAGCAATCTCAAGTGAGTACATAGACCCCTCTTTTATTGTTTTCCAAACTGTTTTGGGGTGAAACACATGTGCCTACTTGTTACATTCATGCTTTCCCGTTTTCACATCATATACCTGCTATGTTCGTTAGTACATTATAGTACATTATAGTACATGATTTCATTACATTTTATGCTATGTATGTCCATTGTGTGCATACTTAGTACATTGTTTTACATTACATTTTGTTGCATATGCTCATCCAGTATATGAACACATTATATTACATTTTGAACCGTTTATAACTATTTGACTATGTAAACCGTTGTAATCATTTGACTACGTGAACCGTTTGTATCTGTGAACCGTTTGTATCTGTGAACCGTTTGTATCTGTGAACCGTTTGTGTCTGTGAACCATTTATATCTGTGAACCGTTTGTATCTGTGAACCGTTTGTATCTGTGAACCGTTTGTATCTGTGAACCGTTTGTATCTGTGAACCGTTTGTATCTGTGAACCGTTTGTATCTGTGAACCGTTTGTATCTGTGAACCGTGTGAACCGTATTTGACCATACATAAACATTTCTACAATTGTTAAACATTACTTTGGTGGTTTGGTTTGATTAAGTGATTAAGTAACGATGCGTGTGTAATATGATACAAGCATGGTGGATACGCCGCTGGTACTTCCTATATATAAGTGTTTGTATGGTATTACATATCGTAGCGTTATTTGAATCATTTCAGTTTGAGACATATAACATTTTATACAAATAACATACTTTTCACAAGACATTGTTTTACAAAACAACATATCTTATACAAACTCATTTTACATGGTTATTCATTTAAGCATACATTATTCTCTTATTTATACATATCATCGGATCTTATCGATTTTCAAATGATTTACAAAACAAAGCAAATAACAAGGTTCATGACTAAACATTTTCTCAAACATAAGTCATGAAACTTATTTTCACAAAACCTATGTATCTCACAGGCATTTTTATGCTGACGTACCTATTTTCACATGTGTTTTTCAGGAGCTGTTGCATAAGTTGATCAAGATACACATAGGCAGACTTGGGCTTTAGTGACAATAAAAGATGCAAGACTAGTTAATTATGTTGTATTTCTTTGTTTGTTAAGACATTGTAACACTTTTAATCAATAAAACGAAACTTCAATTGCCATGGATTTGAAACAATTAATTCTGTTACAACACTCCCCGATGTTTCCGCCACGTTTTGTATGTTCTACGTGGTCGGGGTGTGACAACCGGGCATATACTGATAGATATGAGGAGCTGAGTTTGTTATGCCCAACAATGGTTACCCCACTCGAGAAGGCTATCGAGAGGTATATCGATGGCCTACCTGACTCTGTACAAGACATCGTTACTGGTAGTAACCCTACCACAGTCCGTCAGGCAATCGAGCTATCTGCGACATTGACTGAGTCACAAGTTCGGAAGGGTAAGCTGCATAGAAAAGGTGACAAGGGTAAGAAGCAGTCGTCTGACAAAGAGGATAGCAAGAAAGGTAAAAACAAGAAGGGTAAGGATTCTGGTTCCTCGAAGGGTTCTAGGAAGCGTAAGGCTTCCCAAAACTACGCCGTTACTGCACAGGCAAATCAAGCTGCACCAAATTAGCCTGCGCAACCACCTGCCAAGAAACCTTATCTTGGCAATGCACCTTTGTGCAACAGATGTAACGGTCATCATCAACCGCACCTCTAGTGCCGTCATTGCACCAACTGTGGAAGATCTGGTCATCTTGCTGACACATGCTGCATTCCTGCTAATCAAAATTGGGCAATTCAGAACCCGGCTCAACAAGTTGCTCAGCCTCTTGCTCAGCAACAAGGTCAAGCTGCACGACCACACTACCCACCAGGTTCTTGTTATAACTGTGGGGGATCTAACCCACTACCGTAATCAATGTCCAAGATTGGTGAATGTGAATCCAGCTCAGGCTCAGGCTCGAGGTCGAGTCTTCAACATGAATGCACAAGAGGAGCAAGCAGACAATGAAGTGGTTAACGGTACGTTCTTTGTTAATAATCAACCCGCATCTGTTCTTTTTGATTCTGGTGCCGATAAGAGTTTTGTGTCATTATCTTTTGAGCCATTGCTTCGCGTGTCTAGAACGAAACTAGGTAAGCCTTTGACAGTAGAAGTTGCGAGTGGTGATCCCGTTGTTCTTGATTCTGTTCTTCGAAATTGCCAATTGAACCTTAACAACCATATTTTTTCCATTGACCTCACGCCAATGCAACTTGGGAGCTTCGACATTATTGTGGGTATGGATTGGTTAGCCAAGCATCACGCAGAGGTAGTTTGTTTTGAGAAGATCGTTCGTGTGCCGCTTTCATCTGGTGAGATCCTACAGGTTCATGGTGTGAAGCCTGCTAGTAGTCTCAAGCTCATGTCTTGTTTTCAAGCTCGGAAGTATCTGTGAAAGAACTATGTGGCCTTCTTGGCACATGTTGTAGCAGATAAAGGTAAAGGTAAGTCCATTCAAGATATCCCAGTTGTTCAGGATTATCCGGAGTTGTTTGCTGAAGAGTTACCTGGATTACCCCCTGCACGCCAAGTCGAGTTCCGTATTGATCTTGTACCCGGTGCAAATCCTATTGCCAGATCTCTGTATCGTCTTGCACCGTCTGAAATGCAAGAGTTGTCTAAGCAGCTTCAGGAGCTTTCTGACAAAGGTTTTATTCGTCCTAGTTTTTCACCTTGGGGTGCTCCCGTTCTTTTTGTCAAGAAGAAGGATGGATCTTTCAGGATGTGCATCGATTACCGTGAGCTTAACAAGCTTACCATCAAGAATCGATATCCCCTACCTCGCATTGATGATCTCTTTGACCAGTTACAAGGCGCTTCTTATTTTTCAAAGATCGATCTGCGTTCTGGGTATCATCAACTTCGTGTGCATGAAGAAGATATTCCCAAGACAGCGTTCCGCACTCGTTATGGGCATTATGAGTTCACTGTTATGCCATTCGGGTTGACTAATGCTCCTGCTGTTTTCATGGACTTGATGAATAGGGTTTGCAAGCCTTATTTAGATAAGTTCATCATCGTTTTTATTGATGACATTTTGATATACTCTAAGACGCAAGCTGATCATGAGCAACATCTTCGTCTTACTCTGGAACTCCTGAAGAAAGAGCAACTTTTCGCCAAATTCTCCAAGTCCGAATTTTGACTTAAAGAAGTTCAATTTTTGGGTCATATCATCAACGAACAAGGTATTCATGTAGATCCCTCCAAGATCAGTGCGATTAAGGATTGGGATACGCCTACTACTCCTACCGAAGTTCGTTCTTTTCTTGGTCTCGCGGGTTATTACCGCCGCTTCATCGAAAATTTCTCAAAGATTGCAGTTCCTCTAACTGCTCTAACTCAGAAGAATAAGCCCTTTGAATGGGGTTCTAAACAAGAAGTAGTGTTTCAGACCTTGAAGCAGAAGCTTTGTGACGCTCCTATTCTATCATTGCCTGAGGGTAATGATGATTTTGTCATGTACTGCGATGCATCTAATTTGGGACTTGGCTGTGTTCTGATGCAAAGGAACAAAGTCATAGCATATGCATCGAGGCAGTTGAAGGTGCATGAGAAAAACTACCCCACTCATGATCTTGAGTTGGGTGCAGTTGTGTTCGCTCTTAAAATCTGGAGACACTATTTGTATGGTACAAAATGTGTGGTTTTCACAGACCACAAAAGTCTTCAGCACGTCTTTAATCAGAAAGAACTCAACATGAGGCAACGACGTTGGGTTGAACTTCTAAACGACTATGACTGCGAAATTCGCTACCATCCTGGTAAGGCGAATGTCGTGGCTGACGCATTGAGTTGTAAGGAACGTACTAAGCTTCATTGTGTTCGTGTTCAATCTGATATTCAAGCTCGATCTAATATTCAAGCCCGCATCTCTCAGGCTCAACATGGTTGTGTTTCACAAGACTTGATGGGTAAGGAATTACCCTATCACATTAAGCCTGATCTTGAACTAAAGGACGATGGATCATATTATTTCATGGACCGTTTGTGGGTCCCAAGCCTAGATGATCTCCGCACTTTGCTTATGGATGAAGCTCATAAGTCTCGTTATTCTATTCATCCTGGTTCAGATAAGATGTATAAGGATCTTCGTACTCAGTATTGGTGGCCTGGTATGAAGAAAGACATTGCCTTGTATGTTTCAAAATACCTTACTTGTCTTAAGGTTAAGGCTGAACACCAACATCCTTCTGGTCTTTTAGAGCAACCAGAGATTCCAGTTTGGAAATGGGAAAACTTCGCTATGGATCTTGTAACACCTGTGCCTCCACGGCCATCAAACAAATACCAAACCAATGAAATATTATATTTCATACTTGGGATTTGTAAAATTATGTGTATCTTTTACACATATCAACTCTTGTTTGATTTTAAGCTTTAAATCGCTTTCTGGAGGGTTATACGCGCTCTGATGCGTAAATATAACCAGTTTAATCCAACGAACACTCCGGAATAGTGAAATAGGCTTAACATACCTTAAATAACCTTTACATAACTTAGATATAAGTTTTGGAAGGTTTGGTGTGGTGAAATCAAAGTTTAATCGCTTACAGGGACTAAAATTGACAAACTGCGAAAGTATGCCAATTTGAACTGTAACAGACATTCTGGAACATGACCATAAGTTAAACATACCATAAATATCCTTCACATAGCTTAGAAATAGGCTTTGAGGTGTTCGGTGTGCTAAAATAAACTTTTGTGTCATTCAGGGACTAAAAGTGTCAAAAAGTGCACAAGTTTGCATTTTCGCGCATAACTTACGTTCTGAATACATCTGGACATCCAAAAATTTATGTAAGCATGACTACATTATATTTTAGTGTTCGCCATAAGAAAAATCCATTCGTCGCGTCATTTGGATCGTTTTTCGCGCTTATGCGCATTCCGTCGTAATTAAGCGAACATCGCGATCGTACGGCCAAACGAACCGACATCTGAGATATTTTTGAGCATGTTTTGAGTTCCCTATACTTTAACTTCATTTTAGAGCCTTGAAATGAGGTTAACGGGGTTCAAACGCATCGAAAATCGCTTAAACGGGCTGCAGGGACTAAACCTGTCACTTTTGAAACTTTTCTGAAACAGGGGGGTCAGTGGCGTAGCGCGACTGCCTAGGCCCTTACCCGTCGCGCTACGCGACTGCCTATTCTGGCAGAAACATGCAGAAAACTCATTTTTCGCATTTTCGGGACCAGATTCGATGTATCGACAGCTGTTTACAGCTGTTATCCACCCCTAAAAACCTTGCCACATGTTAATACCTTATGGTGAGTGTCCAATTAACCCACCATAACATTCCGACAAGTGTACGGGTGGGATTAAGGCACGATTTTCGACAAACGATCCTAACGGTTCGGGTATTACTATAAATACCCCATCACCCCAACCTCATTTCTTACAAGAATTCTGATTTTGAGAGCTCTAAGTTGAAACCATTGTTTCATACCTGAGTTCTTGGATCGGGATTAGCATTCGGGGACCCTTCGTAAGTATTCTTTCGTTCTTTTCCTTATTTTACTGCTTTTCGAGTCAGAAAGTCAAACTTTGTTTGACTTTCAGCGTTGACCAGTAATGGTCAATGCGAAGTTCGTTTGAACTTCGCAACGTGAGTGTAATCACGTTGGTTATAGTCCCTTGGGACTATGCCCACTGATTACCACGTTGTCTAGGGTCGTAGGGTAGGCGATCTGATAAATCGCCTATACCTTCGAACTCGACCCATTTGGTCGATCATTAGGATCCGACCAAATAGATTAGGTGACCATAGTAGGTAGGGAATAACCTTCCGAGGTTATACCCTATGGTCACATCGTTTGAGTAGTTGTATGATAGGTAGTTTATATGCCTTAGGTAAATTACCAGAATACCCTTTTCATGTATAATTGGTAATTAAGCATATGTAACCTAAACTTTTGTCACATAACTGATTATGTAACATGTTTAGGCATATAACACTTGTCATAGGACTAGTTAGACGGTCCGAACGCGTTTCACGCGCACGACACGTTAAAGTAGCATATGTTACCTTAATGTGTCGCGATGGGTCGAAAGCACTTAGGTTTGGTTTCATTGTAGTATGTAGGCCTTGTTAAACCATATCATATGAGTTCCAATACTCATTTGGTTTACCAAGCCTCATCCTATCCGATCTCCCGATTTAAGTCCGGTTTATTTATATAGTTTTAGATTGCCGACTGATTTCGTGCTCCCTCTAGCTTTGTTTGGTTGTTGTTCAAGACCTCCAAGCATTATCAGGCGAGTACATTTTCCCCTATTTTACTGTTTTCAATTGTTTTGGGGTGACTCATATGTGCTAAATGTTTTCGATGTTATAACGATGGTTTCAAAAACAATTAAGGCGATTTATACAAAACTAATAACGATTTCATAAAGTGAACAAACTTGTTGGTTGTAGTTACATAACAAATGACATTCATTAGCAATGATCAAGCCGACCAGTATTAGGTTATGGTACCATAGGATCTGACAAATCCCGTTATTTACTACACCCGTGGTTATGTGTGGGTATGGTAGGTAGCGACTGAATCTGTAATTATTAACTTACCCTATGGAGGTTTGTTAATACGAAAACGAGAAGCGACGAAAACGAGAAGCGACGAAAGTCACGAAGGTTTGAATGTTATTAGCGAGACGACCTTATAAGTAGTTTCACGACCTAAAACGAATTAAACGATTTACGATTGGTTTTCACACGATGTTTTAACGATTGGGTAACGATTGGGTTTCACACGATGTTTTAACGATTGGGTAAACGATTGGCTTCAAAGCGATATACGATATAATTTTGGTTATACATATTACATGATTTACATTTGGGCATGAACATTACTTTGGTGGTTTGGTTTGGATTAAGTGATTAAGTAACAATGCGTGTGGAATATGATACAAGCATGGTGGATACGCCGCTGGTACTTCCTATATATAAGTGTTTGTATGGTATTACATATTGTAGCGTTATTTGAATCATTTCAGTTTGAGACATAGAACATTTTATACAAGTAACATACTTTTCACAAGACATTTATTTACAAACAACTTATCTTATACAAACTCATTTTACATGGTTATTCATTTAATCATGCATTATTCTCTTATTTATACATATCACCTGAACTTATCATTGTTTTTCAAATAATTTACTAAAACAAATGTTTTTGGGTTAAGAGTCATGGCTACGAGGTTTTACAAATTATAACCCGCTTGATTTGAGTTGGTTAATTAAGTTGCAATATTATACTCTTTTCAAAACAAGGTTTTTAAATAAAGTATTGCAACGTCTAAACTAGCCATGATTTCGACACTCCTACAAAACCTATGTACTCGCCAGCATTTCTTTGCTGACCTCGTTTTCACATATGTTTCAGGTATTGTTGAATGATATCGATTGATAAGATGCATGCCCACATAGGACTGGACAAGGCCTTAGTGACTCAATAACAATGATAGACTATGTTTAAATAGTGTATTTAGATTTCAAGACGATGTAATTATTCAATGTTTAATAAAACGAAACACTTTTGATATCCATGGTTATGAAACATTAATTCTGTTGCAACACGCCCCGATGTTTCCGCCGTGATTTGTTGTTTTACGCGGTCGGGGTGTGACAGATCTTGTTACCAAACTTCCGCGCACTAAGAAAGGTCATGATGCCATCTGGGTAGTTGTTGATCGTCTTACTAAGTCAGCGCATTTCTTGCCAATCCATGAGGATCTATCTGCTGAAAAGTTGGCTAAAATTTATGTGGATGAAATCGTATCTCGACATGGTGTTCCTTTGAACATTATTTCTGATAGAGATGCTCGCTTCTCTTCTCGTTTTTGGAGAACCATGCAATCTGCTATGGGGACCCAACTAAATCTGAGCACTGCTTATCATCCACAATCTGATGGTCAATCTGAAAGAACAATCCAGACCCTGGAGGATATGCTTAGAGCCTGTGTGATCGATTTTGGTGGTAGTTGGGATTCACATCTTCCATTGATTGAATTCTCCTACAACAACAGTTATCACTCCAGCATCAACATGGCTCCTTTTGTCACACCCCGACCATGTAAAACAACAAATCGTGGTGGAAACGTCGGGGAGTGTTGTAACAGAAGTATTGTTTCAAACCATGGATACAAAGAGTTTCGTTTTATTGGATATTAAACATTGTCTTAAAGTTAAACAAGCAAGTCAAACATAGTCTATCATCGTTATTAAATCACTAAGGCCTCGTCCGGTCCTAAGTGAGCATGCATCCTATTCGCAATAAACATTAAGCAACATCACCTGAAATGTATGTAAAAACAAAGTCAGGAAAGAAATGCTGGCGAGCACATAGTTTTTGTGTGTGTGTCAGATTCATGGCTCGTTTACATGTTGAAATAACTCGTACAACTTCGTTGTTCGATAGGAGAAAACCTTGTTTTGTAAAATGTTTGTATTGTAAAATCAATAACCAAGTCAAAACAGATTGGTTATAATTTATAAACCTTGATGCCATGAATCTTAACCCAAAACATTTGTTTTCGTAAACCAAATCGTAAATTGTCCTCGTAATAAAACTCGTATGGTTTATATCGTTTAGTAAACCTCATTGTGTAACATCGTTTAACTCGTTCTCGTTATAGATCATCGTTCACTTGTTTAAATCGTTCATAATCGTTTAATCGTTCAAAATCCTTCTCGTACAAATCGTTCTCGTTTTAATTGTGAAAACTACTTTTGGTCGTCTTGCTAATAACATTCAAACCTTTGTGACTCATCCATCGTTCAACTCGTTCTTGCATTAACAAACCTCCAAAGGGTAAGTTAACAATCATCAGATTCAGTCGTTACCCACCTCACCCACACATAACCATGGGTGCAGTCTGATAACGGGATTTGTCGGATCCTATGGTACCATAACCTAATACTGGTCGGCTTGATCAATGCTAATTAATGTTATTCGTTATGTAACTACCACCAACAAGTTCATTCACATTATCGAAATCGTTATTAGTTTTGTATAAACCATCTCAATCGTTTTGAAACCATCGTTAGAATATTGAAATCGTTTTGATACATATGAATCACCCCAAAACAATCGAAAACAGTAAAAAGAGGGGATCTATGTACTCACCTTTGGGTGCGTTTTTATATGTTAACACAATCCCACAATTTGTTTATTTGTCCTAAATTAAATAAGAATGATTTAATAATCAAAACTCACAAAAATACATGAGTTTCTCCGATACTTAGAATTTTCACATAACTTTTAGATTTCTCAAAAAGTTATTATTTTTTATTATATTGGTGTATTTGTGTATATATACTCAAGCGTAATACACATAATCTTGTCAACACTAACACATCATCATACACATATTGTAAAATACATAGCACATTGTAACACATAAAATAATCCATGAACAACCCATTCTAGTGTATGTCGAAAAACACTTATTTTAGCGATTCGGTGACATTTTTGGGCGTCGGAAGTCACGTATGACTAACCAAACACCAAGTAACCTTAATATAAGTTAAAATACTTGTTTTTATATCAAAAATATCAGTTTGGTTACTGATCTAAAACAGTTTGATAAAAATCCTCCGAAAAAGCGATTTTTGACCGTTTTACCGCATAGTTTTGCATCAAACGTTACCCGAACCATCCCAAATCGAAACGACTTGAAATTTTAACATAACCCATGTTATTTACTGAATAAAATAATGGTTATAATCATGATAGTGCAGGTCTTAAACAAAGCACATATATCATGCAAATTTCACATAATTTACCACTTTTTAAGCTATATGTACAACATGCAAAGCTATCAAAACCTATGTCAAAGTTTCATACCATTATAATGTACCAAATAATAATATTTTTAGTGTTTATAACCTGATCTAAAACATTTTTGTCATACAACCCTTTTTTACCATTTCTTGAGCTTTACATCAACATGTATATTCATGTACAAGTGCCTAAAGCATACTATCATAGCAACATCATTTTTTTATGAGTTTAAAAGCATCAAATATGTGTTATATTCAGATTTATTTGCTGATGTAATTTACATTTAACATATCATACATAAATCACCAAATACTTATATTTTTACCACCATTCAAGAACATGTAATAACATAAACAAGTACTTAACAAGATATCAAACTTCAAAACTCATATACACACATACATATGTACGGTTATACATATATATATACACCACCATTTTTATTACTTGTATCAAGACCCATTTCATGTTAGATTTCAAGTTTAGTGAAAATTCAAAGATTCAAGAGAAACTTCAATCATCAAGAACAACCAAGAATCAAAAGTATGATTTAAACATAATGTTATACCTTCAAGATTCGAGTAGGTTGTGGGATGAGATTTTTTATGATAGGAAGCTTGAATCACTTGGAAACACCTTGGAAACACCTTTGATTCTTGACAACCACTTGAAATATGCTTGAAAAGGGACTTGAATGTGATGAACAAAGCTTGAAGAAGATGAAGATAGAGAGAGGGAGATGGGGACGGTTCAAGGGGAGAGAGAATGAGGAAGTTTGAGTGTTGAGTGAAGATGTGATCTATGGAAGATATGGAAATAAATAGAACAAGATCTAGTAATATCCAAGTAAAATCTAATAAAATCCAAGAATATCAAAGTGTATCAAGTATGATCTAGGAAAATATATGGTTGGGTCCCCATAATATTGAATCCGTAAGTTTGAGTATGGGGGGGGGGGGTAAGTGTAAATTTGTTGGTAAATAAGATAAAAGTAGGTGTTTAACTGGATACCGGTTATTTTATCTAGCGTTTAAATCCCGATTTATGGCGTTCTAAATTATTTTTATTATTCAATAAATATAATCTCTCCAAAATATTACTGAAATAAATTTCAGTTGCCAAGACTGGCTGCGTTGTCTGCGTTTTGCAGTAGAAGCACTGTGTTGCGAAGAAACACGCGGTACGCGCTTAAACTTGAAAAATAATGTTTTTAGGCGTTTTAATTTATTTTTCAACACGAACCTGATTAAAATAAAATTTTAATCATAACAAAATATTTTTGGGATTTAAATATTATCCGGGCGGTCACCAACGTTCGTTTCGCAGTTTTGTCGTAATTAGTTCTTTTAGTTCAAATAAACATGTTTTTGCCATACCGAATCCTTTGAAACTTATTTCTAAGTTATGTAAAGGATATTTAGGGTATGTTTGGCTTACATCACAGTTCCGGAGTGTACGTCGCGTTAAACTGATTGCGTTTAGGCACCAGTTTGCGTAGAACCTTCCAGAAAGTGATTTAAAGCTTGAAATCGAAATCGAATCAAATTGTAAAATCATCACACACAATAACACATATAATAACACCAAAGCACATTGTTTTATTGATAACTGATATTGTTTTACATTAAACGATGATTACAGAACACAGTTGTCACAGTCTCCCCTACTTTAGGAAATTTTGTCTCGAAATTTTATTTAGAGGAAACTTGTGAAAACAAATGCGGATATTTCATCTTCATCTGGTCCTTACGTTCCCAAGTAAACTCGGGGCCACGTTTGGATTCCCAGCGAACTTTGACCAAATGAATCCGTTTGTTCTTCAACTGTTTGTATGTACGGTCCACTATCTCCACAGGTTTCTCGACAAAGTGCATTGTTTCATCGATTTGAATCTCGTCGAGAGGAATGTGAAGATCAGCATCAGGTATACACTTTCGCAGATTGGACACGTGAAAATTCGGATGAATATTTCCAAGCTCTGGAGGTAGTTCTAGTCGATAGGCAACCTTTCCAATTCTTTCAATAATCTTAAATGGTCCAACATATCGTGGTACAAGTTTTGCTTTCTTTCCAAATCTCACCACTCCCTTCCAAGGTGACACCTTGAGTTGGACACGGTCTCCGATTTGAAATTCTAAGGGCTTGCGTCGCAAATCCGCATAACTCTTTTGACGGCTTCTAGTTGTCACAAGATTATCGCGAATTTTCTTGATTTTGTCTGTTGATTCCACAATGAGCTTAGGTCCAGTAAGCTGAGCTTCACCGATCTCATTCCAACATACAGGTGAACGGCATTTTCGACCGTAGAGAGCTTCGAATGGTGCCATATTAATACTAGCATGATAACTGTTGTTGTAAGAGAACTCGATTAGTGGAAGATGAGAATCTCAATTACCACCAAAGTCTATCACGCATGCTCCAAGCATATCCTCCAAAGTTTGAATCGTCCTCTCAGATTGACCATCTGTTTGGGGATGATAAGCAGTGCTTAGATTCAGTTGGGTTCCCAAAGCAGATTGCATGGTCTTCAAAAAATGAGATGAAAACCGAGCATCACGATCGGAAATGATATCCAAAGGAACACCATGTCGTGATACAATCTCATCAACATAAATCTTCGCAAGTTTATCAGCAGATAGATCCTCGCGAATTGGAATAAAATGAGCTGATTTCGTTAATCGATCGATAATAACCCAAATAGCATCGTGACCTTTAGATGTACGCGGTAACTTAGTGATGAGGTCCATTGCAATGTTCTCCCACTTCCAAACCGGTATCTCTGGTTGTACAAGCAAACCAGAAGGTCGTTGATGTTCAGCCTTGACTTTGAGACAAGTTAGGCATTTTGATACATACAAGGCAACATCCTTCTTCATACCAGGCCACCAGAACTGAGTACGAAGATCCTTGTACATTTTGTCTGCACCAGGATGGATAGAATATCGAGACTTGTGAGATTCGTCCACTACTAAAGTGCGAAGATCGTCTTGTTTCGGAATCCATAAACGATCCTTGAAATAGAGTAAACCATCGTCTTTCCTTTCGAGTTGAAGCGGTAGCTCATATTTCAATAAGTATTTGATAACACAAGATCGTTGAGCTTGAAGGACACGAGATTGAATATCAGATAGAGTTCGAACAGAATGAAGCTTGACTCGTTCCTTTCGACTAAGCGCATCGGCTACGACATTCGCCTTACCAGGATGGTAGCGGATCTCGCAATCATAATCGTTGAAGAGTTCAACCCAACGCCGTTGCCTCGTGTTTAGTTCCTTCTGATTGAGAATATGCTGGAGACTTTTGTGGTCTGTGAAAACCACACACTTCGTTCCATAGAGGTAGTGTCTCCAGATTTTAAGTGCGAAAACCACAGCTCCTAATTCAAGATCATGAGTCGTATAGTTCTTTTCGTGAATTTTCAGCTGTCTAGACGCATAAGCTATGACCTTATCTCGTTGCATAAGAACGCAACCAAGTCCTAGATTCGACGCGTCACAATAGACAACAAAATCATCGTTTCCCTCAGGTAGAGTTAAAACAGGAGCATCACAGAGTTTCCGTTTTAGCATTTGGAACGCTTTTTCTTGCTTAGGTCCCCACTCAAAAGGCTTATTTTTCTGAGTCAAAGCAGTGAGTGGAACCACGATCTTTGAGAAATTTGAAATGAATCGACGATAATAACCAGCAAGGCCAAGAAATGATCGAATCTCTGTAGGTGTCGTCAGTGTCTTCCAATCCTTAATTGCAACAATCTTGGGTGGATCTACATGAATACCCTGCTCGTTGACAATATGACCCAAGAACTGAACTTCTTTAAGCCAGAATTCACACTTGGAGAATTTAGCAAAAAGTTGTTCCTTCTTTAGGAGTTCCAATGTCAAGTGAAGGTGTTGCTCGTGCTTGGCTCGAGACTTTGAATAAATGAGAATATCGTCGATAAACACAATGATGAACTTATCTAAATAAGGTTTACAGACCCTATTCATTAAGTCCATGAAGATAGCTGGGGCATTCGTCAAACCAAAAGGCATGACAGTGAACTCGTAATGCCCATATCTTGTACGGAAAGCAGTTTTGGGAATATCTTCTTCGAGAACACGAAGTTGATGATACCCAGAACGCAGATCGATCTTGGAAAAACATGAAGCACCTTGCAGCTGGTCGAAGGGATCATCAATTCTAGGCAGGGGATATCGATTCTTGATGGTAAGCTTATTAAGCTCACGATAATCGATACACATTCGAAAAGATCCATCTTTCTTCTTCACAAAGAGGACACGAGCTCCCCAAGGCGAAAAGCTCGGACGGATGAATCCTTTATCAGACAACTCTTGAAGCTGTTTCGATAACTCTTGCATCTCCGACGGTGCAAGACGATAAGGTGCTTTCGCAATCGGGTTGGCATTGGGTACAAGGTCAATATGAAACTCGACTTGACGAACTGGAGGCAAACCAGGCAGTTCATCGGGAAACACCTCTGGATAATCCCGAACAATCGGAATATCCTGAATACTCTTGCTCTTGCCTTTCTCCTCGGTGACATGTGCCAGGAAAGTAACATATCCTTTTCGCAAATATCTTTGGGCCTTTGTACACGACATAAGCTTCAATCCACCAGATGGTTTCTCGCCACGAACTTCTAGAATATCGCCAGACGGAAGAGGAATACGAACAATCTTATCGAAACAAATCACCTCAGCATGATGTTTGGTTAACCAATCCATCCCCATGATAATATCGAAACTCCCAAGTTGCATCGGCGTGAGGTCAATGGGAAAAATATGGTTATCAAGGTTTAACTGACAATCACGAATAACAGAATCGAGAACAAGAGGTTTACCAGTAGCAACTTCGACAGACAAGGGTTTCCTCAGTTTAGTTCTAGGTATTGCAAGCAAAGGTTCAAAAGATAATGAAACAAAACTTCTATCGGCTCCAGAATAAAAAAAGAATAGATGCAGGTCGATTGTTAACAAGAAACATACCATTAACCACCAAGGTACCATTGACAACGAGGTGGTCAGCTCGAGCCTCGTTTGCATTCAGATTGAATGCTCCTCCACGAGCGGGATCGACAATTGGAAAACACAAGAGGCATTGAAAACATCGACAAAACACACGGGAGGCGATCATTCGTTTGTTACCTCGAACAAACAAACGACACACATTGACTAATCATAGTAATTAATCAAAATAATGTATCGCGAAGACATGCTCACTTATAAGTGAACACTCACCCCAAGAGTTCCCAGGTAAGAGTGACTGGTCCGATTATGTGGATTTGTACGAACACTCTAGCCTTAGACAGAAAACTCAGGGTACAGGCATTCACTCTTCCAGTTTGCACGTGTTCACATTATTTAGACCCAAACTTTGACGAGATTTTGAAAACTCAGAAGGCACTAAGCCAAAAATGAGTCAAACTGGAAGGGTTCAAAACCTTACAACAGAGGGTTCAAAACCTAGTAATCAATCATCCTAGAATGGATGATTAATTTTTCGAAGCAGATTCGGATTTTGTTTTTAAAATCTAAACGCAATCAACTTGCGTTGGGGTCCTAGAAAGTTATAGTCTAGGTCAAAACATTACTAATAACCTAATTCCCTATAACCATTGGCTCTGATACCAACTTCTTCTGTCACACCCCGACCACGTAAAACAACAAATCGTGGCAGAAACGTCGGGAAGTGTTGTAACAGAAGTATTGTTTCAAACCATGGATACAAAGAGTTTCGTTATTGGATATTAAACATTGTCTTAAAGTTAAACAAGCAAGTCAAACATAGTCTATCATCGTTATTAAATCACTAAGGACTCGTCCGGTCCTAAGTGCGCATGCATCCTATTCGCAATCAACATTAAGCAACATCACCTGAAACATATGTAAAAACAAAGTCAGCAAAGAAATGTTGGCGAGCACATAGTTTTTGTATGAGTGTCAGATTCATGGCTCGTTTACATGTTGAAATAACTCGTACAACTTCATTGTTCGATAGGAGAAAACCTTGTTTTGTAAAATGTTTGTATTGTAAAATGAATAACCAAGTCAAAACAGATTGGTTATAATTTATAAACCTTGATGCCATGAATCTTAACCCAAAACATTTGTTTTCGTAAACCAAATCGTAAATCGTCCTCGTAATAAAACTCGTATGGTTTATATCGTTTAGTAAACCTCATTGTGTAACATCGTTTAACTCGTTCTCGTTATAGATCATCGTTCACTTGTTTAAATCGTTCATAATCGTTTAATCGTTCAAAATCGTTCTCGTACAAATCGTTCTCGTTTTAATTGTGAAAACTACTTTTGGTTGTCTTGCTAATAACATTCAAACCTTTGTGACTCGTCCATCGTTCAACTCGTTCTTGCATTAACAAACCTCCAAAGGGTAAGTTAACAATCATCAGATTCAGTCGTTACCCACCTCACCCACACATAACCATGGGTGCGGTCTGATAACGGGATTTGTCGGATCCTATGGTACCATAACCTAATACTGGTCGGCTTGATCAATGCTAATGAATGTCATTCGTTATGTAACTACCACCAACAAGTTCATTCACATTATCGAAATCGTTATTAGTTTTGTATAAACCATCTCAATCGTTTTGAAACCATCGTTAGAATATTGAAATCGTTTTGATACATATGAATCACCCCAAAACAATCGAAAACAGTAAAAAGAGGGGATCTATGTACTCACTCACCTTTGGGTGCGTTTTTATATGTTAACACAATCCCACAATTTGTTTATTCCTCCTCTGAAAAGGCGATTTTTGACCGTTTTACCGCATAGTTTTGCATCAAACGTTACCGGAACCATCCCAAATTGAAACGACTTGAAATTTTAACATAACCCATGTTATTTACTGAATAAAATAATGGTTATACTCATAAATTTCACATAAATCAAAGCACATAAATCATGCAAATTTCACATAATTTACCACTTTTTAAGCTATATGTACAACATGCAAAGCTATCAAACCTATGTCAAAGTTTCATGCCATTATAATGTACCAAATAATAATATTTTTAGTGTTTATAACCTGATCTAAAACATTTTTGTCATACAACCCTTTTTTACCATTTCTTGAGCTTTACATCAACATGTATCGTCATGTACAAGTGCCTAAAGCATACTATCATAGCAACATCATTTTTTATGAGTTTAAAAGCATCAAATATGTGTTATATTCAGATTTATTTGCTGATGTAATTTACATTTAACATATCATACATAAATCACCAAATACTTGTATTTTTACCACCATTCAAGAACATGTAATAACATAAACAAGTACTTAACAAGATATCAAACTTCAAAACTCATATACACACATACATATGTACGGTTATACATATATATATATATATACACCACCATTTTTATTACTTGTATCAAGACCCATTTCATGTTAGATTTCAAGTTTAGTGAAAATTCCAAGATTCAAGAGAAACTTCAATCATCAAGAACAACCAAGAATCAAAAGTATGATTTAAACATAATGTTATACCTTCAAGATTCGAGTAGGTTGTGGGATGAGATTTTTGATGATAGGAAGCTTGAATCACTTGGAAACACCTTGGAAACACCTTTGATTCTTCACAACCACTTGAAATATGCTTGAAAAGGGACTTGAATGTGATGAACAAAGCTTGAAGAAGATGAAGATAGAGAGAGGGAGATGGGGACGGTTCAAGGGGAGAGAGAATGAGGAAGTTTGAGTGTTGAGTGAAGATGTGATCTATGGAAGATATGGAAATAAATAGAACAAGATCTAGTAATATCCAAGTAAAATCTAATAAAATCCAAGAATATCAAAGTGTATCAAGTATGATCTAGGAAAATATATGGTGGGGTCCCCATAATATTGAATCCGTAAGTTTGAGTATGGGGGGGGGTAAGTGTAAATTTGTTGGTAAATAAGATAAAAGTAGGTGTTTAACTGGATACCGGGTATTTTATCTAGCGTTTAAATCCCGATTTATGGCGTTCTAAATTATTTTTATTATTCAATAAAAATAATCTCGCCAAAATATTATTGAAATAAATTTCAGTTGCCAAGACTGGCTGCGTTGTCTGCGTTTTGCAGTAGAAGCATCGTGTTGCGCAGAAACATGCGGTACGCGCTTAAACTTGAAAAATAACGTTTTTAGGCGTTTTAATTTTATTTTTCAACACAAACCTGATTAAAATAAAATTTTAATCATAACAGAATATTTTTGGGATTTAAATATTATCCGGGCGGTCACCAATGTTCGTTTCGCAGTTTTGTCGTAATTAGTTCTTTTAGTTCAAATAAACATGTTTTTGCCATACCGAATCCTTCGAAACTTATTTCTAAGTTATGTAAAGGATATTTAGGGTATGTTTGGCTTACGTCACAGTTCCGGAGTGTACGTCGCGTTAAACTGATTGCGTTTAGGCACCAGTTTGCGTAGAACCTTCCAGAAAGTGATTTAAAGCTTGAAATCGAAATCGAATCAAATTGTAAAATCATCACACACAATAACACATATAATAACACCAAAGCACATTGTTTTATTGATAACTGACATTGTTTTACATTAAACAATGATTACAGAACACAGTTGTCACACCTTTCGAGGCTCTCTATGGTCGAAAATGTCGTTCACCAGTCTGCTGGAATGAGATCGGTGAAGCTCAACTTACTGGACCTGACCTCGTTCTAGAGACAACTGATAAGGTTAAGAAAGTTCGTGATAACCTACAGACAGCTCGAAGCCGTCAAAAGAGTTACGCGGACCAACGACGCAAGCCCTTGGAATTTCATGTCGGTGATCGTGTATTACTTAAGGTCTCACCTTGGAAAGGTGTGATTAGATTTGGAAAGACAGGAAAACTTGCACCTAGATATGTTGCACCATTCAAGATTGTCGAAAGAATTGGTAAGGTAGCCTACAGACTTGAGTTACCTCCTGAACTGGGAAACGTTCATCCAACTTTCCACGTGTCCAATCTCAAGAAGTGTCTAGCTGATGAGAACCTCCACATACCCCTTGACGAAATCCGTGTTGACAACACGATGCATTTTGTTGAGAAACCTGTGGAAATCATATTGTTTATTATAATCTCCCGAAATTTATATCTATTGACCACACATTTTAACATATTATTTAACAAGTTTATATAAATACGCCAAAAACGTCCTTTTCGCAAATAAACTCATCATAAGCATATTTGATCAACTTTTTGGCATATCAACTGATCATATAATGTTTTAAAATATGTTTTAACATATCAAATCATTTCTAAGCCATTTTGACCATCCGAACCCGTATTTACGTAAATGATCCGTTAAAGTAGCCTTAACTATATTAACGAGTCATAACGGGTCAAAAGCACTTAATAACCTTTCCAAATCAGAATGTTAACTTATTAAACCATGTCACATGAGCCCCATACTCATTTGGTATATAAGGTGTCATTCTATCCAAATCTTCCGATTTCAAGTCGCGATATTTACATAGTTAACCGTTTTTAGGACACGCTTGATTTCACGGACTCTTGACCTAGGTTTATCATCTTGAACAAGGACTTTATTGCAACCACAAGTGAGTACATAGACCCCTCTCTTACTGTTTTTCAAACGTTTTGGGGTGAAACACATGTGCCTACTTGTTACTTTCGTGCTTTCCCTGTTTTCACATCATATACTTGCTATGTTCATTAGTACACTTATAGTACATGATTACATTACATTATTTTGCTATGTATGTTTACTTGGCATACTTAGTACATTGATTTACATTACTTTTCTGCTTTGTATGTTAACTTAGCATACTTAGTACATTGTTTTCATATAACATGTTTACATTTGGTATAACATTTGGTTTGTACAAACGGGACTTAAATACGTTCATTAACATTAGCTACGCCGCTCGGTAGTAAGTAATGGTACCATAGGACTTGACAAATCCCATTCCTGACATCCTGGGTTTGTTTGGATGTAAGGAATGACTGAATCCGAAAACATTCTTTTGATAACCATTACTTAGGGTTATCATTCTGTCTCAAGGCTTGAATGTATGCGTTAACATACCGCATAAGTGTTTGTATTAGTAAAGCATGTATTTATTTAGTTATTTTACAAAACATAACTTTTGATTTATTCAAAACACTTTGTTTTGTACATTTTACTTGTGGTTTAAGCAGTCTCATTTTACTTACCATACATAACTTTTGTTTACACATTACATGATTTATATTTAACTTGGGTTATACTATGACATTTGACTATTGGATTAAACACGGATATTTTACATTGTTGGTTGGTTTGAGTTACTTAAATAACGAGGCGTGTGTAATATGATACAAGCATGGTGGATACGCCGCTGGTACTTCCTATATATAAGTGTTTGTATGATATTACATATCGTAGCGTCATTTAAACCACTTCAGTTTAGACATATTACATTTACAACACATTTTCACTTAAACATTGTTTTACAAATAACTTGGTTTATACGAACTCTTTTTACTTGGTTATTCTTTTAACCATACATTATTCTTTTAGTTATACATATCATCTAATTTTAATCACTTTTCAAATGATTTACGAAACAAAAAATTAACAAGGTTCATGACTGAATTTTTATTAAACATTTCTTTAAACTCAAGTCATGAATCCTGTTTTCATAAAACCTATGTATCTCACAAGCATTTTTATGCTGACGTACCTATTTTCACATGTGTTTTCAGGAGCCGTTGCTTAGGATGATCGTGACACTAGGGCGGACCTGTGCCTTAGAAACTTAAAATAAAGATAGACTTAGTTTAATTATGTTGTGTACTCTTTGGTTCTTGTTTTGAAACAATGCATTCCACCTTTGGTTGTTGAATAAAATGTAATTTTAATTACCATGGCTGTGGAACAATAATTCTGTTACAACACTCCCCGACGTTTCCGCCACGATTTGATGTTTTACGTGGTCGGGGTGTGACACAAACAAAACTGATCGTTCACACGAAATGAGATCTCAAACGAAATGGACCCCTTTGGTACGAAATGGAACTATGGTACGAAATAGCTTTCCAAACGAAATAACACTTTCACACGAAATGCAGGATTCAAGCGAAATGGTCCTTTGGTATGAAATAGAAATCTATTTTGTACGAAATGAAATACTCAATGTCTATTCCGTGCGAAATGAAGTCCAAACAGTCGATTTCGTGTGAAAAGAAGTCCAAGATGTTGATTCCGTTCGAAATGGATTCCACAAAGATGATTCCGTGCAAAATGGACTATATCAATCCGTACGAAATGATGATGACATCATCCTATCGGCCAAAATTTTGTCAAATTGATCGGGTTTTAGGTCGATTTTAGGTTCTATTCTTTCAAGGCTTTGTTAAAACAGTGTTTCGCTTATAATGTGAAAAAATCAAACCATTTTAACCATAAGATCTTGTTTAATTTTGAAAAGAAGGTGTAGAAGTCAGAAATTCGATGAAAACAAGCTGAATTCGGTAAGAACTCTTCCTCCTGAGCTCTGATACCACTTATAGGATTGAGAATCGATCTAAACGAGTCTATCAGAAGAGTTCTAATCCATATCAAAGGCGGAAATTGTCACACCCTGGCTTTGCGGAAGCGTGGTTAATTTTGGTGTGACTTCTTAATACCATAGCTTAACCATAACAAAGCTATATGAAGTAAAATCATGCAAGATCATCCATTTGATTAAGTTTTAAAACCAGAGTAACATAACATTGTCTTAGAGACTTACAACCTCATAACATAAAACATTGTCTTGAATAACATAAACACCGACATGAAATAAACGCAGTTTAAGATTTGTGACTTGTCCAGGAAAGAGTCACATTTCCTAAACTAGGATGACCTTGGAACCCTTATGCAGCGGGAAAACATAACATACCGCGCCAGATCTTTAATTCCCTGAAATACATGTAAGTTGAAAAAAATCAACAATAATGTTGAGCGAGTTCATGTGTAAGTGAGTATGTAGAACACTTGTAAGTATAAAAATTCCCTGGTATGTAGCAGTGTAAGGAAAAGAGATCACCAATGGTTTGCAAGGCCATTAGTATGTGTGAAGTGCAAGTAGGAAGACTCAAACCTAGCAAATTTAGCGTTGGGTACAAAGTCACTCAAGGTCCGTTCTGCTGGGCCTCTCAGAGGTCCGTTCTGTTGGGCCTAGAGTTGGGCTCGCTACACCCAGATAGATCTACCGCTTACGTCCCTCGGTCCTTCAATGAGGATTAATGGTCTCCAGTTTCTGCCTACCTACTCACATGATCTAAGTAGTAAACCTCCTTACGCTAACCATACCGTGTATAAAGTACTTGTAAACAAAGTAACATGTATTTCACCCCCGCAGTTAAGAAAACTGAAAACAGTTAGAGAAAAGGGGGACATGAACTCACAGTGGTGCGTCTCTACCAAGTATGCCTCCAAATCGATCAGCTGTATGACGACCTACACGTGCTAACTCTATTAGACGGACGGCCGTGCCTTAGCTTTATGGTTTAAGTTCTTGGGAAATAGTTAGGCAACTATTTCGTGTTTA
The DNA here is from genome assembly GCA_030545235.1 of Helianthus tuberosus. Taxonomy (NCBI): domain Eukaryota; kingdom Viridiplantae; phylum Streptophyta; class Magnoliopsida; order Asterales; family Asteraceae; genus Helianthus; species Helianthus tuberosus. The sequence continues at coordinate 44,155,069 of CM060392.1, forward strand.
CGTTCTGTATACTTGGTAGTTATTTTCCTTCCCAAGGATGGGGGATTTAATACATGTGTGTTCGAATTAAGTCATTAAGTCTCACTTAATATATATATATATATTTCCAATTCCAAAATATAAGTATTTTTCTCAAAAAATATTATATTTTCATTTCACATAATTTTTCTCCAATAATACGTTGTTAAAATACGCGTTCATAAATATTTCCGTAAGTGCGTAAGTTACGTTTTAACAATCGAGTGGTAATATAATTACCGGTGTAACTTATATATTTATGGTGAAAGCGTTCGTATTATTTTGGATTCGTTAACGTTCGTAAATATTATTTTTACTCTAAAAAATAATATTTATGTATTTTCACAAAATAATCATAAACAGTGTGCGAAAATATATATTTATCACGTTAAATTTTGTGAAAATCCCACCTCCGAATATTTAGTAAATAAAGTCATGGCGAAATTTATGTTTCGAAAACATGTCAAAAATAATTCTAACACTTGCAGTGTAAATAGTTCTAAGTGTTAGGTTTTTAGAAAAATTTCGCCAGAGTTTCCTCTGTAACTGGAGGTGGCCACGCTTTCAAGCGTATCATTTTCTTTAACAAATCAACTCAACAATTTTCTTTATTTGATCAGAACAACTTTCATCGCAACAACAAATCGACATATGTGTAAATTGCCAAAAATTACATGAACTTGCAGTTTTCCCAAAACTGTGGTGTAAATCCCCTTAAATTTAGTAGATCTTTATATAAGGTAATTTGATCTTGTAAAAACCACGTTTTTAGAGAAAATCCATCTTTACAACTTCCCGTCGTCTTTTACAAAAACTGTTATTTTGTCGGATCATTTCACAAGTGTTTACACACTTGTGGTTTATAAAATCATGTTTGTTAGTGTAAAATCCATCTTTTAAAATACATGATTTCTTTGATACGTGGTTCTTTGAAAATACCACTTGCAGATACGTAGATCTGCTAGTTTTAAACACAATTTTACAAGTAAAACTCTTTTACACAAGTTCATGATTCGCGTGTGGTAGAGTTTCACCTTTTAACCCTTGTATCATTCAAAACATGCTTATGTTAAGATCCAGGACCTTACCAAACCGGGTTAAACGATGATCCGAGCTACCACATCATAGATCGGGCCTAAATAATCACAAATTTCAATTACTACAACATTTACACAACTAGTGAGCTTTTAACCACCATTTTTAGTGTTTTAAGTAGACTTTTATGCTTCATCTTGTAAGTTATTGGGTTTTAACCGTCATATAACGTTTTAACCACATTAGAATAGTTCAAGAAGGTGATTTAAGCAACATACCACTAGCTCGAGGCTAGGGAAGAATCTTGACGAAAATGGCGTGGATAAAAGCAAGATAAAGAGGTCCTTCAAACTCCGAGTGCACCAAGCCTCCTAATACGTGATCCTTGAAGCTTGTATGTTGTTGGAATGGCTTGAACAAGATCGAAAGATGGATGGATGTGTGGGTGTGGGTTCGGCCGAGAGCCAAAGAGAAAGAGAGAGAGTTGTGTTTGTTGATTTGTGAAAGTGATTATGTTATGGTGGGTTTAGTGGGGAACTTATAGACAAAGTTTTAAGGTAATTAACCTTTGGATCATGTGTCCTCTAGATATCATGCATGGATGATTATTATAATCACAATTGTACCATGTATGTCCCCTAGATGGGGACGGTTTGTAATGGGGGGGGGGGTCCTTGGTTCGAAACCAACTAGTTAGTTAGGCACATTAGTTAGGTTAAGTAAGTGTTAACTCGGTTACTAATGTGTAGTGTGTTATGACAGGTGTTAGGGTATCCAGGGACCCTAACTGGCTCTGGAAAAGATAAATAATGAAAATAACAATATTTTCATGTTTCGGGTATAGTCCGGTTGTTCGGTTGGATAGTAATCCGTTAAAGTGCTTAACAAAGTTTTAAGTGTCGTTAATACCCTTTTTAGTGACACAACTCATTTCTGACACTTTGGAAAGTGTCTAGTAATATTTTTCTCATGTTTTGGCACTTTACTAGTTAGCTAGAAGCCGGATTGTTATGTAAAGTGCTGAGTTTTGTGCTTAGAGTACGTTTTAGGCACATCCAGTCATTGTAACTTATTCCTAGAGACGCAGTTCTACAACCCTTGTATCCCTACACTCACCATTAGTGTAGCAATTATCTCAGGCTCTTACAGGCCTTAGAGGCAGTGTCTGCCTGATGCTGGCTTTATCAGCATGTTCAATAGGTTATCCGCTATTGTGCTACTGTGCTTTTTGTGCATCATGATTGTCACTAAGGTTCAGTATGTAAATAATGTAGTGACGATAAGTAAAGTATGATGCAAGTAAGTACATGTATCAGATATCAAGTAGCAGTTCATCAGCTAGTTCAAACAAGCACAGTAGTTAAGCAGTAATTAATCATTAATTAAGTCGTACGGATACCTGGTTTGGTGAGGGTTGTCACATTCTCCCCCCGTTAAATAAATTTCGTCCCGAAATTTAAGTTCTGCTTGTAGATGCAGGGTTCTTAGGAAAAAGGTGGGGGTATTTCTCTTTCATCCGGTCCTCACGCTCCCAGGTGTCTTCAGGACCATGTCTGGCATTCCAACGAACTTTGACGAGTCTGACACTGCTCCGGCGGGTCTTGTTCACTTTCCAATCCGTGACCTCAACAGGTTCTTCAACGAAGTGGAGCGTGTCGTCAACATGAATCTCGTCGGTGGGAATGGCAACGGTAACTTGAGTTGGACTTTTCTTTAGGTTGGATACATGAAATGTATCGTGAACACCATTCAGTTCAGCAGGTAGGTCCAACTTGTATGCTACTAGTCCTATTCTTTCCAAAACTCGGAAAGGACCAATGTAGCGCGGATTTAACTTCCCACGCTTTCCAAAGCGTGCCACCCCCTTCCAGGGTGAAACTTTCAATAACACCATTTCTCCAACTTGGAATTCCACATGTTTCCGGTTTGGATCCGCATAGGCCTTTTGTCTGTGGCGAGCTGCTTCGATGCGTGTAAGAATCTGCGCAATCTTGTCTGTCGTCTCTTGGACGATTTCGGGACCAGCAAGCTGCCTATCACCTGCGTCAGCCCAACATAAGGGTGATCGGCACTTGCGTCCGTAAAGGGCTTCAAATGGCGCGACACCAATACTGGTGTGGTAGCTGTTGTTGTACGAAAATTCGACCAATGGCAAATGCTTGTCCCAGCTACCGCCCAAATCCATAACACACGCTCTCAGCATGTCTTCCAAAGTCTGTATCGTTCGCTCGCTTTGACCGTCAGTTTGCGGGTGAAACGCAGTGCTCAGATTCAATTGCGATCCAAACGCTTCTTGGAAGGATTGCCATATCCTTGACACAAACCTTCCGTCTCTATTAGAGATGATCGAGAGAGGTACTCCATGGCGCGCGACGATCTCTCTCATGTATATTTAGGCCAATTTGCTCGTATTATCCTTTTCTCTGATAGGTAAGAAGTGTGCTGACTTCGTTAATCGATCCACTATCACCCAGATAGTGTCATGGCCTCTTGGTGTCACACCCCGACCACGTGGAACATACAAAACGTGGCGGAAATGTCGGGGAGTGTTGTAACAGAATTAATTGTTTCAAATCCATGGCAATTGAAGTTTCGTTTTATTGATTAAAAGTGTTACAATGTCTTAACAAACAAGGAAATACAACATAATTAACTAGTCATGCATCTTTTATTGTCACTAAAGCCCAAGTCTGCCTATGTGTATCTTGATCATCTTATGCAACAGCTCCTGAAAAACACATGTGAAAATAGGTACGTTAGCATAAAAATGCCTGTGAGATACATAGGTTTTGTGAAAATAGGTTTCATGACTTAAGTTTGAGAAAATGTTTAGTCATGAACCTTGTTATTTGCTTTGTTTTGTAAATCATTTGAAAATCGATAAGATCAGATGATATGTATAAATAAGTAAATAATGTATGGTTAAATAAATAACCATGTAAGATGAGTTTGTATAAGATAAGTTGTTTGTAAAACAATGTCTTGTGAAAAGTAAGTTATTTGTATAAAATGTTCTATGTCTCAAACTGAAATGATTCAAATAACGCTATGATATGTAATACCATACAAACACTTATATATAGGAAGTACCAGCGGCGTATCCACCATGCTTGTATCATATTACACACGCATCGTTACTTAATCACTTAATCAAACCAAACCACCAAAGTAATGTTTAACAATAGTAGAAATGTTTATGTATGGTCAAATACGGTTCACAGTTACAAACGGTTCACAGATACAACGGTTCACAGATACAAACGGTTCACAGGTACAACGGTTCACAGATACAAACGGTTCACAGGTACAACGGTTCCCAGATACAAACGGTTCATAGATACAACGGTTCAAAATGTAGTATAATGTGTTCACATGCTGGATGAGCACATGCAACAAAATGCAATGTAAAACAATGTACTAAGTAATGCACACAATGGGCACACCTAGCAGGAAATGTCATGTAAAACAATGTACTAAGTAATGCACACAATGGGCACACCCAGCAGGAAATGTTATGTAAAACAATGTACTAAGTAATGCACACAATGGGCACACCTAGCATAAGATGATATGAAATCGTGTACTATAATGTACTAACGAACATAGCATGTATATGATGTGAAAACAGGAAAGCATGAAAGTAACAAGTAGGCACATGTGTTCCACCCCAAAACAGTTTGGAAAACAGTAAAAGAGGGGTCTATGTACTCACTTGAGATTGCTCAGAAGTCCTTGAGTAACAACTAAACAATGCTAGAGATCGCGGATATCAAACGGCACCTAGTATAGGTAGCTATATTAATAAACCGGACCTAAATCGGAAGATCGGGTAGCATTAGGGTTTGTAAACCAAACGAGTGTAGAGACTCGTGTCATTTGGTTTAACAAAGCCTACATACTAAATGAAACCTTAATCTAAGTGTTTACGACCCATTACGACCCGTTTAGGTAGCTTATGCTACTTTAACGCGTCGTTCGCGTGAAACGCGTTCGGACCGCCTAACTAGTCCTATGACAAGTGTTATATGCCTAAACATGTTACATAATCAGTTATGTGACAAAGGTTTAGGTTACATATGCTTAATTACCAATTATACATGAAAAGGGTATTCTGGTAATTTACTTAAGGCATATAAACTACCTATCATACAACTACTTAAACGATGTGACCATAGGGTATAACCTCGGAAGGTTATTCCCTACCTACTATGGTCACCTAATGTGTTTGGTCGGATCCTAATGATCGACCAAACTGGGTCGGGTTCGAGGTATAAGCGATTTATTAGATCGCTTACCCTACGACCCTAGACAACGTGGTAATCAGTAGGCATAGTCCCAATGGACTATGACCATCGTGATTACAATCACGTTGCGAAGTTCTAGCGAACTTCGCATTGACCATTACTGGTCAACGCTGAAAGTCAAACAAAGTTTGACTTTCAGACTCGAAAAGCAATAAAATAAGGAAAAGAACGAAAGAATACTAACCCAGGGTCCCCGAATGCTAATCTCGATTCAAAAATCTCAGGTATGAAACAATAGTTTCAACTTAGAGTTTCTCAAATCAAAATTCTTGTAATTTGGAAGCATGGGGGGTGGGGTATTTATAGTTTTCGAAGAACCGTTAAGATCGTTTCATGGAAAACGTGCTTCAATCTTGTTCGTACACTTGTTGCAAAGTTATGGTGGCTAAATGTGAGTTCTTATCAGCTGAATATGCATGTGCAAATATGTGGGTGAAGATTAAACAGCTGGAAATCTGCTGACTGTTAAGTCTGATCTGTTCTGCAGACCCCTAGCGCACCGCTACGTTAAAAGTGTAGCGCACCGCTAGGCCCTAGTTTGGCAGATTTACACTTTTGGTCCCTGTCCTGCGTTCAGCCCATTTTTGACACGTTTAAGGCCCGTTAACCCCATTTCAAAGCTCTAAAATGAAGTTAAAGTATAGGGAACTTAAAATGTGATCAAAAATATCTCGGATGTCGGTTCGTTTGGCCGTACGGTCGCGATGTTCGCTTAATTACGACGGAATGCGCACAAGCGCGAAAAACGATCCAAATGACGCGACGAATGGATTTTTCTTAAGGCGATCAATAAAATATAATGTAGTCATGCTTACATAAATTTTTGGATGTCCAGATGTATTCAGAACGTAAGTTATGCGCGAAAATGCAAACTTGTGCACTTTTTGACACTTTTAGTCCCTGAATGACCCAAAAGTTTATTTTAGCATACCGAACCCCTCAAAGCCTATTTCTAAGCTATGTAAAGGATATTTATGGTATGTTTAACTTATGGTCATGTTCCGGAATGTCTGTTACAGTTCAAATTGGCATACTTTCGCAGTTTGTCAACTTTAGTCCCTATAAGCGATTTAACATGTTTTTGCCATACCAAAGCCTTCAAAACTTATTTCTAAGTTATGTAAAGGTTATTTAAGGTATGTTAAGCCTATTTCACTATTCCGGAGTGTTCGTTGGATTAAACTGGTTATATTTACGCATCAGTGCGCGTATAACCTTCCAGAAAGCGATATAGTGTTTGAAATCGAACAAGAATTGATATGTGTAAACGATACACATATTTTTACAAATCCCAAGTATGAAATACAATATTTCACTGGTTGGGCATTTGTTTGATGGTTGAAATGACACAGGTGTTACAGTCTCCCCTACTTTAGGAAATTTCGTCCCGAAATTAATTCGTAGGAGTCTGTCTATGACTTTGTTTCAAATAGTCATCAAAGATATGTAAAGCATAATCTGATTATTTTCCTCAACGGATATTTTTCAGAAGCGAAAATGAACGAACAGAGTCATTTTCTTCAACGGGTTCTTCGGAAATGGAAAATAAAGGAATTAACTAAACGGATATACATTTCCCTCAACGGATATTCTTCAGAAGTGAAAATGAATGGATGATTCATTCTTTCTCAATGGATTCTTTGTCAGAAATGGGAATGAAGGAATAATCCACGGATATTCATTTCTCTCAACGGATATTCTTCAGAACGAAAATGAACAAACGGGGTCATTTTCCTCAACGGTTTGTTCTTCAGAATTTGAAATGAAAGAAAAATCAACGGATATTCATTTCTCTCAACGGATATTCTTCAGAACGAAAATGAACAAACGGGGTCATTTTCCTCAACGGTTTGTTCTTCAGAATTTGAAATGAAAGAAAAATCAACGGATATTCATTTCTCTCAACGGATATTCTTCAGAACGAAAATGAACAAACGGGGTCATTTTCCTCAACGGTTTGTTCTTCAGAATTTGAAATGAAAGAAAAATCAACGGATATTCATTTCCTCAACGGATAAATCTTCAGAAACGAAAATGAACTAACGGAGTCATTTTCAACGGTTATTTCCTCAGAGTTGGAAATGAAGGATTACACAACGGATATTCATTTCCTCAACGGATAAATCTTCAGAAACGAAAATGAACTAACGGAGTCATTTTCAACGGTTGCTTCCTCAGAGTTGGAAATGAAGGATTACACAACGGATATTCATTTCCTCAACGGATAAATCTTCAGAAACGAAAATGAACTAACGGAGTCATTTTCAACGGTTGCTTCCTCAGAGTTGGAAATGAAGGATTACACAACGGATATTCATTTCCTCAACGGATAAATCTTCAGAAACGAAAATGAACTAACGGAGTCATTTTCAACGGTTGCTTCCTCAGAGTTGGAAATGAAGGATTACACAACGGATATTCATTTCCTCAACGGATAAATCTTCAGAAACGAAAATGAACTAACGGAGTCATTTTCAACGGTTGCTTCCTCAGAGTTGGAAATGAAGGATTTCACAACGGATATTCATTTCCTCAACGGATATTCTTCAGAACGGAAATGAAAAGATAAACAACGGATATTCATTTCCTCAACGGATATTCTTTAGAACGAAAATGAATGGATAATTCATTTTCCTCAACGGTTATTCTTCAGAATGGAAATGAAAAGATAAACAACGGATATTCATTTCCTCAACGGATATTCTTTAGAACGAAAATGAATGGATAATTCATTTTCCTCAACGGTTATTCTTCAGAATGGAAATGAAAAGATAAACAACGGATATTCATTTCCTCAACGGATATTCTTCAGAAGTGAAAAATGAATAGCTAGTTCATTTTTCCTCAACGGATGCTTCATCAGAATTGGAAATGAATAGGGTTAACTCTTGATACATGATAGAACTTGCTGTGATTTCTGTGCACTAAATTCCATAATTATGTATGCATCCATAATTACGTAATTCCTTGCACAGTCCGCACAGTTTGTTTTGTAATGTTGTGGGGAAAGATATCAAACTTGAGATGAGAGTGACTAGACTACCATAGGGTCCTTTTAATTAGATCAACAGAGGATCTTCTTAATTAGGCCACTAAGCAGTCCTTTCAGCTATATCATCACATGATATCCCTAACCAGATTTTTGGATCAATCTGTTTAACTAGACCACTAAAGGGGTCTAATTATGAAGTAGTACATTATAATCCAAGGGACTTTAACTACAACGTAGAAGTCCATTAAGGATTTAAGTAGTACCTTTGGGTATCCTACTATGAATCTCTTGCACAAAGATATGTAAGATTTTACGAGGATTTGAATAACATAAATTGGATCACATGACACATAAAGGATAACACATAAGCACATAACCACATAATTGTTTAATTGTTATTTTCTTGTTATTGATTGCTTTTAACTTGGCGCCTCGTACATCGTTTCTCTTGGAAGAAACGGGTACTTAGGATTTTCGTGGAAACGCAAGAGATTATACAAGGGAAGAAATTTGGAAGTAGTCTGTTCTTCAAGGAATGCGGTTCCTTGATTGTCGGTATTGTAGGGGATATGTTTATACATGCAACCACATAAACATATTGAAATGTAAATGAAAGATTTATTTATAAACAACAATAACAACAACTGTTTCATAGATTGTGATAAAAGAAAATAATACACAAGGCTCGATTATTTTCTAAACAGCGTTATCTTCTGTCGGTCAGATACTCATCCCTGCGCTGGATTTGCATCAGCAAGTCTTGGGCAATTTCTACTAAAATGGCCCATCTCGCCACAGTTGTAGCAAGATCCCAGTGGGAAACGAGCTTGAGCAGGATTGTTGTTAATCTGATTTGGTGCTGCTGCTGTTGGGCAAACCCTCGCTGTATGACCTATAAGTCCGCAAACTTGGCATGTGCGGCACTTCACACCAGCATGATGATGTAGGCCACATTGGTTGCACAAGGGTGCAGTTCCTTTGTAGGGTTTCCTGGCAGGGGGTTGAGCTGGTTGGTTGGGGACGGCTTGATCATTGTGAGCGACCACGGCGAAGTTCTGAGAAGCCTTTCGCTTCTTTGACTTCTTAGAGGATCCAGTCTGTTCATCCATGGTCTTTGATTCCTCGATTGGTTTCGATTCCTCGACCAGTTTCTTGTCACCCTTTCGGAAAAGCTTACGTTTCCTGATCTGCGATTCAGTCAAGGTTGCAGATAACTCAATGGCCTGCCTAACAGTAGTAGGGTTGCTACCAGTCAAAATGTCTTGTATTGAGTCGGGAAGGCCATCAATGTACTTTTCGATCACCTTATCCAAAGGCGTGACCATGTTTGGGCATAACAGACTTAACTCCTCATAACGGTCCGTGTAGGCTCGATGCTCACCGCTGTCTTGCTTAAGATCATCAAATTCCCTTTCCAAAGCCCTGATCTCGTGACGAGGACAAAACTCCTTCATCATGAGAGCCCTAAGTTCGGCCCATGTCTGTGCTAGAGCAACTTCTGCACCACGATCTCTCATAACCCCATTCCACCACGTAAGGGCTCTCTTCTGGAACACACTCGAAGCAAACTCGACCTTGCGATTGTCAGGACACTGCACATGGCGGAAAGTATTCTCAATGCTCTCGAACCATTGAAGAAGCCCAGCCGCTCCCTCAGAACCACTAAACTTGAGTGGTTTCGCCGAGTTAAAACTCTTGAAATTGCATGGACCATTGTTGTTGTTGTTGGCTTGATTCCATTGAGCAAAGAGGTTTGGGAATTGAGCAGCCATTTGCTGCGCAATGATTTCTGCCAATTCGGCAGTCGCTATCTGGCTTTCGCGTCGAGGAGGCATTCTAAAAGAGGAAACATGAAAGGAAACGAGTGAGAGAAGTAGACGAAAAGAATGAGATGAAACAAATCTGATGAAAGCAAGGATAGTGGTCATTTGTTTGTTACTACAAAGCAACAAATGACCTCGGTGATTAGTCAAAGCGAATAGGTCAAAAATAATGTATCGCGAAGACATGCTCGCCTATAAGTGAACACTCATCCCAAGAATTCCCAGGTAAGCACAACTGGTCTCGCGTCTGATGAGATGTATACGAAGTGCTTGCCTAGACAGAAAACCCAGAATACAGGCATTCACCCTTCCAGTTTGCACGTGTTCACATTATTTAAAACCCAAAACCTTGACGAGATTTTTGAAAACTCAAAGGGGTTCAAAATCTTATAACAGAGGGTTCAAAACCTTGTAATAAATCATCCTAGAACAGATGATTAGTTTTCAAAGCGGTTTTGAGATTTATGTTCTTGTTGTGGTCGTCGCCTAAGGATAGGTGACAGTATTGTTTTATGACTAAACGCAAGTAAACTCGCGTTAGGGTCCTAAGAAGGTTATAGACTAGGTCAAAGCATTACTAATTACTAATAACCTAATTCCCTATAACCATTGGCTCTGATACCATCTTTTCTGTCACACCCCGACCACGTGGAACATACAAAACGTGGCGGAAATGTCGGGGAGTGTTGTAACAGAATTAATTGTTTCAAATCCATGGCAATTGAAGTTTCGTTTTATTGATTAAAAGTGTTACAATGTCTTAACAAACAAGGAAATACAACATAATTAACTAGTCATGCATCTTTTATTGTCACTAAAGCCCAAGTCTGCCTATGTGTATCTTGATCATCTTATGCAACAGCTCCTGAAAAACACATGTGAAAATAGGTACGTTAGCATAAAAATGCCTGTGAGATACATAGGTTTTGTGAAAATAGGTTTCATGACTTAAGTTTGAGAAAATGTTTAGTCATGAACCTTGTTATTTGCTTTGTTTTGTAAATCATTTGAAAATCGATAAGATCAGATGATATGTATAAATAAGTAAATAATGTATGGTTAAATAAATAACCATGTAAGATGAGTTTGTATAAGATAAGTTGTTTGTAAAACAATGTCTTGTGAAAAGTATGTTATTTGTATAAAATGTTCTATGTCTCAAACTAAAATGATTCAAATAACGCTATGATATGTAATACCATACAAACACTTATATATAGGAAGTACCAGCGGCGTATCCACCATGCTTGTATCATATTACACACGCATCGTTACTTAATCACTTAATCAAACCAAACCACCAAAGTAATGTTTAACAATAGTAGAAATGTTTATGTATGGTCAAATACGGTTCACAGTTACAAACGGTTCACAGATACAACGGTTCACAGATACAAACGGTTCACAGGTACAACGGTTCACAGATACAAACGGTTCACAGGTACAACGGTTCCCAGATACAAACGGTTCATAGATACAACGGTTCAAAATGTAGTATAATGTGTTCACATGCTGGATGAGCACATGCAACAAAATGCAATGTAAAACAATGTACTAAGTAATGCACACAATGGGCACACCTAGCAGGAAATGTCATGTAAAACAATGTACTAAGTAATGCACACAATGGGCACACCCAGCAGGAAATGTTATGTAAAACAATGTACTAAGTAATGCACACAATGGGCACACCTAGCATAAGATGATATGAAATCGTGTACTATAATGTACTAACGAACATAGCATGTATATGATGTGAAAACAGGAAAGCATGAAAGTAACAAGTAGGCACATGTGTTCCACCCCAAAACAGTTTGGAAAACAGTAAAAGAGGGGTCTATGTACTCACTTGAGATTGCTCAGAAGTCCTTGAGTAACAACTAAACAATGCTAGAGATCGCGGATATCAAACGGCACCTAGTATAGGTAGCTATATTAATAAACCGGACCTAAATCGGAAGATCGGGTAGCATTAGGGTTTGTAAACCAAACGAGTGTAGAGACTCGTGTCATTTGGTTTAACAAAGCCTACATACTAAATGAAACCTTAATCTAAGTGTTTACGACCCATTACGACCCGTTTAGGTAGCTTATGCTACTTTAACGCGTCGTTCGCGTGAAACGCGTTCGGACCGCCTAACTAGTCCTATGACAAGTGTTATATGCCTAAACATGTTACATAATCAGTTATGTGACAAAGGTTTAGGTTACATATGCTTAATTACCAATTATACATGAAAAGGGTATTCTGGTAATTTACTTAAGGCATATAAACTACCTATCATACAACTACTTAAACGATGTGACCATAGGGTATAACCTCGGAAGGTTATTCCCTACCTACTATGGTCACCTAATGTGTTTGGTCGGATCCTAATGATCGACCAAACTGGGTCGGGTTCGAGGTATAAGCGATTTATTAGATCGCTTACCCTACGACCCTAGACAACGTGGTAATCAGTAGGCATAGTCCCAAGGGACTATGACCATCGTGATTACAATCACGTTGCGAAGTTCTAGCGAACTTCGCATTGACCATTACTGGTCAACGCTGAAAGTCAAACAAAGTTTGACTTTCAGACTCGAAAAGCAATAAAATAAGGAAAAGAACGAAAGAATACTAACCCAGGGTCCCCGAATGCTAATCTCGATTCAAAAATCTCAGGTATGAAACAATAGTTTCAACTTAGAGTTTCTCAAATCAAAATTCTTGTAATTTGGAAGCATGGGGGGTGGGGTATTTATAGTTTTCGAAGAACCGTTAAGATCGTTTCATGGAAAACGTGCTTCAATCTTGTTCGTACACTTGTTGCAAAGTTATGGTGGCTAAATGTGAGTTCTTATCAGCTGAATATGCATGTGCAAATATGTGGGTGAAGATTAAACAGCTGGAAATCTGCTGACTGTTAAGTCTGATCTGTTCTGCAGACCCCTAGCGCACCGCTACGTTAAAAGTGTAGCGCACCGCTAGGCCCTAGTTTGGCAGATTTACACTTTTGGTCCCTGTCCTGCGTTCAGCCCATTTTTGACACGTTTAAGGCCCGTTAACCCCATTTCAAAGCTCTAAAATGAAGTTAAAGTATAGGGAACTTAAAATGTGATCAAAAATATCTCGGATGTCGGTTCGTTTGGCCGTACGGTCGCGATGTTCGCTTAATTACGACGGAATGCGCACAAGCGCGAAAAACGATCCAAATGACGCGACGAATGGATTTTTCTTAAGGCGATCAATAAAATATAATGTATTCATGCTTACATAAATTTTTGGATGTCCAGATGTATTCAGAACGTAAGTTATGCGCGAAAATGCAAACTTGTGCACTTTTTGACACTTTTAGTCCCTGAATGACCCAAAAGTTTATTTTAGCATACCGAACCCCTCAAAGCCTATTTCTAAGCTATGTAAAGGATATTTATGGTATGTTTAACTTATGGTCATGTTCCGGAATGTCTGTTACAGTTCAAATTGGCATACTTTCGCAGTTTGTCAACTTTAGTCCCTGTAAGCGATTTAACATGTTTTTGCCATACCAAAGCCTTCAAAACTTATTTCTAAGTTATGTAAAGGTTATTTAAGGTATGTTAAGCCTATTTCACTATTCCGGAGTGTTCGTTGGATTAAACTGGTTATATTTACGCATCAGTGCGCGTATAACCTTCCAGAAAGCGATATAGTGTTTGAAATCGAACAAGAATTGATATGTGTAAACGATACACATATTTTTACAAATCCCAAGTATGAAATACAATATTTCACTGGTTGGGCATTTGTTTGATGGTTGAAATGACACAGGTGTTACACTTGGCGTTCTTGGCAATTTCGTAATAAAATCCATGGAGATTTGTTCCCATTTCCATTTGGGAATCTCAGGTTGTTGCAGAAGTCCTGAAGGCTTCTGGTATTCCGCTTTAACCTTAGCGCATGTTAAACATTTGCTTACATAAACAGCAACATCGCCTTTCAACCTAGGCCACCAATAATAATCTTTGAGATCCTGGTACATCTTATCCGCTCCAGGGTGGATAGAGTACCGCGACTTGTGAGCTTCATCGAAAATAACCTTCCTTAAACCTCCAAACAAAGGAACCCAAATTCTTTTCTCGAAGCATAACGTTCCTTCCTCGTTTGGTACCAGTAACTTCTCCATCCCACGGAGATATTCTTCTTCAAGGTTTCCTTCCTTGAGAGCTTCTTTCTGCGCGGCACGAATGCGCAAGGAAAGATCGGTTCGTATAATCATTTCTAAAGCTCTAACCCTTATGGGCTTGATTCTCTCTTTTCGACTTAGGGCATCGGCGACCACATTCGCCTTCCCTGGATGATACTTTATCTCGCAGTCGTAATCATTCAGCAACTCAACCCAACGTCTTTGCCTCATATTCAGCTCCTTCTGGTTGAATATGTGTTGTAGGCTCTTGTGATCTGTGAAGATTGTACACTTTGTACCATAAAGGTAGTGTCTCCAGATCTTTAATGCAAAAACCACTACGCCAAGTTCCAAATCATGTGTGGTATAGTTCTTTTCGTGCACTTTCAATTGACGCGATGCGTAAGCAATAACCTTTTGGCGTTGCATCAACACACAACCTAATCCTTGACGCGAAGCGTCGCAGTATACCACAAAATCATCTGTACCTTCTGGTAGTGCTAAGATTGGCGCATTGCAGAGCTTATCCTTCAGTATCTGGAACGCTTCTTCCTGTTTGATTCCCCAATCAAACTTCTTATCTTTCTGGGTGAGTAGCGTCAATGGTTGAGCGATTTTTGAGAAATCCTCAATGAACCTTCGATAGTAGCCAGCCAAACCCAAGAATTGTCGAATCTCGGTTGGCGTCTTTGGCGTTTCCCAATTCTTGATCGCTTCGATCTTGGTTGGATCCACATGGATTCCATCTCCATTCACCACATGTCCAAGAAATTGGACTTCACGTAGCCAAAACTCGCACTTAGAGAATTTGGCGTACAGCTGTTCCTTCTTCAGCAGCTCCAAAATAGCTCTTAGATGCTGTTCGTGTTCAGCCTTTGTTCTTGAATAGATCAAGATGTCGTCGATAAACACAATCACGAACTTGTCCAAGTACGGCTTGCAAACTCTGTTCATCAAGTCCATAAACACTGCAGGTGCGTTTGTCAACCCAAACGGCATAACAAGGAACTCGTAGTGTCCATAACGAGTTCTGAAGGCTGTCTTCGGGATACTTTCCTCTTGTATCCTTAACTGATGGTATCCAGATCGAAGATCGATCTTTGAATAAAAGCTTGAGCCTTGCAGTTGATCAAACAGATCATCAATTCTTGGCAGAGGATATCTATTCTTGATCGTCAGCTTGTTCAGCTCCCGGTAGTCGATGCACATACGAAAACTACCGTCCTTCTTTTTGACAAACAGGACCGGAGCTCCCCAAGGCGAGAAGCTTGGTCGGATAAAACCCTTGTCTAACAACTCTTGAAGTTGTGTCGACAATTCCTGCATCTCAGACGGAGCAAGTCTATAAGGTGCCTTAGCCACAGGTGCGGCGCCTGGAACTAAATCGATGCGGAACTCTACTTGCCTCTGAGGTGGCAGTCCAGGTAAGTCTTCTGGGAAGACTTCTGGATACTCCCTCACGACAGGGATGTCTTCGATTCTTGGCTCAGCAGCCTTCTTATCCACAATGTGTGCCAGGAAGGCAACACATCCCTTCTGCAAACACTTTCGCGCTTTCAGGCAGCTGATAATTCTTAACGGCGTATCACGCTTCTCTCCGTGAACCACAATTGTTTCGCCATCTTCGGTTGGGATACGAACAACCTTTTCGTGACAAACTATCTCAGCCTTGTTGCCTGATAACCAATCCATTCCTACTACCACATCGAAGCTTCCCAACTGGACTGGTAGTAGATCCAAAGTGAACTCACGTTCTCCTAATTCGATCACACAGCCTCTGATAACTTCATTGGCTTCTACTAACTTCCCATTAGCTAATTCGATTGAGTACGGAACATCTAACTTATTAGCAGCTAGACCAAGCATACTCTTAAATTCTAACGACACGAAGCTATAATCGGCACCAGTATCAAATAAAACGGATGCATAGCGTTGGTTCACAGGGAACGTACCAGTAACGACATTGGGGTCCTGGCGCGCTTCCCTTGCTTCGATTTGGAACACTCTTCCACGGGCTTGGTTTAACTCTGGGCAATTCTTCTTAAAATGCCCGATATCACCGCAGTTAAAGCATCCAAGTCTTTGCCCGTTTCCACCAGCTTGATCATTCCTCTGATTACGATTCACGGCGCCCGCTTGGTTAGCATTGTTGCCTCGATTCTCGTTACCTCCATAGCTTCCTTGTGGGCGATTTCCATTCCCGCCACGGTTGTTATTTCTGTTTCCGAATCCTCCCTGGCCTCCCTGACCAGCAGTGGCCCAACAAGTGTCCTTCAAGTGGCCACGTTTCCCACATGCTTCGCATACTTTTGGCCCGCAACGACCAGAATGGTGGCGTTGGCAGTCGTTGCACTTGGGTTGGGTGCCCATGTATCCCTTTCCTTTCTTCCCTCTACCAGCTGTAACCTGAGCTGGCGTGTCTGATCCTCCTTTCTTAACCACCACACTGGCGCCCTGCTTGAAGTTCGAGAACTTCCGTTTGTTACCTCCTGATGACTCGACGTGAGTCTCTGCCTTCTTCGTCTTGATCTCATCAAACTTGTTCAGGCGAATAGCCTCCTCAGTGAGAGCTACGCTCAAATCGATCGCCTCAGTAATGGTCGCAGGCTTGGATGAGGTTACCATGCTTATGATTTGAGGAGCTAATCCCCAAATGAAACGTTCAATCCGCTTGAACTCCGGAGTGACCATGTAGGGTACCACATGTGATAAGTCATGGAACCTTTGAACGTATTCTGCGATCTTTGGACCGTCCATTTTCAAATGCCAGAACTCGGTTTCCAATCTTTGGATTTCCGCGCGAGAGCAGTACTTTTTGCGCATAAGTTCCTTCAGTTCGGTCCAGGTTAGCGCGTAGGCAGCAGCTTCACCAAGTGTCTGTACTTGCAGATTCCACCAAGAGAGGGCCCCATCCAAGAATAGCCCTGAGATATAGGTGACTTGCTGATCCAGCGCGCACTTGCTCATGCGAAGAACAGATTCGGTTTTCTCAGCCCAACGAACAAAGGCGACAGCACCTCCTGTGCCATCAAAGTTTACGGGCTTGCAGTCTAAGAACTGCTTGTAGGTGCACCCTGCACATACGTTATAACATACGATGGGCATTAGCATTATTGCTAAAGATATCCAATTAGGTCATGGTATGTCTAAATGACTTAGTATTACCATGAGGTGGATTATTGTTGCCATTGTTATTCGTGCTGCTTCCGCTGGGTCCTCCTTGTGAAGCGGCGTATTGTGCAATGGCAGCAGTGATAATTTGCTGGAGTTCTACCTCATTGGTAGGCATGCGTGTCTCACGTCTCGGCGGCATCTTCTAAAAGATGGTTTATGTCGGTCAGGCCATAGTAAAGCGTACGTATATAGTAATAGTAAAAGCACATAACATCTCATGCTATCAATACATCACAAATACCAATCATACAACATCCCATGTCATAAAAATATAAATAAGCAGTCAAGCGAACCAAATACGGTGAGAATACTGCGATTGCCATATATCGAGACCACATAGTAAGTGTATCAGTACATCCTTGTGTCATACAATCATCAATCAACTAGGGGCTACACCACCCCTGTCCAAAAACTATATCACGTCAGTGTCAAATACGTCAAATACATGTCAACAAAAGTCAGGATCATAAAGTAGTCTCCAAAAATGTTGTGCAGTCAAAAGCATTCGCCGTCTTCTCACCAACGTCTACCCAAACAGCACTGATGAGCTCTATACAGATGGTGGTGGAGGAGGGGGAAAGTGGGTGTAAAACAAACGACGTAACTGGAGCCAGTCCTCCTCCATGGCTCACTGGGTACGAATGATAGAAGCAACCTGCTGCTCTAGTGTAAAGAGACGGGCAGCATAATCTGGAGGTAAGGGTCGAAATGGCTGCAGAGGAGAGTGTGTCCGACCATGACACTGGCATGGTGGCAGCTGAGCTCTCTCAAGCTCCTGGATGCGCTGCGTGTGTGACTCGTGCTGGGCGACAAAAGACATCAAAACGTCCTCAATAGTATACCCCATGTGGAAAGAATGGTAGGGGTCAGTAGGTGGCATAGCAGAGTGTGGTGCCCAAAGGAACGGCTCACTGGTGGGATCAAAAGGTGCCACATGAAATGGAGAAACAGTGGGTAAAACCGGTGAAAACTGTGGCATAACGGGAGCAGACATCGGCACATGCCCAAAAGGATGGGCCGAAGAACCCTCTCCAGGCCTCGCTGGAGGTACAAACTGAGGAACCTGAAAAGAAAAATCAACATGTCGTGTATCAGGGATCTGAGGGGGAAAAGGTGGAACATCCTCATCAGCAGGTATCCAACCGTGCTGTGCATGCTCATCTGGTGGATCCATGTGTGCCGCGAACAGTGCATGCTCGGGCTCTAGTGGGATGGGATCAGGTGGGGGAGCAACAAAAGGGTGAACAGGTGCAATGTGCTCAATAGGATGGTCAACAGGTATATCAACAACAGGTAGAGGAACAACAGGATCAACAACGACATGATCGCCCTCTAACAAAGGAACATCCACGGGGAGATCATCAACAGGTGGGTCTGCTATAACAGGCTCAATAGGGATGCCAGCATGTACGGGGTCATGCTCAAGTATGGGGTCTAGGGCGGCTGCCTGCTCAGGGGCGACGGCAGGCTCGGGATCATCAAAAGCCATCTCAAAATCAAACTCAGGGTCGATGGGATCAACTGGGTCGACTGGATCCTCCATAGGCTGATCCATGGGTATATACTCTATATCCTCATCTGGGTCGAATCCTGGGGGAAAGACAGGATCGGAATCCTCCATATCATCATGGTCGAAAGTAAAACTAGGAATAGGGGCAACAGAGGATGCCTGGTCGGGATCAGAATCATGCGCAAAGTGCTGTGCGCTCAATGTGTAAGAAGGTGCGGATGCCACAGACTCGAAGGAGTCTGGGACAGGAGAATGTGCAGGCGAATCCTCAGCGGGAACGTCAGCGATCATCAGAAGATCGCCCGCAGGAAGAAGGGCCTCGCCCTGGATCTCCTCCTCAAACAGGTCAACATCGCCGTCAGCCTCGGCGTCAAGAAGAAAATCATATGCTGGATAAACGGCTAAGGGTATAGGGGCCAGAATCTCCACTAGGGGTGGGTACTCAGCGGGAGGGCCATCTGCAGGCTCATCAGCACCATCGAGTAGTGCGAAAGGCTGGAAATCATCCTCGTCAGTACTGGTATAGTCAGATGTGTGCACCTCGTGCTCGGAGGATGTGAGGTCATCAGATACGATAGGTATGGGTCCAGTGGTGTCCGAATCGCCAGTACCGGCTGAGTCCATGAGTCTGTAACATAAACACAAATATGCTCAAATAATCAGTCATACAATCAGATAATCACATAAGTCACCAAGTAAAGTATCACATAATTCTCCTAGTCCCACTAGCCAATTTCTCCCAGTCTCTAAGACTGCTCTATCATCTACCTCGACCTCTCAGATCGAGCCTCGGTCTCCAATACCGAGCCTCAGCTTCCAAGACTGAGCCTACTCTTCCTAGTCCAACTAGCCAACTACCTCGATCTCTCAGACCGAGCCTCGGTCTCCAATACCGAGCCTCAGCCTCCAAGACTGAGCCTACTCTTCCTAGTCCAACTAGCCAACTACCTCGATCTCTCAGACCGAGCCTCAGCCCTTCTAGACTGAGCCTATAAATAATAAAATGTGCTCAACATTTGTTTGTAAAAAGTTTTGGATCTGGACTTAAGTGGTATGCAGAAAAATGTTTTCGTGAGAGCCCTAGTGATCATAGTCTAGACTCGAGAAAGAATCCTAGTTCGCTATGATCAGAGCTCTGATACCAAGCTGTCACACCCTGGCTTTGCGGAAGCGTGGTTAATTTTGGTGTGACTTCTTAATACCATAGCTTAACCATAACAAAGCTATATGAAGTAAAATCATGCAAGATCATCCATTTGATTAAGTTTTAAAACCAGAGTAACACAACATTGTCTTAGAGACTTACAACCTCATAACATAAAACATTGTCTTGAATAACATAAACACCGACATGAAATAAACGCAGTTTAAGATTTGTGACTTGTCCAGGAAAGAGTCACATTTCCTAAACTAGGATGACCTTGGAACCCTTATGCAGCGGGAAAACATAACATACCGCGCCAGATCTTTAATTCCCTGAAATACATGTAAGTTGAAAAAAATCAACAATAATGTTGAGCGAGTTCATGTGTAAGTGAGTATGTAGAACACTTGTAAGTATAAAAATTCCCTGGTATGTAGCAGTGTAAGGAAAAGAGATCACCAATGGTTTGCAAGGCCATTAGTATGTGTGAAGTGCAAGTAGGAAGACTCAAACCTAGCAAATTTAGCGTTGGGTACAAAGTCACTCAAGGTCCGTTCTGCTGGGCCTCTCAGAGGTCCGTTCTGTTGGGCCTAGAGTTGGGCTCGCTACACCCAGATAGATCTACCGCTTACGTCCCTCGGTCCTTCAATGAGGATTAATGGTCTCCAGTTTCTGCCTACCCACTCACATGATCTAAGTAGTAAACCTCCTTACGCTAACCATACCGTGTATAAAGTACTTGTAAACAAAGTAACATGTATTTCACCCCCGCAGTTAAGAAAACTGAAAACAGTTAGAGAAAAGGGGGACATGAACTCACAGTGGTGCGTCTCTACCAAGTATGCCTCCAAATCGATCAGCTGTATGACGACCTACACGTGCTAACTCTATTAGACGGACGGCCGTGCCTTAGCTTTATGGTTTAAGTTCTTGGGAAATAGTTAGGCAACTATTTCGTGTTTACGTTCTGTATACTTGGTAGTTATTTTCCTTCCCAAGGATGGGGGATTTAATACATGTGTGTTCGAATTAAGTCATTAAGTCTCACTTAATATATATATATATATTTCCAATTCCAAAATATAAGTATTTTTCTCAAAAAATATTATATTTTCATTTCACATAATTTTTCTCCAATAATACGTTGTTAAAATACGCGTTCATAAATATTTCCGTAAGTGCGTAAGTTACGTTTTAACAATCGAGTGGTAATATAATTACCGGTGTAACTTATATATTTATGGTGAAAGCGTTCGTATTATTTTGGATTCGTTAACGTTCGTAAATATTATTTTTACTCTAAAAAATAATATTTATGTATTTTCACAAAATAATCATAAACAGTGTGCGAAAATATATATTTATCACGTAAAATTTTGTGAAAATCCCATCTCCGAATATTTAGTAAATAAAGTCATGGCGAAATTTATGTTTCGAAAACATGTCAAAAATAATTCTAACACTTGTAGTGTAAATAGTTCTAAGTGTTAGGTTTTTAGAAAAATTTCGCCAGAGTTTCCTCTGTAACTGGAGGTGGCCACTCTTTCAAGCGTATCATTTTCTTTAACAAATCAACTCAACAATTTTCTTTATTTGATCAGAACAACTTTCATCGCAACAACAAATCGACATATGTGTAAATTGCCAAAAATTACATGAACTTGCAGTTTTCCCAAAACTGTGGTGTAAATCCCCTTAAATTTAGTAGATCTTTATATAAGGTAATTTGATCTTGTAAAAACCTCGTTTTTAGAGAAAATCCATCTTTACAACTTCCCGTCGTCTTTTACAAAAACTGTTATTTTGTCGGATCATTTCACAAGTGTTTACACACTTGTGATTTATAAAATCATGCTTGTTAGTGTAAAATCCATCTTTTAAAATACATGATTTCTTTGATACGTGGTTCTTTGAAAATACCACTTGCAGATACGTAGATCTGCTAGTTTTAAACACAATTTTACAAGTAAAACTCTTTTACACAAGTTCATGATTCGCGTGTGGTAGAGTTTCACCTTTTAACCCTTGTATCATTCAAAACATGCTTATGTTAAGATCCAGGACCTTACCAAACCGGGTTAAACGATGATCCGAGCTACCACATCATAGATCGGGCCTAAATAATCACAAATTTCAATTACTACAACATTTACACAACTAGTGAGCTTTTAACCACCATTTTTAGTGTTTTAAGTAGACTTTTAGGCTTCATCTTGTAAGTTATTGAGTTTTAACCGTCATATAACGTTTTAACCACATTAGAATAGTTCAAGAAGGTGATTTAAGCAACATACCACTAGCTCGAGGCTAGGGAAGAATCTTGACGAAAATGGCGTGGATAAAAGCAAGATAAAGAGGTCCTTCAAATTCCGAGTGCACCAAGCCTCCTAATACGTGATCCTTGAAGCTTGTATGTTGTTGGAATGGCTTGAACAAGATCGAAAGATGGATGGATGTGTGGGTGTGGGTTCGGCCAAGAGCCAAAGAGAAAGAGAGAGAGTTGTGTTTATTGATTTGTGAAAGTGATTATGTTATGGTGGGTTTAGTGGGGAACTTATAGACAAAGTTTTAAGGTAATTAACCTTTGGATCATGTGTCCTCCAGATATCATGCATGGATGATTATTATAATCACAATTGTACCATGTATGTCCCCTAGATGGGGACGGTTTGTAATGGGGGGGGGGGGTCCTTGGTTCGAAACCAACTAGTTAGTTAGGCACATTAGTTAGGTTAAGTAAGTGTTAACTCGGTTACTAATGTGTAGTGTGTTATGACAGGTGTTAGGGTATCCAGGGACCCTAACTGGCTCAGAAAAAGATAAATAATGAAAATAACAATATTTTCATGTTTCGGGTATAGTCCGGTTGTTCGGTTGGATAGTAATCTGTTAAAGTGCTTAACAAAGCTTTAAGTGTCGTTAATACCCTTTTTAGTGACACAACTCATTTCTGACACTTTGGAAAGTGTCTAGTAATATTTTTCTCATGTTTTGGCACTTTACTAGTTAGCTAGAAGCCGGATTGTTATGTAAAGTGCTGAGTTTTGTGCTTAGAGTACGTTTTAGGCACATCCAGTCATTGTAACTTATTCCTAGAGACGTAGTTCTACAACCCTTGTATCCCTACACTCACCATTAGTGTAGCAATTATCTCAGGCTCTTATAGGCCTTAGAGGCAGTGTCTGCCTGATGCTGGCTTTATCAGCATGTTCAATAGGTTATCCGCTATTGTGCTACTGTGCTTTTTGTGCATCATGATTGTCACTAAGGTTCAGTATGTAAATAATGTAGTGACGATAAGTAAAGTATGATGCAAGTAAGTACATGTATCAGATATCAAGTAGCAGTTCATCAGCTAGTTCAAACAAGCACAGTAGTTAAGCAGTAATTAATCATTAATTAAGTCGTACGGATACCTGGTTTGGTGAGGGTTGTCACAGAAATCAATGATACAGACTTGATTACAGCTTGATTCACTCTTTAACTGTCTTGTATATTGATATAACACTGGTACAGATCAGATGATACGCCGGCAGCACTTTGATACCAGAATCAGAAAACGTTACAAATGAAATGGCAGCTCACCTATATATAGATGAGGCATTCCGTACGAAATGAACAAATGCCATTTCGTACGAAATAGACAAAGTCCATTTCGTACGAAATGGATTCTTCCATTTCGTGCGGAATGGTTTAACCACACTAAAACCTATTTTCCTCGTACAACGTGCCCTGATCTAACATTCCTATATTAGAAGACTCGATACAAGACGAAGTCGACAGACATATGCACCAACAATTATAACAATGCTATATGATAAAACCAAAAGACATTCATCCATATATTAAGTTTAGAAAATACCACAACAAACTTGTTTGAAACATCGATACCAAATTTAAGTTACAAAACATGACTTGTCTAACTGAGTTCATAAAGACTCCACAAAAGACTTTAAATAAAACCTGAGTTTGGAAACATGTATCCCGTCCAGGAATAGGATACACCCCTAAACTCAACAGCCATGGATGACATCTTTTATTTAAACCCAGCTTGAAAACACATGCATACCCCTGCCAGATCCACTAGTTCCCTGAAATACATGTAATTTGAAAAAAAATCAACAAAACTTGAGCGAGTTCATGTGTGAGTGTATGAATAAACCTTTAAAGTATGTCTTGTATGTATGTATGTCCCTGGTATGTAGCAATAAGGAAAAAGAGATCACCAATGGTTTGCAAGGCCATTGATATGTGTGAAATGGTGCAGGAAAACTCAAACCTAGCAAATTTGTACCGGGCCTCCGGCTGGAAGACATAGTCACCACTATGGGCCACCCTGGTCCCCATGGGTGTGGGCTCGCTACTCCCAAATAGATCTATCACTCATGTCCCTCGGTCCTACAATGAGGATTAATGGCCTTAAGTGTTATACCCACCCTTCACATGATCTAGTAGTAACCCTCCTTAGCTAACCATACCATGTATAAAAGTTTGTAATAACCGTAACATGTATTTCACCCCCGACGTATAAAACTGAAAACAGTAAAAGAAAAGGGGGACATGAACTCACATTATTGCGTCCTCAGCTCGTAACTCAAACTCTGTCAGCAAACACGACTACCTACAGTGTACTAACGACTATTAGACGGACGGGTCGTGCCTTTGCTTAGTATTAATGTTTTGGAGTTACGTTTCTAATGTTATTCCAAGTGGTATAATTATTTGTCAAAATAATTAATATTTCAACTTAAATTATATTTGGTTTTGGAAAAATTGTTTAAGCAATATCTCTGTATTAATACTTCTCAAGTATTTAACTTCGTATTTCCTTCCCAAGGATGGGGTATTTTATACATGTATTTTTGTATTATTGTATTTGTAATTTCCGAAATAATATATTTCCAAGTCTCACTTTAGAAAATATATTTCTAAACTCATTTTGTCCCAAAAATAATGTATTGTCCAGAAAGTATATATTTTTCCCAAAAATCATATATCTTCTAAATATACTAGGAAAATATATTTTTATTTCCCAAAAATAATATATTTCTCCTTGTCCAAAAATAATATTTACAAAAAATATATAAGTAACGGTATTGTTTTGGATAGTAAATTTCACGGTACTTTGTTAAGTTATATTACTTTATCCTAAAATAATATAACCATTTCACCAAGTATACAATTAATCACACAAGTGTCTTAATATGTATATATATTCTAAATATATATGTTTACCCATTTTTATTTATAAAAACCAACCTCCAATATTTGTATTTTTTGTTACAAAAATTATGGCAAAGTTTATATCGAAAACTCATAATCAAAATATACTTGTAAATACTTGTTAGAAAATATTTTTCTAAGTGTTTATATTTTTAGAAAATTTTGCCATAGTTTCCCCTAAAAACGGAGGTGTCCATGCTATTAAAGCATATCATTTTCTTTTCAAAAATCATCACAACAATCAATAATTAATCCTTAAAAAAAAACTTACACTTCTCAAGTGCAAAAACTATACAATTTACATAACATCATGAACTTGAATTTTCACAAAAACTAGTAGTAACTTGGTAGGGTGTTTAGTAGGTTTAGTTACCCCTTAAAGTGCGTTTATTACTTTACAAATCTTATTCTTAACGAAAATAGGTGTTTACAACTTGTAAACATATTCTACAAAAATGTTTATTCGTAACATCTTCTTGTTTCTCTAGTATCTCTACACTTGTTTTATAAAAAATAGTGTAGTTTTAAGTAAGAATCAAGTTCTACTAAAAATCATATTTTGAACTTGGTTTTCTTGGAAAATCATTCATGAATCTTAGATTCATAAGATTACTAGCTCACTTTATTTATTATTTTCCAAGAATCATCTTATCATTCAAGTTCAGGCTCATGCATGAGGATGATCTTCTTGTGTTAGCACATAATCATCCTCTAACTTGCTAGATCATGTGTTTAATCACAATCTAGCAAGCTCCCTATGATGATCAACATCATAATCTCAAATAAACAACAACAAGTATCACACATATACTTAAACAACATTATTTCATCAAGATTTCATCATATGTAAGCTTTATATTCATGATTCATGTTTAAGTCTTTTAGGGTTCTTGTGATTTATAACATAACACATCTTTTAACAAATCAAAATTAGAAGTAACAAAGGGTTGTGAGAGTCTTACTACTAGCTCTAAGCTAGGGAAGAACACTTGAGGAAAAAGATGATGAAAATGGTGGATGAAAGCAAGCAATGGAGGTTCTTCAAGTTCTACAAGCACCAAGCTTCATAAAACACCTTCTTACACACTTGAGAGTACTTGAGATTGGATGAATGAAGTTGGATGATGGATGTAAGGTGGTGGTGGTGGCGGAACTATCTAGGCCGAGAGGGAGAGGAAGAGAGTGAGAGAGATGGAGTGTAGTTATGAAGTGTGAAATGAAATGATCTTATAAGATCACAAGCCATACTTATAATCATGCTTCCTCAATATCTTGTCCATAAAATCAAGCAAAGATCCAATAAAATAAAAATCAAATCTTGGGGTATAGTGGTGGGTCCTTGTGACCGTAAATATCAAGGGGGGGGGGGGGGGGTAAATGTAAGTTTGAATGGTAACTTGGATAGCTAGTTAGAGGTTAAGTGTAATGTCTAGTCTTTTAAGTGTATGACGCATTATATAGTGTGTTAGGGTGTTCGGGGATCATGACTAGCTCAGAAATAATTAAACAATGTTTCTAGTAAAATTTTGGTGTTCCGGGTAATGTCCGGTTGTTCGGTTAGATACCGGTTCGTTAAAGTGTCAAGCTATTCCGTTTAATGATCTTTATGTTACTTTTTGTGACACTTTTAATTCCCAACACTTAGGAAAGCATTCAGGACCATTTAGTCAATTTTTTGCATGTAACTAGCTTGTTAAAAAGCTGAATTTTGCTGAAAAATGCAGAATTCTGCACTTTAAGTGGGTTTTAGGCACTTTCCGGCACTTTATCTATCACATAGTGACGCAGTTTTATGGTCCTTACTTCCCTACACACCATACTAGTATAGTACCTTGTCCCTGGCCCATACTAGGTCTCAAAACACTGTCTGTCTATGTACTGAACCCCGTCAGCATATTCCTGCTTTATCCGTTAACTGTGCTATCTGTGCTTTGTGCATCATGTATGTCAATATAGTTTGAATGTGATAATGATGTGACATTATGTAATATGTGATGCACATGTAAGTATGATGCAGTAATCAGAAAGCAGTTAAGTAATTCAGCACAGTCATTAAGCACTTAATTAATATTAATTAATTGTACGGATACCTGGACTCATGAGGGTTGTCACATAAGTTATATTATCTAAGACTTAAAACTCTCGTTACGATTCTAATGGGTATCTTAACCCATGAAATCACATCAACCCATGCGGGATTCATAGTGTCAAAAACGAGTGTTTAAGTCTAGATGATTACTTTCCCATATACATACTTTTGTGTAATTTAAATTTCGAATCCAAATCCTCCGTTATTATCTGAATACTCACACACCTATGTTTCGTCGTGTAGGAGAACTCGATGTTCCATCTCAAACCAACAACTCTTCACGGATTAACAAGTGGAAGCTTGCAAAACCGTGAGTACACTTGACCCATTTCCTTTTTACACGATTTGGGTTGTAACATGTTAACGTATAAAATACACATACACAAACTTAAACATACTTTAATTCCCCCAATCCGTTATACATGCTTGATTGGTATGCTTAGGTTCATGCTAGATACATACATGCTATTGTCATTAACTTAGCTAGACCAAACTTAACATATATAGCGCTATAGGAGTAGCACGCCGCCCGTCGGGGTATTGTTAAGCTTTTTATTCATAAATAGTCTCGTTACTTTTGGTGCGAGGGACACTTATAATTCTTGTGGACACTTGGGTTTGACATTTGGTATTGCATGCTAGTTAACCTTGTATACAATTTGCCATGTGGATTCGAGTAAATTATTTTTATACTTATGCTATGTATATACAAACTTGTGTACTCGCCAATGCTTTTGCGTTGAACCTTTATTTTTAACATGTTACAGGTTGATGATGATGCTATGACGAATCTAGTAGGGACGACTTAGATACACACTTGTCGTATTTTTCTATTTCAATGTTGTATTTAAATTTCTTGTATTGTACTTGACAATTTTGATTATGAATGAAATCGGTTTTGAACTTAGTTATTGTCGCAAATAGTGTTATGTGTGATGAGCAACGTATTTCGTCTCACTCCGATGATTCCGCTAACGGTTGGGGTGTGACAGATTGGTGTCAGAGCCATAACTATAGGGAATTATGTAGAATTGCCATGTTCGACCTAGTCTATAGTAGGTACCATACTTTTGGCCATTCTTGCCACTTGTTTAAATTATTATTTCTTCCTACTTGCTTCTTTCTCTTCGTTTGTCTTAATATACAATATGTCTTTCCTAAGACATTTACACAATACACATTGAAGACTTGAAGACACTCGTAATACAAACGAGACAAGTTTACCAAAATAAGCGTGAAACCATAATTTGGTAAACGACTCTCATTCCGCTTATGCTTTATTTTGCACAAAATTACACCATCAAGTTAGGATTGAAATCCACATCTTGATGGTAAATTTCCAATTCGAATTCTAGTGGACCCTCGTCAAAGTGTCAAAATTAAATTTTGACCCGACGAGTACCTACCACACTTAGGGTACGAAATCGTCAAGTTATGGGTGAAACCCGCATCCTGTCGATTAAGTCTCATTCCTCGATTTTCAATCCCGCCAAAGTTTCAATTGTTTCAATCGATTAGGGACGTGAAGTAACTGGAAGGGTAAGATACCATTAATCGCTTCTCGACGAGAGTAACTTACCTATAGGCCAAAGTACGTTTCCCTAATTTTAAAGGACTTTCAATTCACTTTGGAATAGTCAACAGTTCTAAACCCGAAACAATCCAATGTTTTATTAAGCCTCTCTTTTATGTTAATCTTAATTTATATGTTATTTTATACTTGTTACTTCGTTCATTTCAAAACCTTTACACCATTCGCACGTCTCTCGCAATAAAAAACAATAATAATTCTCGTGAACAAACTAAATTTATACTCTTTTACGCATTCATACGGGTTATGCTTTTTGAATACATGTAATTTATGTGAATCATACATGCTACATGAAAACATATGTGCTTATACATGCAAAACCTTATATTGAATTATGACCAAGTCTCATCTTTTCCTTTTCTTTCGATTCTTTAGATGTCGTCCAACGATGCGTCCAAGAAGGGTTCCAACTCCAACACTATGTCCAAGAAGGACATTATGAAGTTTATGGCCAAGCAAATGGCTAAAATCATACCAAACATCGTCAGCAAGATCCAAACCAACCCCGATTCACCCCATGGTTCTGTTGACTCGAAGGTGGAAGCACCTAGATCGACGTTCCAATTTAAGTAGTTCATGGCCTGTAAGCCTCTCGAGTAAATAGCAAAGATGGTGCCACTGCCATGATGAACTGGTTCGATGCTATCGAACTCACCTTCTTCCAAAACGGGTGTCCTGACAACCTGCGAACCCTGAATGCTATAGGGGTATTCTGTTCGAGGGCTCTCGAATGTTGGACCTCCGAGCGTAACAAGCGAGGAAAAGACGCAGCTCACGCCTTGCCCTGGGATGAACTAAAGCAACTAATGAAGGATGAGTTTTGTCCTCCTCACGAGCTTCAAAAACTTGAAAATGAGTTTTGGAATTTGAAGCAAGTTGGGAGCGACAACGCTGGTCTGACAGCGCGCTTCAAACAACTCAGTGTTCTCTGTCCTAGTTAAGTCGACACCGTCCCCAAAGCCGTTGCCAAATACATTCGCTGACTTCCACCCGCCTTGATGAACCATGTTGCGTCTGCCTGCCCCAAAACCCTCGAGGATGTATTCCGTATATCTGCTGAACTCAACAACAATTGTATTCTTCATGGAACCTTCGACAAGGTTTCAACGAATAATGCATGCCAAGCTACCACCAACACCACCACCGTTGAACCCTCACCATCTCAGCCAACCAAGAAAAACAAGAACAAGAAGCGGAAGGCTTCTAGTCAAAACTGTGCGGTTGTTACTCCGCAAAACCCGATACCTTTACCGTCAGTTTGCGCTACCTCAACCCTTGAACCACAAAAGAGGAACTACACTGGGCCGTGGCCCAAGTGTAACCATTGTTCTTACCACCATCCCGCGAACACCCCATGTCGTAAATACGCAACCTGTGGCAGGTTTGGGCATTTCGCCGATCGATGTCGCCTTAACCTAAAATCCACCCAAGACCAGGCTATTGTTGCAAACCCTGCCCCGAACCAAGCTCAACCCCAAGCCGCTCCTGTGCGAGCATGATTCAAGTGTGGCGATCTCAATAATCTCACCAATGTTTGTCCTCAGCATAACCAACCACAACAACAACAACAGCAGCAGCAGCAACAGCCTCAACAAGCTCGAGGCCGAGCATTCGTCAACACTGCCGCTCAGGCACAGAATGCCAACGATGTTATAACTGGTACGTTTCTCGTAAACCATGTCTGTGCTTCTTGTCTTTTTTATACTGACACAGATAAAAGTTTTGTATCTGTTGAATTCGAACCTATGCTTAAGTGTAGACGCTCTAAGCTACCAAGATCATTCGCTATCGAGGTCGCAAATGGTAAATCCGTCATCGTCGATTCCGTTCTCTCTAAGTGTTCTTTGAATCTTAACGATTATACGTTTCACATTGACCTCATACCTATGCAAATGGATAGTTTTGACATCATAGTATGTACGGACTGGCTTAGGCGAGTTCGTGCTGAAGTGGTTTGTTATGACAAGTTCATCCATCTTCCTCTTCCAAATGGTGATTCTCAACACGTCTATGGCGAGAAACCTTCTCAAGGTCTCAAACTTACATCGTGTATTCAAGCGAAGAAGTGCTTGCGTAAGGGTACCTTCGCCTTTCTTACCCACATTATGGAAAATGTCACACCCCGACCACATATAACATACAAAACGTGGCGGAAACATCGGGGAGTGTTGTAACAGAATTAATTGTTTCATAACCATGGCATTCAAAGTTGTATTTTATTTATTAAACAAGAGTGTTACATTGTCTTGAACAGTAAACAAAAGAGTTTATAACATAATTAAACAAGTCTATCTCCATTTTTAGTCTCTAAGGCACAGGTCCGCCCTAGAATCATTATCGACATCCTACGGAAAAGCTCCTGAAAACACATGTGAAAATAGGTACGTCAGCATAAAAATGCCTGTGAGATACATAGGTTTTGTGAAAATAGGATTCATGACTTGTATTTAAGAAAATATTCAATAACAGTCAGTCATGAACCTTGTAAGTTGTTTTGTTTTATAAATCATTCAAAAATCGATGGTATGTATAAATAAGAGAATAATGTAAGGTTAAATGAATAACCAAGTAAAATGAGTTTGTATAAGATAAGTTGTTTTGTAAATCAATGTCTTGTGGAAGTAAGTTGTTTATGTAAACGTAATATGTTAAATATTGAAATGATTTAAATAACGTTACGATATGTAATATTATACAAACACTTATTTATAGGAAGTACCAGCGGCGTATCCACCATGTTTGTATCATATTACACACGCCTCGTTACTCAAATCATTTACCCAAACCAACCATCAATGTAAATTGTTCATGTGTAAATGTGTAAACCATATCAAAATGTCTATGTCCAATGTAAACCACCAAATGTGTATATCAATGTCAATATGTTTATGTTTAATGTAGATCATGTAATGTGTAACCAAAATGTCATGTATGGTAAGTGAAATGTATCAATTATACCATATGTAAAATGCACAAAAACAAGGTATTGAAGTAAAACACAGTTTAATTCAAAGTTATGTTTTGTGTAACAAATGCATGCTATACTGATACAAACATCTATGCGGTATTGTTATAATGCATACATCCAAGCCTTGAGACTGTGGCGATAAACCCTTAAACAAATTAAAGGTTTATCTAAGTTATGTATATCGAATTCGGTCATTCCTTCCAATCCAAACAAACCCAGGATTTCAGGAACGGGAGTTGTCAATTCCTATGGTACCACTACCTACTAACGAACGGCGTGATCAATGTTAATGAATGTATTGTTCCATGTTAAACAATCCAAATGTCATACCAAAAATGTAAGCATGTGAAAGTGATGCACTAAGTATGTAATCAAATGAACATACGTAGCGTGAAATGTAATGTAAAACGATGTACTAAGTAATGCACACAATGGGCACACCTAGCATAAAATGTAATGTAAAACGATGTACTAAGTAATGCACAAAATGGGCACACCTAGCATGAAATGTAATGTAAAACGATGTACTAAGTAATGCACACAATGGGCACACCTAGCATAAGATGTAATGAAATCATGTACTATAATGTACTAGCAAACATAGCAGGTATATGATGTGAAAACAGGAAAGCTTGAAAGTAACAAGTAGGCACATGTGTTCCACCCCAAAACAGTTTGGAAAACAGTAAAAGAGGGGTCTATGTACTCACTTGAGATTGCTCAGTAGTTCTGGAGTGACAACTAAACAATGATAGAGATCTCGGAATCAAACGGCACCTAATATAGGTAACTATGTTAATAAACCGGACCTAAATCGAAAGATCGGATAGAATGAGGTTTCGTAAACCAAACGAGTATAGAAACTCGTGTAATATGGTTTAACAAACCCTACATACTAAAACGAAACTTAACCTAAGCGTTTACGACCCATTACGACCCGTTTAGGAAGCTTATGCTACTTTAACGCGTCGTTCGCGTAAAACGCGTTCGGAACGCCTAACTAGCCCTATGACAAGTGTTATATGCCTAAACATGTTACATAATCAGTTATGTGACAAAAGTTTAGGTTACATATGCTTAATTACCAATTATACATGAAAAGGGTATTCTGGTAATTTACCTAAGGCATATAAACTACCTATCATACAACTACTCAAACGATGTGACCATAGGGTATAACCTCGGAAGGTTATTCCCTACCTACTATGGTCACCTAATGTATTTGGTCGGATCCTAATGATCGACCAAATGGGTCGGGTTCGAGGTATAAGCGATTTATTAGATCGCTTACCCTACGACCCTAGACAACGTGGTAATCAGTAGGCATAGTCCCAAGGGACTATAACCAACGTGATTACACTCACGTTGCGAAGTTCAAACGAACTTCGCATTGACCATAAGCTGGTCAACGCTGAAAGTCAAACAAAGTTTGACTTTCTGACTCGAAAAGCAATAAAAATAAGGAAAAGAACGAAAGAATACTTACGAAGGGTCCCCGAATGCTAATTTCGATTCAAAAATCTCAGGTATGAAACAATAGTTTCAACTTAGAGTTTCTCAAATCAAAATTCTTGTAATTTGGAAGCATGGGGGGTGGGGTATTTATAGTGTTTGGTCCACCGTTAAGATCGTTTCATGGAAACCGTGATTCGATCACATCCGTACACTTGTTGGAAGGTTATGGAAGCTAAAAATGGTCCTTATCATCTGACTAAGCAAGTGAGAACATGTGGTGGAGGATTAAACAGCTGCAATCTGCTGTTTAATACACTTAATCTGGTCAGAAGGTGCCATGCGGCCCGCTTCAGGATGTTCAGAAGCTCAGGCGGGCCGCCTGAGGGTCCTGATCAGACTACAAGTTTCAGAAATGACAGTTTCAGTCCCTGCATGTGTTTAAGGCCATTTTCGACACTTCTAAGGCCCGTAAAGCCAACTTTAAGGCCCTAAAATGATGCCTAAATATTGTGGACATGAAACATGCCGAAAAATATGTCGGATGTCAGTTCGTTTGGTCGTACGAACGCGATGTTCGCTTAATTACGACGGAATGCGCACAAGCGCGAAAAACGATCCAAATGAGGCGACGAATGGATTTTTGGCAAGCCAAACAATAAAGAATAATATAGTCATGCTTACATAAATTTTTGGATGTCCGGATGTATTCAGAACGTAAGTTATGCGCGAAAGTGCAAACTTGTGCACTTTTTGACACTTTTAGTCCCTGAATGACCCAAAAGTTTATTTTAGCATACCGAACCCCTCAAAGCCTATTTCTAAGCTATTTAAAGGATATTTATGGTATGTTTAACTTATGGTCATGTTCCGGAATGTTCGTTACAGTTCAAATTGGCATACTTTCGCAGTTTGTCAAGTTTAGTCCCTGTAAGCGAATTAACTTGTTTTTGCCATACCAAAGCCTTTAAAACTTATTTCTAAGTTATGTAAAGGTTATTTAAGGTATGTTGAGTATATGTTGATGTTCCGGAGTATTTTTCGCGTTAAACTGAGTACGTTTACGCACCAGTTTGCGTATAACTCTCCAGAAAGTGTTATAGAGTTTGAAATTACATAAAAGTCAAAACATGAAAAATGTAAAACACAACCAAACAAACATTGGGATCAAATAACATTGCTTTATTGATAACAGAACTGTTCACAATGATTACAAGCACAGATGTTACAGTCTCCCCTACTTGTGGAAATTTCGTCCCGAAATTTATTTTGAGGAAACTCGCGGGAAAAGATGCGGATATTTCGCCTTCATTTGATCTTCGCGTTCCCAAGTAAACTCGGGTCCACGTTTAGCTTCCCAGCGAACTTTGACCAAAGGAATGCGCTTGCGTTTAAGCCACTTGACTTCACGTTCCATGATTTCCACTGGTTTCTCAACAAATTTCAGTGTTTTGCCAACACGAATTTCGTCAAGCGGTATGTGGAGGTTCTCATCAACTAAACACCTCTTGAGATTGGACACGTGAAAAGTTGGATGAACATTTCCAAGTTCAGGAGGTAACTCAAGTCTGTAGGCTACCTTTCCGATTCTTTCGACGATCTTGAATGGTCCAACGTATCTAGGTGCAAGTTTTCCTTTCTTTCCAAATCTGATCACACCTTTCCAAGGTGAGACCTTAAGTAATACTCGATCACCGACTTGAAATTCCAAGGGTTTGCGTTTTGGATTCGCGTAACTCTTTTGACGGCTCATAGCTGTCTGAAGGTTATCGCGAACTTTCTTGACCTTGTCAGTTGTCTCTAAAATGAGGGCAGGTCCAGTAAGTTGAGCCTCACCGATCTCATTCCAGCAGACTGGTGAACGACATTTTCGACCATAGAGAGCCTCGAAAGGAGCCATTTTGATGCTGGTGTGATAACTGTTGTTGTAGGAGAATTCAATCAACTTAAGATGTGAATCCCAACTACCACCAAAATCGATCACACAAGCTCTTAGCATATCCTCCAGAGTCTGGATTGTTCTTTCAGATTGACCATCCATTTGCGGATGATAAGCTGTGCTCAGATTAAGTTGGGTCCCCATAGCAGATTGCATGGTTCTCCAAAAATGAGAAGTGAAACGAGCATCTCTGTCAGAAATGATGTTCAAAGGAACACCATGTCGAGCCACAATTTCATCCACATAGATTTGAGCAAGTTTGTCAGTAGGAAAATCCTCACGGATTGGCAAGAAATGTGCTGACTTAGTAAGACGATCAACAACTACCCAGATGGCGTCATGACCTTTCTTTGTGCGTGGAAGTTTGGTAACAAGATCCATAGTAATGTTTTCCCATTTCCAAACTGGGATCTCTGGTTGCACCAATAAACCCGAAGGACGTTGATGTTCAGCCTTAACCTTTAGACAAGTAAGGCATTTCGATACATATAAGGCAATGTCTTTCTTCATACCAGGCCACCAATAATGAATACGAAGATCCTTATACATCTTATCTGAGCCCGGATGAATAGAATAACGAGACTTATGGGCTTCATCCATAAGCAAGGTACGAAGATCATCCTGGCTTGGGACCCACAAACGGTCCATGAAGTAATACGATCCATTGTCCTTCAGTTCCAGAGCAGGTGTTATGTGATAGGGAAATTCCTTATCCATTAACCCTTGTGAAACACAAGATGGTTGAGCCTGAGAAATGCGTGTTTGGATATCGGATCGAGCTTGAATAACAGACTGAACACGTACACAATGAAGCTTAGTACGTTCCTTACGACTCAATGCATCGGCCACGACATTCGCCTTACCAGGATGGTAGCGAATCTCGCAGTCATAGTCGTTTAAAAGCTCAACCCAACGTCGTTGTCTCATGTTGAGTTCTTTCTGATTGAAGATATGCTGAAGACTTTTGTGGTCAGTGAAAACCACACATTTTGTACCATACAAATAGTGTCTCCAGATCTTTAGAGCGAAAACAACTGCACCCAACTCAAGATCATGAGTGGTGTAGTTCTTCTCATGTATCTTCAACTGCCTTGATGCATATGCTATGACTTTGTTCCTTTGCATCAGAACACAGCCAAGACCCAATCTAGATGCATCACAGTAAAAAACGAAATCATCATTGCCCTCAGGCAAAGTCAGAACAGGCGCGTCGCAAAGCTTCTGCTTCAATCTTTGAAAAGCTTCCTCTTGTTTGAATCCCCAATCAAAGGGTTTGTTCTTCTGAGTTAGAGCAGTTAGAGGAACTGCAATCTTTGAGAAGTTTTCAATGAAGCGGCGGTAATAACCCGCTAGACCAAGAAAAGAACGAACTTCAGTAGGAGTAGTAGGCGTATCCCAATCCTTAATCGCACTGATCTTGGAGGGATCTACATGAATACCTCGTTCGTTGATAATATGTCCTAAAAATTGAACTTCTTTAAGCCAAGATTCGCACTTGGAGAATTTGGCGAAAAGTTGCTCTTTCTTTAGGAGTTCCAGAGTAAGACGAAGATGTTGCTCGTGATCAGCTCGCGTCTTAGAGTAAATCAGGATGTCGTCAATAAAAACAATGACGAACTGATCCAAATAAGGTTTGCAGACCCTATTCATTAAGTCCATGAAAACAGCAGGAGCATTAGTCACACCGAATGGCATGACTGTGAACTCATAATGTCCATAACGAGTACGGAATGCTGTCTTGGGAATATCTTCTTCATGCACCCGAAGTTGGTGATATCCAGATCGCAGATCAATCTTCGAAAAATAAGAAGCGCCCTGTAGCTGATCAAAGAGATCATCGATGCGAGGTAGGGGATATCGATTCTTGATGGTAAGCTTGTTAAGCTCACGATAATCGATACACATCCTAAAAGATCCATCCTTCTTCTTAACAAAAAGAATGGGAGCACCCCAAGGCGAAAAGCTAGGATGGATAAAACCTTTATCAGAGAGCTCCTGAAGCTGCTTAGACAACTCTTGCATCTCAGACGGTGCAAGACGATATGGAGCTCTGGCAACGGGATTTGCACCTGGTACGAGATCAATGCGGAACTCGACTTGGCGTGCTGGAGGTAGACCAGGTAAATCTTCAGGGAATACTTCAGAATAATCCAGAACGACAGGAATATCTGAAATAGTCTTTCCCTTGCCTTTATCTTCTGTAACATGTGCTAAGAAAGCCACATAGTTCTTCCGCAGATACTTCCGAGCTTTAAAACAAGACATAAGCTTGAGACCACCAGACGGTTTCTCACCTTGAACCTGTAGGATCTCGCCTGTCGAAAGCGGCACACGAACAATCTTCTCAGAACAAACTATCTCTGCGCGATGCTTGGATAACCAATCCATTCCCACAATAACGTCGAAGCTTCCAAGTTGCATAGGCGTGAGGTCAATAGGAAAAAGATGGTCGTTAAGGTTCAACTGGCAGTTGTGAAGAACAGAATCAAGAATAATGGGTTCACCACTAGCAACCTCTACTGTCAAAGATTTACTTAGTTTCGTTCTAGACACTCGAAGCATCGGCTCAAAAGACAATGACACAAAACTCTTATCGGCACCCGAATCAAAGAGAACAGATGCAGGCTGATTATTAATAAAGAACGTACCGTTCACCACGTTATCATCCGCCTGCGCCTCTTGGGCATTCATGTTAAATGCTCGGCCTCAAGCCTGAGCCTGATTCTGGTTCTGGTTAGCCAGCCTTGGGCACCGATTTCTGTAATGGGTCAGATCCCCACAATTATAACAAGCACCAGGTGGGTATTGTGGTCGTGCAACTTGACCCTGTTGCTGAGCAGGAGGATGAGCAACTTGTTGAGCTTGGTTATGAACGGCCTGATTCTGGTTAGCAGGAAAGCGGCAAGTAGCGGCAAGATGACCCGACTTCCCACAGTTATTACAGAAGCGGCACTGATGTTGCGGCTGATGGTGACTGTTGCATCTATTGCACAAAGGTGCATTCCCTGAATAGGGTTTCTTTGCTGGAGGCTGTGCGGGTTGGTTGAGAGCTGCCAGATTAGCTTGGGCAGTGATAGCATAGTTTTGGGAAGCCTTACGCTTCCTTGACCCTCTTGAAGAACCAGAATTCTTCCCATTCTTGTTTTGACCTTTCTTGCTATCTTCCTTGTCAGCCGACTGTTTCTTGCCCTTGTCACCCTTCCTGTGTAGCTTTCCCTTTCTAATCTGTGACTCAGTCAATGTCGCTGATAACTCGATCGCCTGACGGAGTGTGGCAGGTTCACTACCAGTAAGTATGTCTTGTACTGAGTCAGGTAGGCCGTCGATGTACCTTTCGATAGCCTTGTCGAGTGGGGTAACCATAGTCGGGCAAAGCAGACTCAACTCCTCAAACCTATCAGTGTACGCCCTGTGCTCACCACTATCTTGTTTCAAAACATCAAACTCTTTCTGCAAAGCTCGCTGCTCATGACGAGGACAGAATTCCCTCATCATAAGAGCTCTTAGTTCAGCCCATGTCTGTGCC
Source organism: Helianthus tuberosus (assembly GCA_030545235.1). Lineage (NCBI taxonomy): Eukaryota > Viridiplantae > Streptophyta > Magnoliopsida > Asterales > Asteraceae > Helianthus > Helianthus tuberosus. Next base: position 44,194,005 of record CM060392.1, read on the forward strand.
AAGGCAATCTCAGCACCCCTATCTCTCATAACCCCGTTCCACCATGTCAAAGCCCTCTTCTGAAATACGCTCGAAGCAAACTCGACTTTGCGATTGTCAAGACACTGCACGTGGCGAAAAGTATTCTCAGTGCTCTCAAACCACTGAAGAAGCCCAGTCGCTCCCTCAGAACCACTAAACTTGAGTGGTTTAGCCTGGTTAAAATCCTTGTATTTGCATGGAGCATTGTTGTTGTTGTTGGCTTGGTTCCATTGAGCAAAGAGATTTGGAAATTGGGCAGCCATCTGCTGCGCAATAATTTCTGCCAGCTCGGCAGTCGCTATCTGGTTCTCGCGTCGAGGAGGCATTCTAAAAGAGGAAACATGAAAAGAAACGAGTGAGATGTTTGGATGAAAAGAATGAGATGATAAAAACAAGAATTGAAAACAGCAAAGATGGTGGTCATTCGTCCGTATCACAAAGCAAACAAACGACACACAATGACTAATCAAAGTAAATGGATCAAAAATAATGTATTTCGAAGACATGCTCGCCTATAAGTGAACACTCATCCCAAGAATTCCCAGGTAAGCACAACTGGTCTCGCGTCTGGTTGAGATGTATACGAAGTGCTTGCCTAGACAGAAAACTCAGAATACAGGCATTCACCCTTCCAGTTTGCACATGTTCACATTATTTAAGACCCAAAACGTTGACGAGATTTTGAAAATTTGAAGGCACAAGGCCAAAAATTTAGTCAAACTAGAAGGGTTCAAAACCATATAACAGAGGGTTCAAAACCTTACAATAGAGGGTTCATAACCATGGCATTCAAAGTTGTATTTTATAACATACAAAGTTGTATTTTATTTATTAAACAAGAGTGTTACATTGTCTTGAACAGTAAACAAAAGAGTTTATAACATAATTAAACAAGTCTATCTCCATTTTTAGTCTCTAAGGCACAGGTCCGCCCTAGAATCATTATCGACATCCTATGGAAAAGCTCCTGAAAACACATGTGAAAATAGGTACGTCAGCATAAAAATGCCTGTGAGATACATAGGTTTTGTGAAAATAGGATTCATGACTTGTATTTAAGAAAATATTCAATAACAGTCAGTCATGAACCTTGTAAGTTGTTTTGTTTTATAAATCATTCAAAAATCGATGGTATGTATAAATAAGAGAATAATGTAAGGTTAAATGAATAACCAAGTAAAATGAGTTTGTATAAGATAAGTTGTTTTGTAAATCAATGTCTTGTGGAAGTAAGTTGTTTATGTAAACGTAATATGTTAAATATTGAAATGATTTAAATAACGTTACGATATGTAATATTATACAAACACTTATTTATAGGAAGTACCAGCGGCGTATCCACCATGTTTGTATCATATTACACACGCCTCGTTACTCAAATCATTTACCCAAACCAACCATCAATGTAAATTGTTCATGTGTAAATGTGTAAACCATATCAAAATGTCTATGTCCAATGTAAACCACCAAATGTGTATATCAATGTCAATATGTTTATGTTTAATGTAGATCATGTAATGTGTAACCAAAATGTCATGTATGGTAAGTGAAATGTATCAATTATACCATATGTAAAATGCACAAAAACAAGGTATTGAAGTAAAACACAGTTTAATTCAAAGTTATGTTTTGTGTAACAAATGCATGCTATACTGATACAAACATCTATGCGGTATTGTTATAATGCATACATCCAAGCCTTGAGACTGTGGCGATAAACCCTTAAACAAATTAAAGGTTTATCTAAGTTATGTATATCGAATTCGGTCATTCCTTCCAATCCAAACAAACCCAGGATTTCAGGAACGGGAGTTGTCAATTCCTATGGTACCACTACCTACTAACGAACGGCGTGATCAATGTTAATGAATGTATTGTTCCATGTTAAACAATCCAAATGTCATACCAAAAATGTAAGCATGTGAAAGTGATGCACTAAGTATGTAATCAAATGAACATACGTAGCGTGAAATGTAATGTAAAACGATGTACTAAGTAATGCACACAATGGGCACACCTAGCATAAAATGTAATGTAAAACGATGTACTAAGTAATGCACAAAATGGGCACACCTAGCATGAAATGTAATGTAAAATGATGTACTAAGTAATGCACACAATGGGCACACCTAGCATAAGATGTAATGAAATCATGTACTATAATGTACTAGCAAACATAGCAGGTATATGATGTGAAAACAGGAAAGCTTGAAAGTAACAAGTAGGCACATGTGTTCCACCCCAAAACAGTTTGGAAAACAGTAAAAGAGGGGTCTATGTACTCACTTGAGATTGCTCAGTAGTTCTGGAGTGACAACTAAACAATGATAGAGATCTCGGAATCAAACGGCACCTAATATAGGTAACTATGTTAATAAACCGGACCTAAATCGGAAGATCGGATAGAATGAGGTTTCGTAAACCAAACGAGTATAGAAACTCGTGTAATATGGTTTAACAAACCCTACATACTAAAACGAAACTTAACCTAAGCGTTTACGACCCATTACGACCCGTTTAGGAAGCTTATGCTACTTTAACGCGTCGTTCGCGTAAAACGCGTTCGGAACGCCTAACTAGCCCTATGACAAGTGTTATATGCCTAAACATGTTACATAATCAGTTATGTGACAAAAGTTTAGGTTACATATGCTTAATTACCAATTATACATGAAAAGGGTATTCTGGTAATTTACCTAAGGCATATAAACTACCTATCATACAACTACTCAAACGATGTGACCATAGGGTATAACCTCGGAAGGTTATTCCCTACCTACTATGGTCACCTAATGTATTTGGTCGGATCCTAATGATCGACCAAATGGGTCGGGTTCGAGGTATAAGCGATTTATTAGATCGCTTACCCTACGACCCTAGACAACGTGGTAATCAGTAGGCATAGTCCCAAGGGACTATAACCAACGTGATTACACTCACGTTGCGAAGTTCAAACGAACTTTGCATTGACCATAAGCTGGTCAACGCTGAAAGTCAAACAAAGTTTGACTTTCTGACTCGAAAAGCAATAAAAATAAGGAAAAGAACGAAAGAATACTTACGAAGGGTCCCCGAATGCTAATTTCGATTCAAAAATCTCAGGTATGAAACAATAGTTTCAACTTAGAGTTTCTCAAATCAAAATTCTTGTAATTTGGAAGCATGGGGGGTGGGGTATTTATAGTGTTTGGTCCACCGTTAAGATCGTTTCATGGAAACCGTGATTCGATCACATCCGTACACTTGTTGGAAGGTTATGGAAGCTAAAAATGGTCCTTATCATCTGACTAAGCAAGTGAGAACATGTGGTGGAGGATTAAACAGCTGCAATCTACTGTTTAATACACTTAATCTGGTCAGAAGGTGCCATGCGGCCCGCTTCAGGATGTTCAGAAGCTCAGGCGGGCCGCCTGAGGGTCCTGATCAGACTACAAGTTTCAGAAATGACAGTTTCAGTCCCTGCATGTGTTTAAGGCCATTTCCGACACTTCTAAGGCCCGTAAAGCCAACTTTAAGGCCCTAAAATGATGCCTAAACATTGTGGACATGAAACATGCTGAAAAATATGTCGGATGTCAGTTCGTTTGGTCGTACGAACGCGATGTTCGCTTAATTACGACGGAATGCGCACAAGCGCGAAAAACGATCCAAATGACGCGACGAATGGATTTTTGGAAAGCCAAACAATAAAGAATAATATAGTCATGCTTACATAAATTTTTGGATGTCCGGATGTATTCAGAACGTAAGTTATGCGCGAAAGTGCAAACTTGTGCACTTTTTAACACTTTTAGTCCCTGAATGACCCAAAAGTTTATTTTAGCATACCGAACCCCTCAAAGCCTATTTCTAAGCTATTTAAAGGATATTTATGGTATGTTTAACTTATGGTCATGTTCCGGAATGTTCGTTACAGTTCAAATTGGCATACTTTCGCAGTTTGTCAAGTTTAGTCCCTGTAAGCGAATTAACTTGTTTTTGCCATACCAAAGCCTTTAAAACTTATTTCTAAGTTTTGTAAAGGTTATTTAAGGTATGTTGAGTATATGTTGATGTTCCGGAGTATTTTTCGCGTTAAACTGAGTACGTTTACGCACCAGTTTGCGTATAACTCTCCAGAAAGTGTTATAGAGTTTGAAATTACATAAAAGTCAAAACATGAAAAATGTAAAACACAACCAAACAAACATTGGGATCAAATAACATTGCTTTATTGATAACAGAACTGTTCACAATGATTACAAGCACAGATGTTACAGAAAAGAAGGACAAGGGCTCGAGCATAAGCGATGTTCCTGTCGTACGTGATTTTCTCGATGTGTTTCCTGATGATCTTCCTGGTCCGCCTCCTGCTCGTTCTGTCGACTTTCAAATTGATTTAGTGCATGTCGCTAAGTCTCCCCATCATCTAGCATCCTATGAGATGCGAGAGCTTTCGAACTAACTTCAAGAGCTTATTGATAAAGGCTTTATACGTTCTAGTACTTCTCCTTAGGGCACTCCCATTTTATTCATCAAGAAGAAGGATGGATCATTCAGAATGTGTATTGACTATCGTGAGCTCAACAAGCTTAATGTCAAAAACCGATATCCTCTTCCTCGTATTGACGATCTCTTCGATCAACTATAAGGCACAACTTGCTTTACCAAGATCGATCTCCGTTCTGGTTATCATCAACTTTGAGTCATCGAAGAAGATATACCCAAAACCGCCTTTCGAACGCGTTATGGGCATTATGAGTTCGTGGTTATGCCCTTTGGTTTGACCAACGCACCTGCAGTTTTCATGGATTTGATGAACCGTGTGTGCAAGGAGTACTTAGACCGTTTCGTGATCGTCTTCATCGACGATATTCTCATCAACTCCAAGACTCAAGAAGAGCACGAAATATATTACATGAAATAAATAAATCAAAATCATTCCTTTTTGATAATAATCTACCTATTTAAATATTGAATGAGAATCTTAAGAGTGAAACCTAGCCTGAGTGTCATTATGAAGACCTGGCCATGATGGTAAGACCTGTTTAAAAGATTCAAATCCCTGTTAACATCTGTAAACATGTTAACACTCCTGGCAGACGTGATTCATTAAAATCACACACGTCATTCTTATTATTGGATTCTTCAAAAGATTCCTAACCCAATTTAATGATCTCTGAATCATGGGTTTAAATCATCAATTAAGATGATCATATTTTGACCATACGTGGTAATGTAGCGCCTACGGGCCCTGCTCATTTCCATATGAGCCAAAAGACAGTGGTAGCGATGACTCCCTGTCAGATAAAGGTAATGAACTAGGTTCAAACCTTCATGCTTCGATTCTCTGAAATCATAGCTTATAGTTTATAAATGTCCTTGTGACTAGGCCTATTGTGCCAGTATACCTTCATGTTTTGATTCTCTGAAATCATAGCTTATAAATTAAAATGTCCATGTGATTAGGCCTTTTGTGCCACAAATAAAACTGTTATTGTTTTATAATTAGGATAAATTATGATAAAAATCCTAAATAAATATGATTAATAAATTAACCAAATATGGTCTCTGTTTACCATGGTTAATGAATTACCCTAAGGGGCAATTCCATAATAAACTCCCAAGTAAACTATTGTCCTTGTTTTTCTGTAACAGTTCAATTAAAATGGCTAACTCCGACGAGATAAATAGTCATCCAGTGGAGAACAATAATAACGCCCGAATTACTTTAACGGGTGCTGAATTGAAGGCGTTGGTAGACGACGCAGTTACTAAGGCATTGGAACGGCAGTACGAAGAGTATAGTGGGACTCGGAGTAGGACCCTATCTACGCCGCATTCGAAGCCACCTTCCAAGAAGGATGAACCCAAAAAGGATGATGATAGACTCTCCTCAAACCACAACAGTGCTCTATCTCTGCAGATCGTACCGAAACAGGGGACCCAGGACAAGGGTTGCTCTTATAAATATTTTGTTTCCTGCAAACCCCGGGATTTCACTGGGGAGAAAGGAGCCATTGACTGTATGACGTGGCTGGATGAGATGGATACAGTTGTGGATATCAGCGGATGCGCTGAGAAGGATGTGGTCAAGCATGTGTCGCAATCTTTTAAGGGGGAAGCTTTAGCCTGGTGGAGATCTCTGATTCAATCCACTGGGAAAATCCCATTGTACAACATGTCATGGGATCAATTTGTTGCCCTCATCAGGGAAAATTACTGCCCCCAGCACGAGGTTGAGAAGATAGAGGCTGATTTTCTATCATTGGTAATGACAAACCTTGACTGTCAAGCTTACCTAACGAGCTTCAACACAATGTCCCGGTTGGTTCCTTATCTGGTGACCCCGGAACCAAAAAGAATAGCCCGTTTTATCGGTGGTTTAGCCCCGGAAATCAAGGCAAGCGTGAAGGCTTCTCGGCCAGCTACTTTTAGATCTGTAGCTGACATATCCTTGTCCCTCACTTTGGATGCGGTCAGGCAGAGATCGCTGAGGAATAAGGAGGCTGAGAAGAGAAAACGTGAAGATGATAGTTCATGGAGATCGAAGAAGAAGCACCGTGGGAACGGTGACCACAAGAAAGGATCTGAGTCAAGGAAAGATGGGCATCAGTCTGGTGAGAAGCCAAAATGCAAAGTTTGCAAGAAACAGCACTATGGAAAGTGCAGACTCGAGTCGAACTCGCAGACTCAGTCAAAAAGGTTTCTTATGGTATATGCAAGTCCACGGATCACAAGACCTTGGATTGCAAGAAGATGAAAGACGCAACGTGCTACCGTTGCAATGAAAAGGGGCACATTAAAACCAACTGCCCTAAATACGCCAAGAAGCCTGAAGAGGCCAAGAAGTCTAATGCTAGAGTCTTCAGAATGGACGCAAAGGAAGCGGTTCTAGACGACAACGTTATTACAGGTACTTTCCTTGTAAATGATGTCTATGCTAGAGTACTTTTTGATTCAGGCGCTGATAAGTCCTTCGTTGATAATAAGTTTTGTGAATTGCTGAAATTACCTGTCAAAACCTTAAATGTGAATTATGAGGTGGAGTTAGCAGATGGCACCCTAGAAACCGTCTCTACTGTGTTAGATGGATGTGTTATATCCATTAAGAACCACTCTTTTCCTCTGTCTCTACTTCCCTTTAAGTTGGCCGGTTTTGACATAGTCTTGGGTATGGACTGGTTATCTCACAACCAGGCCCAAATCATCTGCAACAGAAAGCAAGTGGTGATTAAGACTCCATCTGGTGAATCACTTTCCATTCGGGGAGATACCCAGTATGGGCTGCCTGAGCAAGCGACTATGCTCAAGGCTTCAAAATGTTTAAAGAAGGGTTGTGTCATCTACATGGCACAAGTGATTATTGATGAGCCTAAAACGGAGATAGAAGACATCCCTGTCATTTCTGAATACCCGGAAGTTTTTCCAGAAGAACTACCTGGTTTGCCACCAGATAGGCAAGTGGAATTCAGGATTGATATCATCCCTAGAGCAGCACCAGTTGCTAGAGCACCCTATAGGTTGGCACCCACGGAAATGAAGGAATTAATAACGCAATTAGATGAATTGCTAGCTAAAGGTTTCATTAAACCTAGTTCGTCTCCTTGGGGAGCACCTGTCTTGTTTGTCAAGAAGAAGGATGGGTCGATGCGTCTGTGCATCGACTATCGTGAGCTTAATAAGGTCACGATAAAGAATAGATATCCTTTGCCCAGGATCGACGATTTGTTCGATCAGTTACAAGGGGCAAGTTATTTCTCGAAGATTGACTTGAGGTCAGGCTACCATCAACTGAAGGTTAGAGATGAAGACATACACAAAACTGCATTTAGGACTCGTTATGGTCATTACGAGTTCCTAGTGATGCCTTTTGGGCTCACTAATGCACCGGCCGCGTTCATGGATCTCATGAATCGCGTTTGCAAGCCTTACTTAGATAAATTCGTCATCGTTTTCATCGACGACATTCTTATCTACTCAAAGAACCAAGCTGACCATGAGAAACACCTTCGTTGTATTCTCAAACTCCTGCATCAGGAGAAACTCTATGCCAAATTCTCTAAGTGTGAATTTTGGCTTCGGGAAGTCCAGTTCCTTGGACATGTGGTCAGTGAGCATGGTATCCAAGTGGATCCCGCTAAGGTTGAAGCAGTCATGAACTGGCAAGAGCCAAAGACACCTACAGAAATTCGTAGCTTCCTGGGATTGGCAGGATATTACAGGCGTTTCATTGAAAAATTTTCAAGGATTGCTGCGCCCCTAACTTCCTTGACTAAGAAGAAAGTAAAGTTCGTTTGGGGCCCTAAGCAGCAAGAGTCCTTTGATATTCTGAAGCAAAAGTTGAGCAACGCTCCTGTACTAACACTGCCTGAAGGTACCGAAGAATTCGTAGTTTACTGCGATGCATCTCACACTGGCATGGGGTGTGTGCTTATGCAGAAAGGCAAGGTTATTTCCTATGCTTCAAGACAATTAAAGGTGCATGAAAAGAATTACACCACCCACGACTTGGAGTTGGGTGCCGTTGTATTTGCACTAAAGCTCTGGAGGCACTATTTATATGGTATCAAATGTGTGATATATTCCGATCACAAGAGCCTCCAGCACCTGTTTAATCAAAAAGATTTAAACATGAGGCAACGCCGTTGGATGGAGACTTTAAATGATTATGATTGTGAAATCAGATATCATCCCGGCAAGGCGAATGTAGTCGCTGATGCCTTGAGTCGAAAGGAAAGGGTGAAACCTATCCGAATCAATGCCAAGCGCATGGAGATAAAGAACAGTTTGACTGAAAGGTTGTTAGCTGCACAGAAGGAAGCTGTGTTGGAAGCTAACTATCCTAATGAAAAGCTAGGAGTAACTGAGGAGCAGTTATCTCTTGGCAAAGACGGAATTCTGAGACTGAATGGACGAATATGGGTTCCAATTTATGGTGGACTTCGAGATGTTATTCTCCAGGAAGCCCATAGTTCTAAATATTCCGTTCATCCTGGAGCTGATAAGATGTACCAGGATCTAAGGGCAAATTATTGGTGGATAGGCTTGAAAAAGTCTGTAGCTGCCTATGTAGCTAAGTGCTTGACTTGTGCGCAAGTCAAAGCAGAACATCAAAAGCCGCCAGGCTTGCTACAACAGCCTGAACTTCCTACTTGGAAGTGGGAAATGGTAACTATGGATTTTATCACCAAGTTACCTAAGACAAGGAAAGGAAATGATACAATATGGGTTATAGTTGATAGACTGACTAAGTCAGCACATTTCTTACCCATCAAGGAGACTTATAGCTCCGACATGTTAGCCTAGTTGTACGTTGATAAGATTGTAGCCTTACATGGCATACATGTGTCTATTATCTCTGACCGAGATACTAGATACACGTCACATTTTTTGAAGAGTTTCCAGCAATCTTTGGGCACACGTTTGAATTTTAGTACGGGGTACCATCCTCAGACGGACGACCAGAGTGAGCGTACTATTCAAACGTTGGAAGACATGCTTCGTGCATGTGTGATTGATTTGGGTGGTAGTTGGGATAACCACCTACCACTAATTGAGTTCTCTTACAACAATAGCTACCACACCAGCATAAAGGCTGCGCCTTTCGAGGCCTTATACGGTAGAAAGTGTAGAACGCCCGTTTGTTGGGCGGAAGTTGGAGACGTCCAATTATCAGGACCAGAGATAGTCTTTGAAACGACGGACAAGATTGTCCAGATTCGTGACCGTCTCAAAGCTGCCCGTGATAGGCAGAAGAGTTACGCAGATCCAAAGCGTAAATCTATGAGCTTTGAAGTAGGTGACAAAGTCCTACTTAAAGTATCACCCTGGAAGGGAGTGATGCGATTTGGCAAGAAAGGCAAGCTAAGCCCGAGATACATAGGACCTTTCGAGGTTATCGAACGTGTCGGGTCAGTTGCCTATAAGCTAAACTTACCAGAAGAGCTCAGTGGAATTCACAATGTGTTCCACATCTGCAATCTGAAGAAGTGCTTCGCTGATGAATCACTGGTTATACCTCATACAGATGTGCATATAGATGAGAGCTTAAAATTTGTGGAAAAACCATTGTCGATTGAAGATCGACAGGTTAAGAAGCTTCGAAGGAAGCATGTACCTATTGTAAAGGTCAAATGGGATGCCCGTAGAGGTCCCGAATTCACGTGGGAGGTTGAGTCCACGATGAAAGAAAAGTACCCTTATTTATTTCAGTAAATCTTGGGTCGAGATTTATTTTAAGGGGGTGAGGATGTAACACCTCGAAAATTCACGTCCTATAAAGTGTTGACACGTGTCATATGTTTGAACGTGTGAAAGAATGTTATGAAAGGACTAAAGTTGACAAACATGAAAAGTATATGAAAATACGAGTTCTAAATGTCAACAGTGAATAAATATATTGTACATTAACCCTACATGATGTTTATAGCATCAAACGAATAAATCATGGATCATGCGAAGCTAAAAGTGAGAGATTACAAACTACAGGGGCTAAATGTGTCAACATGTTTAAGTTATACCTCTGAATGACCTTTTGACAAACCTGAAGCTTTGTAACGGTTAATTATACTCACTGGAATGGACGTTATAAATTTCGTAAAGTTTCGTTATCATATGAGAAAGTTATGATCAAATTCGTGTGCGAAGGGTTAAAGCGTCAACGTTGAAAGTTAGGACTTTTCGGGTAACAATAAATTTAACCGGGGACTTAACAAAGTGGGTATATGTTTTAAAGCCCTTATAAATCAATTTGGAGGGTTCAAGATGCAAGAAACAAAAGTCTAAAAAAAGTTTGAAGAGCCAAGGATCAAAACATAAAAATCTAAAGTTCTGATTTGCTGCAGGAGGGCCTCGCGCCACGCGAAGCCCAAGGGGAGGTCCCTCGCGTCACGCGAGGGTCTGTCTGATCCGATTTTCTTGGTTCTTTGTCTGCCATAGCTCTTGTGCTCGACCTTTAACCGAATTTCCTCATCTTGGACGACCCCTAGGCACCCCCTAAACATCTAGGGACACTTGTTGATGAGTTGTGGTCAGTGGTAGACTTGTGTGTCAACAAATTGTGGTGATTTGATCACTATATAAAGCCATGAAGTTACAACTCATTCTTCACACCTTCTCTTGCACTTCTGATCATTCTTGGAGCTCCAAAGCAGACTCAAGTGGTCATAATTCGTGCATAGGACTCTTGTAAGTTTACTTGACCTTTCTTAATTAAGTTTTAGCTTAATTTTAGCTTAAAAGTCAAACCGTCGTAATTAACGGTTGACTTAATGATTAATCATTGTTAGTCCAGCGATTAGTCGAAGTGAAATTAGTTATAAGTTGGTAATTATGTGGGTAATAAACCCTCAAAAGGGTTCCCCCTGATTCCCACTCTAACTAGGTCAAATGTCGGGTCAAACTTGTTAATAAAAAGTCAACAGGATACTTAGACTCTAATTTATGCATAATTAGCAATGTAGAACACATACAACCTGTTTGATCATTAATATAACTTGGTAATAAGTGTAAGAACATGTCTAAACATGTTCAACCCGACAATTTCCTGTAAAGACCCGGTTCGGAACCGAAAGTCTCATAGTTTGACTTTTGCGTTAACTTTCAGTTCTGACCCGTTTTGGTATGATTTAGAAATACCTAAGAGCTTCATTTGGACCAGGTTACATGCTAGTATAACCCTCTGTGATTATACACCATGGTTCATTAGTTAACCGATTAATACGCATGGTTCCGTTAATTGCTCATATGTTGACCATTATGCCCTTTTCACCTTAAACCGTGATTTTTGAAAATGTAAAATAGTAGAAACTTTAATTACTGATATATAAACTTGCACCCAAAATTTGATATCAATTTGAGGCGTAGATTGAGAGTTATGCTCATTAGCGTAATTAAGAAGCTTTATGTTAATTAAACGACGTAATTAGCGTATAGCCTAGTTAAGCCTACTTTTTGATATCAAACGTAATACCCACTGATGTAATATATTATTTTGGGATTTTTGAAGATTTTTATTTAATTTTAGGCTGAGCATAACTTATAGTCGTAGGCTTAATCCGGTAATTGTCGGTTTTGCCCTTACGGGCTATAAAATGAGTTTTACATATCTAATCGACTCCAAACCTTTTGCTACTGATTAGATATGATAAATAAATTATTTTAAACCTTCTGGAATAATAAAAATATCAGATTAATATATAGAACCCGGAAACGACTTCTAATCGCCTTATTAAGCGTTTTAAGCGCATAGTATGCACTAAGACTATTTTTTTTAGCATACAAGGGTGATACCTACTGATATTTTAGGTAAATTATAATATTTTAACAGTAAGCAAAAGTTGTTAAACTCAGACTTCAGTTTTGAGCTTTTCGGCTTATGTGAAATTACCAAAATGCCCCTACGGGCATAGTTTGGTTATAATTGATAAATTTCACATATATACCTTACCCTACTGTTATAACTTAGTAAAATAAGTATTTTTGCTGATTATATCAGACCTGTAACTCAGGTAAATACTTAAACTCTTTTATAACCTTTTAAATGACCAAACTACCCCTACGGGGCATAGTTTGTGTTTAAACTCGTTTCGGGCATAATAAAAGACATCTTACTGATGTCACAACATATTTGAAGCATATTAACTTAGGAAACCTGGATATGGCTCTCATGAATACCCGTTACGCTTATTACGCGTTCGGTTCGGTTTATGTAACTAGTTTACATAAATTAGCCGAAACGGGTCAAACCTTATCGGTTTTATCTCAAAATCCAGAATGTTTATGAAATACCCATATTAAACAAGTCTCTGAACTTGTTGGGTCTAAATCACATTCTATCCGGTCTTCGCTTAATCGTGCGTACGAACCGTATCTTTGAAACTAACCGGTCTAAGCTTAAGCTTAATTAAAGACCCGTTAGGATTCTAATAGGTTATTATAAACCTTCGTTCCAGATTAGGAGGACCAGTAAAAGCTACTTGAAATTTGCTTATTGTGATTTATACTTTGCTCAGGTAAATACTTTTAACTTATTTTCCCTATACGGGCTTGGGTTACGGTATATAGAATACCGCTTGATCGGGAATCAAATCTTCCATCGTTGGGTGGTTAATTGAATAATTTGATCGGCTCGTTTAAACAGTCTTGTTTACTTAAAGCCTTTGGGGGGTTAATGACCATGTCCCGGATATCCTTGGCATCATTTTACGAAATGGCCACGACCTAAGCGCGGAGTGTAGGCGTACACTCGTCAGTGCATAAATAGTTGATGTGGTGTGTCTATTGATCTTTAACCCGGTACGTCCGGGCTACTGAACGCACAAGGAACATGTAATTCGTTCACAAGATTATATATTTAAATAATTCTCCCAAGTTAAATAAAAATGTTTATGCCACGTGCATCCAAACCAATTTTCAATCATTTTTAAAATGAGTCAGTTGATTGTATTTACCAGTGTAAACTGACGTATTTTTCCCAAAAAGATTAAATGCAGGTACTAAGCGTAATTGGCTGGGATTTCTCCTTAGCGTCAATAGAAGTCTCGCAAGCTTAAGATGCCTAAAGTCTTATGAACTATTGTTTCCATTTTATTTCGATCCGTCAGTGGATAAACTTCCGAATATTGTGACATTTGATATTACAATATTAAATTCGGTTGAAATATATCTTACAATTTGCTTCCGCTGTGCATATTAAATATTGTGTTGTTTGACTATTATGTTGCCAACCACGTCACGATACTCCCCACCGGGCCCACCGGTGACACGTGGAAATCGGGGTGTGACATTTAATACCCACTGGTATTGGATGGCGAGGGTGCAAATAGCTTGATCCCCTCATATGTAAACTACTATTAATAAATTAAACCCGACTATTTGGGATTGTATCCCTGCTGACTCAAACCACTTAGCCGGGGGTAACGTCACCTTCAAAAGAGGCCTACCACTTTTCACATTAATAACTTAATTAGTTATCTTTCAATAATCCGACCATTTGGGATTGTATCCTTGCTGACTCAAACCACTGGGTTGAGGGTAACGTCACCTTCAAAAGAGGGGCCTACTACTATAACTAAGATAATCTCTTAAAAAGTCCGAAAGTGCGAAAATCATCAAATGATACTTAAAAGGCGAGTCGGGTCCAAGTGATCCATCTTGTCTATCTGTTTTTATTTCTGCATTTTTAATTTTTATTTTCATGTTTAAAACCTTTTATCAAAAATTTAGATTGATTAGACGTTGAGGATAAACCGGTACTAAAAGCTCTTGTGTTCTTGGACGACCACGGTATCTTACCAACGCTATACTACGCTCACGATGGGTGCGCTTGCCCAAGTGTGTGTTTAGTGTTAGTAGAATATCGTGTTTTATAAATTTAAAACTTGCCTAATGTGTAAAATGAGCTTAAAATATCAATAAAAACATATCACACTTTGCACACACCAAGGCTAAGTATCCGCATATGTTCGTTGCATCTTTCCAAATTTCGGGACGAAATTTCATAAAGGAAGGGAGACTGTAACGCCCCGTTTTTCACAGCTTTCTGTTTTTAGAAAGCTTGTCTTGTATTTCTATTTTTGGAAGCTTGTTCCTTGTAATCGTATTTCGTTCCAAGCTATTGTAAATCCGAGACTTTGATCATAATGAAATGAATCTTCTATATGAAACATACATCCTTTATACATTATTTATAAATTGATACATACATTCGTTTAAAACAAGATTCGTAATTCTCATAAATGTAAGTTTAACTCGTAACAATGATCGGGTATTCGTAATTGTTAAACTTTCCATTTATTCAAACGCTTGGTTATTCAATTTTGGGACTAAGTTATACGCTTATCACTTGATTAGTACCTAAATGTAAATTATACATGCTTGATACACTTGATACATTTTTATACCTTAAATTATCTTATTTTATACCATCTAAAACCTAACCATATGACATTACACTTGTTTAATTGGTTGATTATATGTTCTAGTTACTTAACATAACATAATTATGCCAAATGTATGTCTTATATGTCAAAAGAAAGGAAAAACAAAAAAATAAAAAAAACAAACAACCTTGCGGCCGTAAGGTGTAAGGTATGTGTATTTTTTTTTATAATGTATCATACTCAACTTTTATGCCCATTATTATGTTTAATCAAGTTAAATAAATAAATAAATAATGTAAAGACATGGCAGTTGCGGTCGCAAATAACAAGGCAACACCAATCTTTTTTTTTTCTTAAACCCTAAATCCCTTCCTATAAATACCCACTTATATTCTGCCTCTTTCCCACTTTTACAACACTCAAATATCACCAAAACTCTCTCAAACTCAGCTGATTTTTCAGCTTATACATCGGAAAGTTCCAGCTCTTATAAGTGAGTTCTAGCTCACTTTTACTTCACTTTTCTACTCTTTTCTTTCTTCTTAACACTTGGAACACCTCTAGCAGTGTTTCCATAGGTTTTTCCATGGAAAGCCAAGATGGAACATCACCATATTTGAGGTCAAAAGTGTAAGAAACTTTCTGTTTTGGAATAAACTTTCTTCAAACTTATGTTTTATTCAAACAAACTTGTGTTCTCATGCCATTAATCAAGCCCATGATTAGTGAGCCCAACCAAGGTTGTTTCACACAAATTCGGAGGTGTTATATGCCTCTGAACTTTATATTTTGTAAGGGTTTTTAACCCACAAGTGTTGTAATCTTCCAAGCTTGTTCTTGAAACAAGATTTGTGCTTGGTTAGTGTGTGATTAATTGGAAGCTTTGGCTATCCTACCTTCAATCCACCACCTCACTTGATGATTTGTCCCTTGAATAGTATGTACATTTCCTTTCCATATAATTCATGACCATCCGAGTTGTCATTGTGACAACTTGTGCATTGGTGAATCTTACAAAAGAGGTTAAAGGAAGGTTATCCTCCTACCTCCATGCATGACTTCTATGAAATTCTATAATATACATGTTGGATTTACAAATACTATAAAATATATATTAAATATAGAGTGGGAGTTGGCTAGAAATCATAAGTTTCCTAGAAAGTCTAGGAAGCAATAGGGTGGTGACATGTAGCTTTTAGTTTTTTTATTCAAAAGGGATGATGATAATTTGATTATTAATTTAGTTTTGGAATATTATATATCCTAAACTAACTATCCAGATATTTATGTAAACGTATATCTCTTTGACAATTTCAAATCATTACGATTTCAAAAGGGCGGTTACTTTAAATTACGAAGTTCAAATCATTAAAAATTTCTTCACGTTGTGTTTTATCAGTTACTGGGTTCATCACAATGTGTTTTATCAGTTACTGGTTGATATGATTTTTGGCATTCTTGATGTTATGTTTTATCAATTACTGGTTCACGTTGTTTCTTCACAATGTGTTTTATCAGTTACGGTTTCATCACAATGTGTTCTATCATTTACTAGTTGATGTGATTTTGGCATTCTTGATGTTGTGTTTTATCAGTTACTGGTTTCATCACAATGTGTTTTAGCAGTTATTGATTTCAGTTACTGTTTCATCACAATGTGTTTTATCAGTTACTAGTTGATATGATTTTTGACATTCTTGATGTTGTGTTTTATCAATTATCGGGTTCATCACAATGAGTTATACCAGTTATGATTCATGAATGGCATGTTCTTTTGTATTTTATCTACTGTTTCATCACAATGTGTTTTATCAGTTACTGGTTGATGTGATTTTGGTATTCTTGATGTTGTGTTTTATTAGTTACTGGTTTCATCACAATGTGTTTTATCAGTTACTAGTTGATATGCTTTTGGCATTCTTGATGTTGTGTTTTAGCAGTCAATCACTAGTTCGACACATTGTGTTTTATCGCTAAAACACACTACTATGAACACATCTAGATTTGATTTATAGTTATTTTTTGTATGATTTGGTGTTTCCAAATGTGAGGGATTAGAGAGAGAGATAAAGATTGCGACATTTTTCGAGGTGGTTTTATGATTGGTAGTTATTTCCTTATTTAAAACAACTTAAATGACACATTTACCCCCAATCAATTAAATTAGCCTATTTTAAAGACACGTATATTACCAAAATGCCACCAAAGTGATCTCAACCATTAAACACACTCATCTGATAGCTCAGATCGTTTCCTACACTTTCTAGGAAAAACACACTTCCCGCAGGATCCCCACTCATTAAATATAAATACATAACCGAACCCTTGATATCAATTGATTATTTGTCATGGTAGTAAGTTATATTGTCTAAGACTTAAAAATCTCGTTACGATTCTAATGGGTATCTTAACCCATGAAATCACATCAACCCATACGGGATTCGTAGTGTCAAAAACGAGTGTTTAAGTCTAGATGATTACTTTCCCATATACATACTTTTGTGTAATTTAAATTCCGAATCTAAATCATCCTTTATCATCCGAATACTCACACACCTATGTTTCCTCGTGTAGGAGAACTCGGTGTTCCATCTTCAAACCAACAACTCTTCACGGATTAACAAGTGGAAGCTTGCAAAATCGTGAGTACACTTGACCCATTTCCTTTTTACACAATTTGGTTTGTAACATGTTAACGTACAAAATACACATACACACACTTAAACATACTTTAATTCCCTCAATCTGTTATACATGCTTGATTGTTATACTTAGGTTCATGCTAGATACATAGATGTTATTGTCATTAACTTAGCTAGCCCAAACATAACATATATAGCGCTATAGGAGTAGCACGCCGCCCGTCGGGGTATTGTTAAGCTTTTTATTCACAAAAAGTCTCGTTACTTTTGTGGCGAGGGACACTTATAACTCTTGTGGACACTTGGGTTTGACATTTAATATTGCATGCTAGTTAACCTTATATACAATTTGCCATGTGGATCAAGTAAATTCTTTTTATACTTATGCTATGTATATACAAACTTGTGTACTCGCCAATGCTTTTGCATTGAACCTTTATTTTTAACATGTTACAGGTTGATGATGATGCTATGACGAATCTAGTAGGGACGGCTTAGATACACACTTGAATTACTAGATTTGGATATTTTGTTATGTTAAACCTTGTTGTATTTTGCTATTTCGATGTTGTATTTTAATATCTTGTATTGTACTTGACAATTTTGATTATGAATGAAATCAGTTTTGAACTTAATTATTGTCGCAAATAGTGTTATGTGTGATGAGCAATCTATTTCGTATCACTCCGATGATTCCACCATCGGTTGGGGTGTGACATTGACGATGATGATCTGGTGGTGGTGGTGGTGGCTGTGTCAGCGGAAATGGCGGAGAATGGTGGGATGGAGTCTTTGATAGCTTTGATCAGGTGGACGCTGGTGGCTCGTCGGTGCCGGAAAGTTGTGGGTGTGTTAAGATTCCGGTGGTGGAGAGAAGGGAAAGCTAAAGATGAAGTTGGCATTTATGAAAAACTAATAGATAGTCAATTATTGGTCGCATATATGCCATAAAATTGTTTTTTATTTAAATGAAATTTATAATTTTATTGTTTTATTGTTAATTTATAATTTAAAAAAAAATCATCACTAGTGATGGGCACCCATAGTAAAATCTATCATTAGTGATGGAATCAAGTTCAATGACGTGGCGAACAATGATTGGATGTTGTGAGTGATGGAAAATGATCACTAGTGAAGCGCCCCTACCCCTCTTAGAATTATGGGACTAATTTTTGGAAAGTGATTGTTAGGAAGTTTGTAAAAAAAGTGCTGACATGTTAGACTCTAAAATGATTTTTTTAAAGTGCTCTTCTAAACTTATGCAAAATCTCAATCATCTTTACAAACGTTGTCATGAATGGATTGCTAAACTATAGTTATTTCTATTATACGATATTTATTTGTATATACCTTTATTCATTTGTATCACAAGATGGTTAAATAATCCTTCATTTGCACATGAATAAGAAACAAGAATTGTTGTGACAATATTTTATTACACAACAAAAAAGGGTTTTCAGATTACTTTCTTGGTTACGTATTTTACTTCAAACCATTGGCGAAGCTTCCCCCCCCCCCCCCCCCTTCTCCCAATTTTTCCGAAACCGGGGGGATGGAAACGTATATACCTAAAAATTTTCTATACGAAAGTACTATTCATAACACTACGCATCGAAAAGTTCGAGGGGTTGGGCGCTCTCTCGGAAGCCTTCTAAGCTGCGCCCCTGCTTCAAACCCTATCCACCTTTCTCAAAGGAAAAGCAAGGATAAGATAATGCAAGAACCTAACGGAAAGTCGGCAATATGTGGATATACACATGCAGACACATGCATACACATCATCCTTTTCAAATTACCATCTACTTTCTTTACAATCTTCTCAAAGCTAAAAGTGACTTGGATCTTTCATAATCATGCATTAGTAACTGACGGATATCCGTGATAAATAAAATTTTTGAACAGGATTTATATATGTATATATATTATTTGTTACAAAAATTAGTCAAAACACTTTTAACAAGTATATATCTATACTATATTATAATGCATGAGGCAAGGGCATTTTAAGATACCGAAAAAATAAGAAACCCCCCCCCCCCCTCTTTATTTATAGAAAGACCCCTAAAATGAGGGTAGTTTGGTCTTTTAAACACTATTTATTTTTTAGCTCCTAAACTTATTACACTTAAATCCCTAAGGTTTTAACAAAATTATAGATAGTTACAATTCACCCCTCCACAACAAACTTATAATTTTTTTACTTATTCTTGACATATCTTATAAACTATACTGTTTAAAAAAAATCCAAAGATAGCATGACTACTTACACATTTTTGTTAACGTTTCGATAGTTGTCTTGTTCAATATCGATGCACGGATTAAAAGGTACAAGTCGATAATGCTTTAATGTACAAGTGATTAAAGAATAAAATAACAATTAATTTTTTCAAAATAAATAAAGTTAAAATCTTTTCGTACAAAATAAAGATAATAATACTGCCCTAAAATTATTTTTCTATTTAAGTTTTTTTCTACTTGTTCTTTGTTTCTTTTCATAGCTATTTATTTTTTTCTAATTGAGAATTGATGTAAACTACTACATGTTTCATATTCAAGGAATGAATAGGCTTACCAATATTGTCCTATATATTAAAAATCGAATGTTTTGAACAGTAAAATGAACAGTACAAAACTAGAAAAAGTTAAAATAATATATATATATATATATATATATGGTTTTTTTAGACTATGGGGTATAGGGCGGGGGTTGGGGTGTGGTTTGAAGAGAAACGCCCAAGTCACCACCCCGGGTGGGCTTGGGTTTGGGCGTGGCCCCTTGGCCAGGAGTTTAAGGCCGGGCGTGGGGCATGCTAGCGATCCTATGTGGCCGGCTCTTATTGGTTTGTTGGCTAGGGCATAGTGGGCCATGTTTAACTTTTAAAATAGCCACACCCCAAACCCCCGCCCCACCATACCGTCTTCAATGTGGGTCAGCCCAGCGAAGCCTACCCAAGCCACGTGTCAACCCATGCCCAAACCCCCGCCCCACCATACCTCACGGTCTTAATAGTTTTATTATCTTCTTTACTTTTTAAGTTAGATAAGCTTTTGTCAACCGGTACTGGTATCGAAAATATCAGTACGGTTATCGGTATATAAAGATAAAAATCGACACCAGCCTGGTACAGAAAACACCAAAAGTCGGTATCGAATTGACCTATATATTAAAAACAAAAGGGATTAAACAGTAACAATAAATAAATATTAAAAAAAGTCTTTAATGAAAAGTAATAAAAATAGAAATGAATGAATAGTATTGGGTACCGGTGTCAAATTTACTAAACTGAGTGTATTTTCGGTATTCGTTCGGCACCGGTATTCATCGGGTTTTACCCTCAAATACCGGTGCCGTACCAGTACCGACCGTATAAAGCCGTACTGTACCAGGTATATTCGGTACCGGTACCCATTTTTGGGGATTTCGGTAACGGTATTTTCGGTATCGGTTGGTACCGAGCTCATCAAATCCTGTAGCAACGTAGCAATGCAAGTAATTGCACAGTTTAGATTACTTTTCATACACACAGTAAGTAAACTGTATTTCGTTTGAATGAGGTTTTATATACACAACAACTTAGTTTGCTTTATTTTTTGTCTTTTTACGTAATGAATGAACTGTAGCATGTAAAATTAAGTTGGATATTTAGATTATTGATGAGAAAATCGTATCAAATCCTGTAATCAAACCGGTATCGTATCGGTACCAAATTTACTATACCAAATCATTTTCGATACCAATTTGGTACCCACCTTTTGGCGTTTTCAGAATCGTTACTTTCGGTTCGACACCTGTCTAGCACCATACCTATATTTATTGATTTTTACCTTCAAATACCATACCGTATTGTACCGAGCATTTTCGGTGCCGGTACCTAATTTCGATGATTTTCCGGATCGGTACTTTCGGTGCCGTTACAGGTACCGAGCTCATCCATATTTTAACGTGCTAGCACCGTAATAACTGAACTGAAAACAACCGAATTTCCAATGTGTAGGACGTGTGGGTCCTATTATTATATATTAGGTTATTTAAAATCGCTTTTTTAGAACGGATTGACTATCCTTTTCACGACATTTTTATTTATGTTTTGATATTCGGTATCCGCTTGCCGTTACTGACACGCGTTTTGCAGTCATTGGGTCCCCGCCGCAACGCGCGGACGGAAATTTAACTAGTTAGCATTAAAAACAATACTTAAAACACTTGAAGAACATTGTCAGTGTCAAACACAAATAGAACGACGGCTCACATTCAAGCTAAATAGTTGTAGTTACGGATAATCCTAAAAAAACTTAAGAACAACAACCAATACGTTGCTCAAAACATCAAAAGAAAAACCAAGGGTTTTCAACATAAACATCATGTCACAAAAGGTTCACTTGTTTCGATGGACAACGAGTGGTTGACAAACCTCATGAGAGTACCTATTAAGCAAAAAAAAAAATAATAATAATAAAAGACGAGCACTTATAATTAATCCTTGTGACGGATTATATTACAAACAAATATAATGAATTTAAAAGTGGAAACATTAAATGACATATTATAAGATGAAATCGATAGTCTTTTAAAAATTAGAGTTAAATGCTTGGTTGGTCCTGTGGTTTGCAAAAATTTCATACTTGGTCCTAGTGGTTTACTAATTACACGCGTGGTCCCAAAAGTTGTCAAAAATGAACTCGGTTGGCCCCTTGACCTAACCTCTATTAAATTTCTCAGTTAACTATATGTGAAATTACTATATTACCCCTGAACAATTAAAAGAAATAAAAAAATTTCTCAGTTAACCTAGCCTCCTTTGTTCTACAAATTCATACAGTAAGTGAAGATGACTCAAAATCGACATAGGACTTTTGATTCCCTGATAAAAGGGAACTGAATAGTGTGTGAAACACTTACCGATTGCGCCGAATTAACGAGTCTCGAAAGAATCCGGCGAGAACGAATTCCGGCGAGTTGCAGGTACAAAGTAGAACGGCAGTGAATGCGCTGCAGGTACGAGTCTCGAACGAATTCCGGTGAATTTCGGCGATATACGGCAGTGGTGTGCATACCCGTTTTCCTGGTGGTGGTGAATCGTGAATCGTTGCCAGGAATTGTAGAATAACCTGTATCGCAACTTGGGAAGGACGACCACTAGCGCCACCGTCGCTGCCATCGTCAGATGAATTGAGATTTGAAGTGAAATCTTCGTTTTCTTCATTGGCTTCGGTTTTTGGATGATTTGGTGAGTGATTTTGGATCGGATGGATCATTTGATAGTATAGATCTGAAGAAATCCATTGATGATTGAAGTGATTTGAGAAGATGATGATTTCTAGGGTTTTTGTGTAGATGATGAACTGATTATGATATTATGATATTATCAAGAGTTAAATGCCTGGTTGGTAGTTTTGGGTGATGGTGGGTGGTAGTAATGGTGGTAGTTTTGGGTGAAGAAGATGATGGATATGTTTTTTTTAATTGTTTAAGGGTAATATAGTCATTTCACACATAGTTAACTGAGAAATTTAACAGAGGTTAGGTCAGGGGACCAACCGCGTTCATTTTTGACAACTTTTGGGACCACGCGTGTAATTAGTAAACCACTGGGACCAAGTCTGCAATTTTCGCAAACCATAGGGACCAACCAAGCATTTAACTCTAAAAATTACTTACATTTTTTACCCCAAAAATCTCTTTCGCACAATCAAATTTTAAATTGTTCTCAATTTCGAGTGACCACTGGATATGAAATGGTCAACATAATCAATACTTATATATAGGGTAGTTTTAATCATTTAGCACTTTTCAAGGGATACAAAACTTGCAACCATTTGTACAATGCTCTAAAACACAAATGAACTTTAGCAGCTTTCAAACACAATGAGACATGTTGCACGGGTTTTTAAATTTCAAACCCCCAGTCTTGGGGATGGGAGGTCGACGTCAGCATGGTATGATACTTGGTGTACTACAGGGCCGCTAGGTAATCTCCTGACTCCCAGAACTATTACGAATGCAGGATTCCGATTGGATGATTCAGTAGCAAATATTCATGTTAATGGTGTTTGGCAATGGCCCACGGCTTGAAGAGACCTATTTCCAGTTCTTATCCAACTAGATCATGTCCATACGATTACAGGTAAACCGGATCGGGTTCAGTGGCGGGTTGGTAATGACATTAGTGAGGTCTCGGCTTCATGCATTTGGGATACAATTCGGTATAGTGACCAGGAGGTTGAGTGGAGTAAAGTAGTCTGGTTTGCTCATTGCATACCGAGACATTCTTTCCTGATGTGGCTGATTATGAGGAAGAAACTTCTCCCACAAGATATTATTCTTAAATGGGATTTCTCGAGAAGGAAAAATATGAATATGATGTGCTGCCTTTTATGTTATGAGAATCATGATTCTCATAAACATCTGTTCTTTGAATGTAACTTCTCATCGCAGGTTTGGGCTATGGTTCGGCATAAGGCGGGTATGGATAGTGTGGACCCAAAGTGGGATGATATTGTGGACTAGTTACTGGTCAGAAGTAGTTCTAAATTAGCGACTAATTACATAAGCAGGATTTTGGTGGCGGCTAGTTCGTATTTCATCTGGCAGGAACGTAATGCTAGACTTTTCAAGAACCAGTTGAGGCCCCCGGAGCAAGTATTTGAATCGATAGTCAAGACTATGCGATACAAGCTTATGGGAGTGAAGATGAAGCGGACGGAAAGAGTGAAAAGGCTTCTAGGTGAATGGGAGATTCCTGATACTGATAGTAACGGTGATGGAGGATGATTAGTTTTTGGTTCGTTTGTCTTTCTAGATTATAGTCTAGTTGTCGGTTCCTTTTGTGTTGTTTCGTTTGGTCTGTTTTTGCTTACTTTCATGGGGCATGTCTCATGATTGAACTAGTGTAGATACACTACACTACTTGTTTTGTTTGGTTGTGAATATATAGAATCACCGGGGTAACCCTTTACCCAAAAAAAATTTCAAACCCACTAAACATTTTCAGATCTTGAACTAAACCACCTATCCCCTCTATTCCATTGTTTTCGCCATCACTCCAGCTTCTTCCCTTATTTTCTTTCGGTAATTCAAGATTCAAAATTCATCGTTCTTTTCTTTCTCTTTCTGTATCTCAGGAAAAAAATATTCAGAATTCAGATGGACTCTCTTTCTCTATCTCAGGCAAAAAAAGATCCAGAGAAACTGAGAGCCCGTGTCAGTTAAGTACAAAGCAGGAGAGATCGAAATTGATTCTTGTCCTCCGGCCAAACATCTTCAAAGGAGGGTAAGATCCCATCTGCATGCAGCGTTGTTGTTTAATTTTATAGCAGGATTTTGTTTTTGTGTACAGCAGGCTTAAATCTCCATCACATAGATCTGAGTTTGAGACCAAGTTGCAAGATCGCTGGGGTTTCAGGTACATTTGGACGAACCGTTAAACCGTTTTTATATAACTGGTCGATTCAAATTGACATGATTTGAGCCCATTTGAGTTTCGTTTTGTAGGGGTTTTGATTTTGGAGTTGGGGTAGCTACATTTATACTTGTTATATGTAGCACATAATTCATGTATATGAATCTTCATGAAACTAGGGTTGTTTGATAGAGACCCTAACTTTTAATCACATAGATTCGTAACTTACGACACACAACGACTTGATCATAATAATGATTACAAGAGTTGGCCAAACAATATTCATTTAAGTGATGATAATTTAATTTCTGATAGCCTCATTTTTATACTGTTTTACAATGGTAACAGTCTAGATATTGTTTGTACCTAAGATGACATTTGCACGGGAAGTAATCTACTACGCGATTGCAGATGCAAGGTATCTACCTTATGCATCTAAGATTTTCTATAGGCTTGTAACTTTTTTGTCATGTTACTGATCTGCAAGGTATCTACCATAGCATTACTTGTTTTAGGATCTATCATATTTTGCATTTTTAGGGTTCTCCTGTTGTTATTTTCTTGAGTTTTGAAGTTTTGAATTCAAAATCTGTCTAATCTAATCATGTACCCATCCAGTTCAATCTAAAACCAGATTGTTTAGGTGATAAAATTCGGCTGAAATGTTAGTCAAAATGTTTGAATATTATTGCTTGTAATATGCTGGTGAAAATTTTGTTTTTTTAGAAACAGGAACCCTTTTGAAAATGTTAGTCTTTGTACCATTACTTTATAATTACATTTTTTTTGGCAATCATATATTCTTAATTTTCCTCAGTTTGTTAAATGTTTGGATACATGTGTAGGAAATTGGAAGGTAGGTCATGTGAATCAAGCAAATACATGTGCCTCTTCAGCGGGTCAGTGCTTGTTTGAACTTGTTTTGTTTGTTATATTTTCTTGATATATTAACTAATCCAGGATTGATTTGGGATCTTTGCTCTCTGATGCTCATATTATATCTGCTGGAATGTTGCAAGTAGCTTCTGAATGGTATTAAATTTATAAAAGTTGATTGATTTCCATCATCCCTTTTAGATTAATCTTTTTAAAACTTGCTGGATTAAATATAATGCCTGCTAACCTAATTTTTTTGTACAATATTAGCTCTTATATGACATAATAATAAATTCGAATGGGCGAGTTTCCATTATGCAATATTGTTAGTTGTGAAAGGATAGCCACTAAGTCCATGTGTAGTGGTCACCCCTCATAACCCCCATTAAGCTTCCATTGTGAAATATTGTCTATTTTGCCATGCGCATGAAGCCAAATAGGTTATGACTACCCAAATCACTGTTGCTTGACTTTTTATTACCTGACTTTTGTTTCGTTAACTGGTAAACGCAGGTAAGGCAGTATTGTAACACCACGTACAAACGTGTCCAATTATGTAAAGACACGTGTCCTAAACTCTAAATATGTAAAAGTTTGAGTTTAAAGGACTAAAGTTGACAAACGATGAAAATATGAAACCAAAGGGATAAAATGTGTCATCATGCCAAACTTGTGCCTCTGAATGACCATACCCGAAGAAAATATTCTTAAACGAGTAATAATTCGAATATAAGAAGTCGTTAGTGAAAATAATCGAAATATTATAAACTACAGGGGTTAAACGTGTCAACATGTTAATTCTTACCTCTGAGTGACCTTTTTACGAACTCGAGGCTTCGTAATATTCAAATATACTCTCAAGAATAAGTGATATAAATTTCACGAGGTTTCGAGATCGTTATGTGTTGTTTTACGCGAATTCCCAAGAATTAGGGTTTAAAGCGTCAACGAGGCGAAACTTATGTTTTCGGAGATCGTTTAACGAAACCGGGCCTAACGATGTTTGGTTATAATCCTCAGATCATCCTCAAACTAACTACAAGGTCCAGGTGTGCCTAAAATGAAAGTTATAGAAGTTATATAGGTGTAGGGACCAATTGTGACAACTTCTGAAACTTGTTTTGAGAGCTAGCGTCGCGCGACCACACACCCTGATCACCGTGGCGCGACGCGACGGGTCCAAAATGACAGAATATGATGGACAGATGCAGGTTTCTTCCTTTCCTTGGGCTCCAAACAAGTTAATTCGAAAACAATGGTTGTTTGCTGGTTTTAAAAACCACCATGGACACCAGGAGACATCAGATAACTCCCCTAACCACCTGTGATGATCTTGGAGGGTCTCCATTTGTAGGACCGGTTTTGACTCCGAAACGATTGCGAAACGAGCGTATAACGTGCGGAATCCGTACACAAACGCGACCTAACACACGTGACGTAATATAAACGTGATTCTATTAAAAATCTGAAATCGTACAGCACCTTGAATCACTTTCTCTCTCTAGATTCTCTCTCTAGATCTAGAAAGCTCCAAAATAACAAATGTAGCAAAATTCCCTAATCTATGACATAATCTCCTATTTATAGTCCAAGGCATTTAATGAGATTTCTCATTATTATAATTATGCCACCTTGCCTTTTTGTCTAGCTATCACTAATATAACGACTCGTTTTCTTCTGTTTCTTGCTACGACTCGGATTGACGAAGGCGATAGACATAAATGTACTAACAGACTCCCCCTTGGATATTGCCGCAGTCAATCTCGATCATTGAGTCAATCTCGTAGCGTCTTCTTTTTCTCTTTTAGTCTTCTTGAACAGAATCCTGGTGGATCTGTCTTCAGCTTCAACTTCTCCTTTCTGTAGACTCTTTTCTTTATCAGGCTCCCCCTTTCGTCAAGCTTCCGTGCTTTGGGATCGACATCTTGCTTTCCGTATACAAGCTCCTTTAGGATAGTTACATGGCTCCTTGAATCCACGCTTCCTTTTGCGTTGAGCTCGTCTTCAGACTCCCCCTTAGACTCGGCTTTCGGGATCGTAGTCTGGTACAACATCTGCAATTCTCAAACATTTATAAGTACAAACATTTTGAACATTCAATTTTCTAGAAATCGTAATCTTGCTCTATTCAACTTTCTAAATCACTCCCCCTATCAACAATCTTTACAGATTTGGCAGAGTTAAGTATCCAAAATCCCTCACAGTTAATCATCCAAGTCCAAACTAATGACCTTGGAGATATCACAAACTGTTTTTGATTTTTGATTTTTTAATTCAAGTTTCAAATTAATGAACTTGTTTTATATTCAGAAACACAATCAGCTTACTTAGATTTTGAAACTCAGCACTCAGACATCAGTTGTCGAAAATAAAGCAGAATCAAAAATCTTTTTGTATTTTTCTGAAAATATAAAGCAATAAAGAAATATATACAAACATATTTACAGACAATATTTTTGTTTGAGTTTGCGTCAGAGGATCATATCAGTTTCTGACAAATCACAAGTACCGTTGAGCTTAGTTACACATTAAGAATTAAACAATTCACTTAGATTGTCGATATACTTGTCCACTTAAATTTTCACACAAACTTCAACTGATTCAGGATACTAATTAGGTGTATTAAGAACTTAAACTCATTCATGTGTCCCACCTCTTGAATATACTCCCGTATCCAGATCCCAATATTCAGTCTTACAGGTGAGTATACCTAGATGATATCTGTAAGGGGAATAAATTATAGTACGAAACCGTGAGAGCTCAGGTCAGAACTTCCGTTCAGCAGAGAGATGACGGCTCGACTTTTGATGTGTCTCCTTTAGAGGATCTTTTGTATTACAACAGCAATGACTATCAATTTTATTGTTTCATCAATTTGCTGAGGGCGGCGCTATATTTCAAGCAATGCAGAAAGTATTCTCCAGGGACTAGGCCATTGCTTCCGCAAAATCAGAAGTCCCGGGATAATACCCCAGATATCACTAAGCATAAAGACCTAGTATCTCAGAAAGAGGGGTCCTTCAAACGAGATTTCAGGGGTTACCTATATATCCAAGTAGTGTTCCCCACGAAATAAGCAAGTTTGAATTTAGGTTTATATCCCGAAAAAGTTTACTAAATGTATAAAAATCTACCGACACATCCACGGTGAGATTGTTTAACACATTTTAACTTTCCAATTCTTTAGCGTACTGTAACTGTCTACTGATGTACTATCATTTCCTCTTTTTATACAAAAACTCAATTTTTGAATTTTATCATGTTTTTGACTTTTTCAAATTTTCAAATGTTTTTGGATTTTCTGACAATTTTTCTCCCCCTAAAATGCAAAATCATTTAAAGAAAATTTGACAACCAATACTGATAGCTTTGTCTCGCCATCGATTTTCTGCTTAATGTGCTTTGTTTTGCAGAAAAACTAATATAAAGTAACCCCCATGATTTACAACCCATTGATTTTCGACAGTTTGAAAACCGTTTTTCAATCTTGTGAAAGTAATCATGTTTGTTCAGCCGTGAGGGTTTCGGCAAATTCAAGCAACACATATTTTTGTAATTTTCTATTTTTGACAAAAATTAAAAACAAACATATTTTTGGTTTTTCAATTTTTTTTTTTAGGGTTTTAAAATATTGTTTATTTATATACAGAAAAACAAATAAACTTCCTGTTTTAACCAACACAGGATTCAGCAGCCTCCTCTCCTCGTTGTGCCAGGCTGCTCCAACTTCCATTCTCACAATCTTCAGATTTGTTGAGCACCTGCACATTCAGACTACTTGATTACTTGAACAATTTAGCCCAGGCCTGTTGAACCTTAGGCATTTCAACACAATAATTTTCATTCAATGCTGGAAACTCTTTGTCATCTTTCACAAAAATCTTTTCAATTTTTACTTCAACTTTTTCATCTTTTTCAAGAATCACCTGTTTCTTTACACTCCATGTTTGACCTTTCGGAGTACCTCTTTTGTAAAAATGTGATTCGTTTTGAACTTTTTGATTTTGAACAACGACTTTTGGTTTCCAAAACTCTTGGGGTTTTGTCATATCAACTGATTTTTGCCAACTTTGTGTTGTTCTAAATCTGGGTGTGTGAGAATTCCAAGTCTGTCTAGAATCGAACCTATACGGGTTTGACTTCCAATTTTGATTCGAAGCAAACTTGTTTGTGTTGTACCTCCAAGTTTCTTTTGAATCAAATCTGGTTGACCTTTGTCTCACATTCTCAGATTTTTGTTTCTCAGCATCAATCTTCTTTATATCAACATCCACAGGTTTTAGATTAGGACACTTGCGTGCAAGATGTCCTTTTTGATCACATTTGAAACATGTTCTCATGGACACATCTTTGACCTGTGGTTGTTGCTTTTTCTTTTTAGCAAAGAACTCATCATTAGACTGTCTCAATTTGAGTTCTTTTTCTTCTGCTAAACTGTTTCCTTGAACAAAATTCATTTTTGCCTGAAAATTTTGAGTTTCATTTTTGTTTCGATTTTGTTTCTTCTTATAACCCAACCCAGCCTTCATATTTTTCTTCTTGTAACCAGGTTTGTTATACGAACCTCTATGACTCTTACCAGCAAACTTTGAAATCTCAGACTTCTCAATCTCAACCATTTTGAAAACTTTATCAACCTTTTCTGAAATCACATTCTGAATCGGGAATATAACATCTAAGAACAATTTGTCCGATCCAATCATGGTATAAACCAATCCTTTTGAATCATCATTCAAACTTTTCTCAGATTTTGTGTTTTTCAGATAACTATCATGAAGATTTCCTTCATCTTCATCCTCTGATTCAGATTTACCTGTATCAACCGACTCTTCTTTCAACACACTTTCAACGACTTTACCTACCACCTCTGAATCATGAGAATCATCAGATTTGGAATAGGTTATGTCAATGTTGTCTGGCAATTGGTCTGCCATGTTGAAAGCTTTTTCGACCTTTTCCTCATCATAAAATGAAAATTTTCCCGGTGGTGGAACTTGATGAAACTCTAAGCCAATGCCTTTCTTGTTTTGCTCAGACTCACCATCTCCCGGTTTTATATTGAAAATTCGTTCAAGCACATATGACGACACGTGGTAACTTTTTAACTTGTTGTTGTCCTGTTCTAGATCAGCAATCTGTCGCTTTAGCTTAGCAACATCCTCAATATAGGAATTAACAACATCTTGTTTTATGGAATACATTCGTTTAAGTTCTTTAGTTGTTTCAGAAAGATAATTCATTCGTGATTGAGCATATTTCATTTCATCTTTTACTTTTTCGTATGACTCTTTCGTAATATGATATGCTAATTTCATTTAGTCATATTCTTTCTTCATTTCTTGACAAGCAATTTCTTTTTGTGAACATTCTTCTGTCATTTTAGAAACATTTTCTTTCAAAACTTCATTTTCTGTTTCTAGCTTTTTACATTTTTCTGAAAGTTTTTCATCATTTTCTTTCAAAACTTTTTCTTTTTCTAGCATTTCTTTGCATTTTTCTTTAAAAATGTTTTCAAATTTAGTGAATTCAAGATCTCTTGTTCTGAATTGCTCATCTTTTTCAGTACAAGCTCTGCACGGTTCCATGCATTTCTTACACTGTTCAACAGTTTCAGTCAAGATGTTAGAATTAGAATTTACCTCAGTGATTGGCACCTCGGTGTTTTCAGCTGCCTCTGTCTGTTTCAACTCAGCAACATTTTGATTTTCTTCAACATCGACTTCATCACCAGAATTACCAGCTTTCAAATTCTCATTCTTTACTTCTTCTTCTGCTTTCTTCACATCTTCTCTAATTTGCTGTTCTTCAATAACAGCTTTCTCAACCTCTTCATTCACAATAACTTTTTCTTCAATCTTTTCTGTCTCACCAACTTTCAAAGCTTCTTCTTTCACAATTTCAACTTCAACCTCTTCAACTTTAACCTCTTCAGCAGTTTTCTTCAGATTGTTCACCATTTCTTCAACACTCTTTTTCATTCTCTCTTCATCCCTTTTTCTCAGACACGATGTCATTGCATATCTGATCTCCTTTTCATGTCTTTTAGCATATTTGTCATCTTTCATCATATTTCTATAATATTCGGCTCTTAAAGGAACTATGAGAAGAACATCATCAAAAATTATGTCTTTCTTTGGAACAACTGGTTCTCCTTCTCTGTTGAAGTAACACTCTCTCTTTCTATCCCATCTTCTTTTGCTCACTGCACTCTCATACTCTTCTTGCATTTCATCCATTCTGTTCAACACAAAGTTTCTTTCTTTGTAAGTCTTTTCTTTCAGAATCTCTTCTCTGGTTTTTACTTTGATCTCAGCTGTATCTTTGTCTTTGTTTTCATCTTTAATCTCAGCAACAAAAACAAACTTTCTTTCCTCTGTTAAAGCTCTGCCATGAGCTGTTTTTCGAACATTCTCCAAACGATCTTCTTCTGGACAAATTGAGCTCCAGTCAAAACCTTCATCATCTTGAATTACAAAACAAGCTCTTGATTTGGTTTTATCTTCAATCAATTTCGGCTCTTCTTTGCTTCGGTGATAGATCGCTTTTTGATAATAATCATCGTTGAAAGGACGTTCATTTCCTTCAGCAACTTCATAATTTCTGCATTCTCTTTTGAAATGACCCTTTTGCTTGCATCTGAAGCAGGTCACTTTGGATTTGTCAAATCCAAGCTTCGTTGACGGACCTCCAAGAGATTGTTTCCCAGTAATTTCCATATATCTCTGAGCTCTGCGAATGCAACTAGCTAAACACCAGCGGATGTCAATGAGTTCCATCTCTTCTGGATCAATCTGGTCGTAGTCTTCTTTGGTTAACTCTGAATTTCCAATTTTGCCAGCTACAAGACCTTCATACGATTCCAGAACAGATGCAAGGAAACTCATTTGTTTCTTAGCTGCATTGATGCTCATCGATGGAGAATTCTTCAGTTTGAAAGCAATGTTGCATAGAATCTCTTCAGCTTCATCAGTACTTGCTTTTGAAGATGAATGATATCCAGAATTGTAACTTGATGAGGTTGTTTGAGGTTCTTTCATCTTCTCTCCACTAAATGCTGTTTTTGGTGAACCAACACCTTTCTCCGAAGGTACACTGCCTTTGTAGTACAAGCCAACATTCTGTTGATGTGAATAACCAGTCATCTTGCTTTGCTTCTGTAGCTCCAGATCATGACTCTCTATCTTTTCAAACAATGCATCAAGAGAAATTTCATCATACAAAGCATCATTTTTTAAAATAAAAACAAACGTCTGCCACTGATCAGCTCGTGGTAATGCTTCAATCACTTTGTCGATAATTTCCTCTCTTGTTTTCTCAATTTTGAAACGTTCAAGTTCAATTTTTAAATGACAGAATCTCGTGGCATTGCCTAAACGTTCAATGTTATCACATAAATCGAATTCTTTTTTAGGCAATGCAATTTTGTTCTTTTTAATCTGTTTACCCCCCTCAGCTTTAGCTTGTAAAGCTTTCCAAACAGATTTTGACGACCCGTCATGGTTTAGTAATGCAAAAATATCATTTCTAATTGCCGTCTGAATCAAAGCAATCATCCTCTGTTCGGCTGCATATTCTGCTTTTTCATCTTTTTGTAATTTCTTGAATGGAATCTCTTCACCTTTATCATCCTTCGGTCTTTCATATCCAAACTCTAAACAAAACCAGCTTTCATGCGCATACGCTTTCGCCCAGTTAAGAAACCGTTCCTTCCACCATGTATAATCCTCAATGCTTTCCAAAGTTGGTGGCTTTGAATGTGTTCCGTAGAAATTATCATGCTTGATGTTCTCATTGATTGCTTTCGTGATAGTTTTTGGTGTAACAGTGGTAATCTCGGACGATTCGGATGTGAACGCGTTGAAAAACGTATTGTATAATTCTTCAGCCATGATGTAATCCTTGAATTTTAGCTCTTCGAATATCAGCACCTTTTAATCACCTGAAAACAAACAAACAAACAATCAGTTTAAACGAACTGTATACGTAAAAGTGTGAGAGCGAAATTGGTCTAGGACTCGTGTCGAAGAAAACTTGATCGAATGAAAACTGATTGTGTGGGCCACGTAATATGGGCTTGAAGATGGACTAATGAACCTTCCAAACAAATTGAATTACTTGGGCCGCAACTATTAGAACAAATGCTGATTGGGCCGATCACTTTTGACACAAACAACACTATTCTTTTGACCCTTGAATATAACAAGCCGACAACACACTCTACTAAGCCGACAACAAATTTGACCAAATTCTTTGTATCTTGATAAATCCACTAAACCAACAACATATTTTGATTGGACCTCAATTTAATGGATCTGTTGTTTTTAATTCATTGAGCCGACAATTCAAATAGAACTTTATATGCTACTTTGACTAACAAACAACTTTAATTGAACCGATGAATATTGTGTATCACGAGACTTCTGTTGATTTCAGATTCAATTTTTATAGGACCTCCACTTTGTCTTGAGCAATGAAACTAATTAATACTATCACATGTAACGATAAACGGTGCTGACACAATTTAATGATCACATGCAATCCTGATTCATTCAAGACCGACAAACACTTTGATTGAACTTTCCAACTTTAATCACGTGATCAACTGAACCAATTTCAAACGGATTGAATTTTTCAAACGGTTGGAACCTTTCAAACAGACTGAATTTTTCAAACGATCTCTTCAAACGACTAACCACTTTTAAACTAGATACATCATTTCAAACTGAACCCTGTTCAAACGGACAGGACTGCTTCAAACGGTCAGGACTGCTTCAAACGGTCAGTTCAAACGGGAACCCCCATTTCAAACGGGATGTGTCAATTTCAAACGGACAGTCGCTGATTCAAACGGACCTAAAAACTCGAATTTCTCCTAAACGGCTAGGAATTAGGATCTGAAACTTGGTAGGGTTATAGATCAGGTGTTTTCGCACAACATATCAAAAAATCAGACGATTTGGACCGTAAAAACCTGTTCAATTTGACGATTTTCAGTAAAAACATGAAAAATATGAAAAAAATGAAGAAATCGATGAAATTCGGATCTGAAATCGATGATTTTCTGCGCGTAAATGTGTGATAGATCAGTGAAATCGAGCTCCTGCTCTGATACCACTTGTAGGACCGGTTTTGACTCCGAAACGATTGCGAAATGAACGTATAACGTGCGAAATCCGTACACGAACGCGACCTAACACACGTGACGTAATATAAACGTGATTCTATTAAAAATCTGAAATCGTACAGCACCTTGAATCACTTTCTCTCTCTAGATTCTCTCTCTAGATCTAGAAAGCTCCAAAATAACAAATGTAGCAAAAGTCCCTAATCTATGACATAATCTCCTATTTATAGTCCAAGGCATTTAATGAGATTTCTCATTATTACAATTATGCCACCTTGCCTTTTTGTCTAGCTATCACTAATATAACGACTCGTTTTCTTCTGTTTCTTGCTACGGCTTGGATTGACGAAGGCGATAGACATAAATGTACTAACACCATTCACTATAAATAGGGCCTTTAGTTTAAGCTTTTCACTTGCACATTCTCTCAAATCACTCTCAACTCTCTTAGCTAGTGTTCTAAGCATATCTGGAGGTTCCTGACCCAAAGGGAAGCTTATCCTTGTAGAAAAGATAGCTAGGACCCTTTGTAAGTGTCTTAGCCCCCTTCCTTATTCAGCTTTTAGTTTAAAAACCGAAAAGTCAAAGTTAACGTAATTTGACTTTGACTTTCGGTTTAATCACAAATGGCCCAGCCACTGTCCGAATTAAAAGTGGTTATGTGACCACAATTAGGTTGGTGATTAACCCTTAAAACGGAACCTCCTAATTATTTCGTTTGCCTAGTTAATTGTCGGGTCAAACTATTAAGTTAAAAAGTCAAACTGGCCAGAATTTGAAATAATAACCATAACTATCAATGCAGAGGTTATAAATTATATTTTATTACTCTAATAACTTGGTAATTAGTAGTAGAACATGTTTAAGCATGTTTAACC
The DNA here is from genome assembly GCA_030545235.1 of Helianthus tuberosus. NCBI lineage: Eukaryota > Viridiplantae > Streptophyta > Magnoliopsida > Asterales > Asteraceae > Helianthus > Helianthus tuberosus. The sequence continues at coordinate 44,229,810 of CM060392.1, forward strand.
CGACAATTATCAGTTTAGGGTCGGTTCACAACCGAAAGTCGCAAAAGCTTGACTTTTGCTTTGACTTTCAGTTCTGACCCGATTGAGCTTAATTCTTCCATGTTTTAAGCTTCCATTAGGACCACCTTATGTTTTAGTATGACCCTCTGGAGTTATATTGCCTTGTCATTAGTATTCTGAATTATATGCTAATCTCCGTCAATATGCTTATAAATGCCCATTTTGCCCTTTTGACATATAAGCGAGATTTTTGAAAATATGAGAGGAAAGAAACCTTCATTACTGATATATAAGTATGTACCGAAAATTTGACATCAGTTCTTGGTCTCAAACAGAAGTTATGCTCAATATCGTAAATTGAAGCTTTTTATTAATTAAATTGCGATATCTTGCATAAGTCATGTTTAACCATAGGTTTTGACCCAAAACTCATTACCTACTGTTAAGATATTATTTTTTAAGGATTTTTGGAATTTTTGATCAGATTATAACCTGATCATATCATGGAGTTCTTGTGTAATTCGGTAAATGACGATAATACCCTTTTCATGCATAAAATGAGATTAACGAATGATTTGAATGCCAAACCTTTTCCTACTGATTTTATACATTAAATAAATTATTTTGAACAATTAAAAACTGATCAAAATCTCAGATTTTCACAAGACACCTTAATTATCGTCAATTAGCGATTTTTACGCTAATTAGGTGCATAGTATGGTTTTAAACCATATTTAACACCTAAGACTTGTTACCTACTGAATTTTTAAAACAAATTTTAATATTATTACAGTAAGTATAAATCATTAACTCAGACTTCCAAAAATGTCCTTAAAAGCATATGTGAAATGACCAAAATGCCCTTTCGGGGCATAGTTTGGCCATAAATAGTAAAAACCACATATGTATGATATCTTACTGATATGACTTGATAAAATAAATATTTTTAGTGATTACCAAAGACCAGAACCTCAGATTATTATAAAAATGTCTTTTATAAACATTAAAATGACCAAAATACCCTTACGGGACTTAATTTGGTTTTAATTACTTTTTGGGCATATGTGTTAATATCCTACTGATGTATTAACATATCCTAAGCATAATAACATTTGAGACCTGTATATAATTCTTTTGGTTACCCGTTATGCATTTATGCGTTCAGATCGGTTTAGGTAACTAGCTTACATAAAATAGCCGAAACGGGTTTAACCTTATCATTAAATCTTTGAATTCCATATTGTGTTTAGTTTACCCATATTATACAAGTATCCAAACCTGTTGGGTCTAAATCACATTCTATTCCGGTCACCGCTCAATCTAGCGTATCGTACCGTTTCTAAAACTTTAAGTTAGCCGGTCTAGGTCCATGACCTAAATAAGACCCATTAGCATTCTGAATTGGTTATATATTACCATCATTCCAGACTAGAGCCACCAGGTAAAAGCTACATGCATTTAATTAGATTGAATACGACTGATATTGTGCTGTTAATCAAGTATTAGCTCAGGTAAATAATTTTAACTTATTTTCCGTTATACGGGCTTGGGATATGGTATTATAATAATACCACTTGGTCGGGTATGAAATCATTTAATAGGATTGTGATTAATAAATTACATAACCCGTTTTAATTTGTTTTGTTTGATAACATAAGCATTGGGGGTTAATACGACCGTGTCCTAGATATCCTCGGCTCATTTCATTTGAAAATGGCCATGACCTATGCACGGGGTGTAGGCATACACCTGACAGATGCAAATGCTAATATAACCCACATGTTGGGGCTAACTCCTTTGTGGGTTCTAAAAGTTGTGAGTCGGTTAATCATGACAGGCTTCCAAACCGGCCCCATATGTAAGACAAACATGTAAAACTGTATACAAGATTATCTTAAATAATTGTTCCAAGTTACAAATGGTTTGTGCCTTGTGCGCTTAAATCAATTTTCATAAACTCTTTTCAAAAGAGTCAGTTAATTGTATTTACCAGTGAAAACTGACGTATTTTCCAAAGACTAAGTGGCAGGTACTACTCGAAATAGGCTGGGAGTTGCTCGGTGTCGAAACAGAGGATCTTGCAAATCCTTAAAGATGCCTTAAAGTCTGCTAAACTTCATTTTATATATTCTGTAAAGATCCACCTGTGGATTTGATATTACAGACTTGTCTATAATAAATACTTTGATATTTTCAGACACTTGGGTTTGTAATAATATTTTATATTCCAAGACTTCTGCTGTGCTATTCTGTGTATGTTTGACCATGATGATATCAACTACGTCACGATACTCCCCATCGGGCCCACCGGTGATATGTGGAAATATCGGGGTGTGACAGGTTGGTATCAGAGCCAACGTTTGAGTGAATTAAACACTAGCCTTTAGTGTTTAATCTCAAATGACACAGTAGCATATTCCTTAGACCTTTTGAGTCTAGACTTAACATAGGAATGCTCTCATCCCTATTAAGTAAACATTGTTTTCGATTTTATGCATTTTGAATATGTCACCAAGCAAAGAGGCCGTTGATAGAAATTCTTCTCGTCCGAAGCCAAAGGAATGCCAACCTTCGTATCACGGCTAGGATAAGCGTGCGACCGGTTTGGAGGAAGACCTTTATGGATTCATTCCCAAAATCAATCCTCTTGAAACTGTAATCAGACTTCTGAGTCCATACCGAAGGTCCCTGAGGCTCAAAATTTTGAAGTCTGTACCAGTGGAGTCCATACCAGGTGGTCCCTGAGACTCCCGTATTGAAAATAATACCAGTAGATTCTAATGATCCCTATTTCTTACCTTCAAATTTTGAAATCCCAAACTTGGATTATATCAGTCAAAACCTAATCCGTGATCCATATCATTCTTTAACCATGGAATCCTAGAATTCTACTTCTATAATGGATCCTGATTGGAATACTTACTTTATTCACTGAAGTCTTCAGTGTCCTTACCGTATATGGTAAACAAAAAAGAGAAGCAATCGAAATGAAGCAAGGAAGGCGTTAGAGAATCCTTCTTTCATAATATTCATTATCCTTTAAGTCCCTATAAGGACCTATCTTTTCTATATAGTCCCTGTGTGGACATATCTTTCAACTTAAGACCCTGTATGGGCAATTGCTATTTAGTTCCTTTGTGGACATTACATTTCAATAAAGTCCCTGAGTGGGCATGCTATATCAATATAGTCCTTTCATGGACGTATCATTTTATTAAAAAAAATCCTCTTTGTGGATATGCTATTTCAAAATAGTTCCTTTGTGGACATGTTATTTCATTTTAAGTCCCTCTGTGGACGTGATATTTCTTGATAACCCCTTCGAGGACATATTCTATAGTTCCTATACGGACTTATATTTTCCTTTTAGTCTCCGCGTGGACTAAAATTGCTTTAAAGTCCTTGGGTGGACAAATGAATTATTAAAGTCCTGATTGAGGCACTATTGTAAATTTCCTGATGATTTATGGAAAGTTCTTCTTGTATAGGTATTCATATCGTCCTTTATCAAACAATCATTCCGATTTTACTCGCACTTTATCGATCAGCTGAAAAATTTCAAAAGATCCTCTTAATGGCCTATATGTCTATGAACATGGCTGTGATGGTAAAACCCTCTTAAGACAATTAATCCTTGTTAGCATCTAAAAACATATTGACATTCCTGCCTGTGTGACTCGAGAGACCACATTAGCTTCCAAAAATACTTGGATCTTTCCAAGCCACCTTCATGGCCTAAATGATCAAAATGAATCATGGCTAATAACGTCGAACATGATGTATACATCAAAACATCCATTTGAGATGTATGCCTATGGGCAAAGATGTATTCATGACAAAGATAGTTTTATTTCATAACTTCTTGTCAAAAGGTAATGAACTATGAAATTTTTCCGATCCAAAGGATCATTGATTATGTTTTAATTGTCCTTGTGACAAGGCCTTTTTGTGCCATCCAAAAGTCCTTTGAGACAAGCCTTTGCGCTATATAAAATGTCTCTACGACATTGACAGTTGTGACTTATGTGCCCTGTCTAATAAATATGAAGGATTATATTCCGTTTAAATGCCAAAAATGGTTCATTAAAACCTAGGAAAAACATAATCAAATAAATTACATACTATCTTACTGGCCTATATGGTTTATTTACACCATGGCTATTTAATCATCAAATTCGACGATTCGCTATGTAACTAAATAAATTGTTATTACTCAGTTATAGCCTTCAAAGCTTCACCATGGCTGACTCATATGAAGCTCATAATCATCCAGTTGATCAGAATAATAACGCAAGACTGAACTTAACTGGCACCGAGTTACAGGCTATGTTAGATACAGCCGTAAACAAAGCCATGGACCGAGTATTAAAGAATCATAAGCGAACGTGCGATAATACCCCAAATAAGGGTTACAAAAAGGGTAAGACCGGTTCGAACTATAACCAGTCCAAGCCGAATGAGGCGAGACCCAAATGTAAAACCTGTGGTAAACAGCACTTCGGAAAATGTTTCCATAAGCAGACCAGGGGATGTGGCATCTGCAAGGAGATGTATCACAAGACTCATGAGTGCAAGGAATTGATAAACGCCACATGCTTTGGTTGTGGCGAGAAAGGGCATATAAAGACTCGCTGCCCAAAGAGGGCGACTAAAGGGAAATGCACTTTAGATTCACAAGCCAAGCCTTGTAGAATCTGTAATAAAGAAGGGCACAAAACTTTGGAGTGCCAAAACATAAAGGACGCAACCTGCTATGGTTGTAATGAAATAGGGCACATCAAAACTAATTGCCCAAATAAAACCAAGAAGCCTGAAGAGGCTAAGAAGGGAAATGCCCGAACTACCTGATGATTGCCAGAGGCGGTACACATTAATAATATCACCAGGTACATTCCTTATCATTTATCAATGATAATTTCGGCTAAGTGTCCTGTTTTTAATACAGGCAATAATAAGTCTTTCATAGACAATAAGCTTAGCAAACTTTTGTTGATACTCAAGAACTCCAGACATTAAGTATAAGGTAGAACCTACAAATGAAACCATAGAGACCGTCTCTTCTATTCTCGACGATGATCCTTCTGAAAAATCTAAGAGTACTCTTTCTTCAAATAGAGTATGACAATATATGTTATTTTAGTTATTTTCTCATTGATTTCTATCAACTGTGAGTGCCAACTATGTTTGATAAAAGCACCATATGAGGATTGGCGTAACCTAGTGTGTCCCATAGATTGCTTCCATGCCTGATCAGTATGGAGGTTTAATGCATGGAACCACTAAGATATTCCGATGGTCATATTGTACTAAAGTCAGCTAGTGGTATTCAAAGAAGATATCCATTATAGGAATGCCTAAGTAGGCGTTTCTACTTAAGGCATCCATGCACTCGTAGAACAGATGTGTCAATTGCATGACACAAGTGACGATCAACCCTGTTTACCTCCTGAGAGGCAAAGTGGAGTTAGGATTAACATCCTATTAGGAGCCGTATCTATTAAAGAAGCTCTATATCGGTTAGCGCCTACAGAAAGGAAAGAACTCAGGACTCAATCAGATGACTTACCTGAAAAAGGGTGTCATACAACCCAGCTCTTCACCGAGGGGAGCTCCTATTTTGTTTGTGAAGAAGAAGGATGGATCAATGCGCTTATGCATTGATTACCGTGAGCTAAATAAAGTAACGATCAAGAATCATTATCCTTTGCCCAGGATCGATGACTTATTCGACCAACTCCAAGGGGCAAGCTTCTTCTCGAAGATCGATTTAAGATCTGGGTATCATCAACTCAAAGTTAGAACTGAAGATGTACGTAAGATAGTGTTCAGAACAAGGTATGGACATTATAAGTTCTTAGTGATGCCTTCTAGGCTCACTAATGCACCTACAGCATTCATGGACCTCATGAATCGAGTCTATAAGCCATACTTAGATAAGTTTGTCATTTTTTTATAGACGACATACTTATCTATTCTCGTAGTCAAGTTGAGCACGAAAAACACCTTCGGTGTATTTTAGAATTGCTACGACAGGAGAAGCTATATGCTAAATTTTTCCAAGTGCGAGTTCTGGCTTCGCGAAGTCCAAATTCCTTGGACATGTTGTGAGCAAGCGTGGTATCCAAGTAGATCCCGCTAAAATAGAAGCCTTCATGAACTGGGAGACACCTAAAACACCTACGGAGATTCGCAGCTTTCTGGGAATAGCTGGCTATTATAGAAGATTCATTGAGAATTTCTCATAGTTGCACCGTTAACTTCTCTGACCCGCAAGAATGTAAAGTTTGATTGGGGTCCAAAATAACAAGAATCTTTTGAAACTCTTGAGCAGAAATTGAGCAATGCGTCGGTGTTGACATTGCCCGAAGGAATAGAAGAGTTTGTCGTCTACTGTGATGCTTCACACACCGGTATGGGTTATGTACTTATGCAAGAGGTAAGGTGATTGCCTATGCGTCACGACAATTAAAAGTGCATGAAAAGAATTACACCACCCACGATGGAGACATTATTTATATGGAACCAAATGAGTGATCTATTCGGATCACAAAAGTCTCCAACACTTATTCAATCAAAAGGATCTCAATATGAGACAGCGCCTTTGGATGGAGACTCTAAATGATTATGATTGCGAAATTCACTACCATCCTGGCAAAGAAAATGTAGTCGTTGATGCTCTAAGCCGAAAGGAAAGAGTCAAACCTATAAGGATTAATGCCGAGAGTATTGAATTTAAGAATTGCTTGAATGAAAGGCTGTTGGCCGCTCAAAAGGAAGCTATACTGGAAGCTAACTTTCCAAGTGAAAAGTTAGGTGTAACAGCTGAACAGTTAGCACTTGGCAAGAATGGAATCCTTAGAATGAATGGAAGAATCTGGGTTCCTATCCATGGAGGACTTAGAGATATAATCCTTCAGGAAGCTCACAATTCCAAATACTCAGTTCACCTTGGAGGTGACAAAATGTATCATGATTTGAAAGCTAATTATTAGTGGATAGGTTTGAAGAAATCTATAGCCACACATGTAGCAAAATGTTTGACTTGTGCTCAGATTAAAGCTGAACATCAAAAGCCGTCAGGTTTGCTACAACAGCCTGAACTTTCCACATGGAAGTGGGAGATAGTAACCATGGATTTTATAACCAAGTTACCTAAAACAAGGCAAGGAAATGATACTATATGAGTCATAGTTGATAGTCTGACTAAGTCAGCACATTTTTTTACCCATCAAGGAGACTTATAGCTCCAACAAGTTAGCTCAGTTGTATGTGGATAAGATTGTATCTCTCCACGGAGTGCCAGTATCTATTATATCCGATAGAGATACCAGATACACCTCTCATTTTGGGATGACCACCTACCATTGATCGAGTTCTCCTATAATAATAGCTACCATACTAGCATTCAGGCTGCGCCTTTTGAGGCATTGTACGGAAGGAAATGTCGAACGCCCGTTTGTTGGGAAGAAGTAGGAGAAGCTCAGTTATCAGGACCTGATATAGTCCTTGAAACGACGGAAAAGATTGTCCAAATTCGTGATCTCCTAAAAGCTGCCAGGGATAGGCAGAAAAGTTATGCTAATAAGAGGCGAAAACCTTTAAAGTTTGAAGTAGGCGACAAAGTTTTACTAAAAGTATCACCCTGGAAAGGAGTGATGCATTTTGGTAAGAAGGGCAAGCTAAGCCCAAGGTATATTGGACCATTCGAGATCATCGAATGTGTCGGCAGTGTAGCTTATAAGCTAAACTTACCTGAGGAGCTTAGTGGAATTCACAATGTGTTCCACATCTGTAATTTAAAGAAATGTCTAGCTGATGAATCGCTAGCAATGTCTCATGAAGACGTACAGATTGATGAAAGCCTGAGGTTTGTAGAAAAACCTTTATCGATCGAGGATCGAAAGGTTAAAAAGCTCCGAAGGAAGCACGTGCCTATAGTAAAGGTTAAGTGGGATGCTCGTAGAGGCCCTGAATATATGTGGGAAGTTGAGTCCACTATGCGACAGAAGTACCCTCACTTGTTCCAGCAAATCTCGGGGTCGAGATTTCTTTTAAGGGGGTGAGGATGTAACACCACGTAAAAACATGTCCAATTATGTAAAGACACGTGTCCTAAACTCTAAATATGTAAAAGTTTGAGTTTAAAGGACTAAAGTTGACAAACGATGAAAATATGAAACCAAAGGGACAAAATGTGTCATCATGCCAAACTTGTGCCTCTGAATGACCATACCCGAAGAAAATTTTCTTAAACGCGTAATAATTCGAATATAAGAAGACGTTAGTGAAAATAATCGAAAGATTATAAACTACAGGGGTTAAACGTGTCAACATGTTAATTCTTACCTCTGAGTGACCTTTTAACGAACCCGAGGCTTCGTAATATTCAAATATACTCTCAAGAATAAGTGATATAAATTTCACGAGGTTTCGAGATCGTATGTGTTGTTTTACGCGAATTCCCAAGAATTAGGGTTTAAAGCGTCAACGAGGCAAAACTTATGTTTTCGGAGATCGTTTAACGAAACCGGGCCTAACGGTGTTTGGTTATAATCCTTAGATCATCCTCAAACTAACAACAAGGGCCAGGTATGCCTAAAATGAAAGTTATAGAAGTTATATAGGTGCAGAGACCAATTGTGACAACTTCTGAAACTTGTTTTGAGGGCTAGCGTCGCGTGACCACACACCCTGAGCACCGTGGCGCGACGCGACGGGTCCAAAATGACAGAATATGATGGACAGATGCAGGTTTCTTCCTTTCCTTGGGCTCCAAACAAGTTAATTCGAAAACAATGGTTGTTTGCTGGTTTTAAAAACCACCATGGACACCTGGAGACATCAGATAACTCCCCTAAACACCTGTGATGATCTTGGAAGGTCTCCATTCACTATAAATAGGGCCTTTAGTTCAAGCTTTTCACTTGCACATTCTCTCAAATCACTCTCAACTCTCTTAGCTAGTGTTCTGAGCATCTCTGGAGGTTCCTGACCCAAAGGGAAGCTTATCCTTGTAGAAAAGATAGCTAGGACCCTTTGTAAGTGTCTTAGCCCCTTCCTTAGTTCAGTTTTTAGTTTAAAAACCGAAAAGTCAAAGTTAACGTAATTTGACTTTGACTTTCGGTTTAATCTGTGACAACTGCCACTTTTCGGTAACTTTCTTGCACTTAAAGTACTCATTTTAGCTACATTTTTATGCATTTTGAACACTCGAACTGCGTATTTCATGACATACACTTAGAATACTCATGGAATACTTACTTAGGATGCATATGATCCATTTTTATTAAGTACATTTGAAACAGTTTAAACAATGCATCGAAACTACTAGAAAAGCACCTAGTAAACTAGTATTCTGATGAAAACGCAGGATCCGCAGAAACCATCTAAACGACATCTTTAGGACTCAGACGAAAGTCCAACATCTAATATATATTAAATCCTAACTAGGAATGCAAGGGTTTGATTTAAAACCTTTCCGAAGTCCGATAACACTAAAAACTGCTCGAAAAGCACAAAAAGCGACGATTTCAACACTTTTTCGCAGGAATTCGGCAGAAATCAGCCATTTAATATTTTTGCAACATGTAAAAGTGCTATTTAACAGAGAATTCATATGAGGATACCTTCGGGTGTCATCCGAACCAATAACTACATCAATTCACACAAGTTACACAACTTAGCGTTCAAATACCGTCTAACCGAAACAATTCGAAACGAATATCCGAACAATATCAAATCTTTTTTTTTAGTGACCATCTAGTGTTAATTGGATCATTATGGACTAGTAATGGTCACTTAACACCTTTTAAACACTTAAACACTTATACATATAAGTTTCCTAAACAACTTCCTAATAAAACTAACACTTTTACCTAAGGAAAACAAGTTCACAAAGCAAGGGTACCCCCCCCCCCATTCTCGGCTCATATGTGGGACCCCCCTCCCAACTTGTTTCCACAAATATCTTTGATATTTACCTAGCTTGCAAGTTGGTTAAACAAGTGGGTCTAGTGGTGAACCTTGGTGAAAAGTAATAACAACTTAGATCACAAATCATTAAGCACATTTCATAGCATTTCACCTTCATTTTCACACACATAAGAAAACTCTCTCAACATTCATATATTATCCAAGAACACCATCAAAAACATTTCACCTTTCAAGACTTCTTTGATGATCAAAATGGAGCTTGAAGATACTTATGGTGATCTAAAGCAACAACAAGTTGGAGAAGCCTTTCCATCCATTCAAAAGCTTTCAAAACCCCAAGATCAATAACTTATATTTTCTTTAAATCATCATTAAGATCATCCCTAGCCATTAGTGCTAGAAGTAAGCTTCTAAAATCCCTTTTTCATACTTATTTATATATTATTTGGTTAAAGAACATGTAATAAACTAAATAATCATACAAAATAATATGAAAATACAAAGAAGCAAAACAATAATCATGATATAAAAGTGTGTTTATGTTGTGATTTAAGGATGAATACTTGCATATTTGATCTAGTTTTGATGATTAGCATACAAATAACTTGTTAGATGATGTTTAAAAACATAATCTAACAAGTGTACATGAAAATGTTTAAGGGTTTTGTTAAACATAAATGTTTAGATGGATGATCATAATCTTTGATTTTGTTAAAGTATATAAGGTTTTTCACTAAAAATAATACTTTTACAAAGTTATAAAAAGAAACATACAAGATGGGTTTTTATAAAAAAAAGTTTGTTAAAATTAGAAGTAAAGCATGGATTTTGAACAAGTTAACTTATGTTATGATCATACCAAAACCCTACATGTTATTGATTTCATCTTGTTAAGATTTTGATATAAATCTCATATGTTTTTATTAAGAAAAATATGAGAAGATTATTGGTGATTTTATAAGAAAAATATATGTTTTACATAAACATGGCAAAGTATATATTTCAAAGGAAATATGGCCATTTTTCTTAAAAATCATAAGTTATAAAAACTATTATTTTTGACAAAATTTTTATTAGATTAAAAAGATTTTAAAGAATAGTTTTTATAAAAGCAAAGTTTGATATAAATATATACTTTTGAGAAAATATATATATAGTTAACTTAACAACTTATGTGCTATGTGTTATTTGTTTGTATTAGTTATATGTATGATAACTAGGAACTTGAATACAATGGTACAAATAAACACAATGTACATTTCGACTAAAGTGTTATAAAACTACATGTAAATACGCCTTAAAAACAACTTACGTACATTCCAAGCCTTCGGACACAACTTATGGTCAAAACGGACGACGGGCGAATCTATAAACATATCGCCATTCCGAGGAGTTACTACGATGCTCAGGCGATCTTTCGACGCAAATACATACAAATCACCGACAACAATATCCGGATGTTTTAAAACTTATAAAAACTATTATGTATTCTTTTGATTAAAAAGCCTATATTTAGTAACTTTTATAAAAATGAAAGAATATATTTTCACACATGGGCTTATTTTATACAAATGGGCTTATCATCCTAAATGGGCTTAACATAAATACATGGGCTAAGCCCAATATCAAAACTCATGGGCTAAGCCCAATACCAAACATATGGGCCAAGGCCCAATAACATTAGGCCCAATAACATTAAGCCCAATAACATTTGGGCCCAATAATATTTAGGCCTAATAACATTAAGCCCAATAACATTTGGGCCCAATAATATTTAGGCCCAATAATATTATGGCCCAATAACATAAATTCATGGGCTAGGCCCAATAACATTAAGGCATGGGCTCGGCCCAATGACATATAATTGATGGAAATACAATTATACAATTTATTCATACAAGACATGAAATCAAGAGGACAAGACCCGATGGTACAACTCACAAGATACAAGATTACATATATATATATATATATATATATATATAACAGTTTAACAAATCATACATCTAATACACAGTTCAACGAAAAACAAAGACATACAAGTCTTACACACATTCAAGACACAAGACTTGTACTCAAGTCATCTATAAAGACCGAAGTGTCTAACAAATATAAGAACATTTGTAGGTCGCAACACTATTCAGGACGACCGCACGTGAGATCATAGTTACTTCTATTCACGGACGCGATTTTGTGAGTTCATGTCACCTATTCATTTTAAATGTTTTACAACTTTACAACTATCGGGGAAAATACATGTTTATATTTTGATAAGTCATGGAATGAAACACCTTAGATCATGTGCGATTAGGGTCATACATCTAAGCACCATTAATCCAGTTTGGACCTAGGTACAGAGGGTTAGATCTAATGGGTATTGGCGAGCCCCACTCTTGGTTGTGGACCCATACAGAAGAGTGCGTTTGTGTCCCAGTCGATAGTAGTCGACACGAAATATTCTAGGTTTGGATTGCTTCCTAATTCGTCACACATATTAATGTCCTCGCGAAACATTAATGATCAACGATTTCAGTGACGCTTTACATACTACATCATTACATACAGATACATCTTATACAACTCACATTTTATGGATACAGTTTATACAACTCACATTTTATGGATACATTTTATACAACTCACATTTTACAGATACATTTTATACAACTCACATTTTACAGATACATTTTATACAACTCACATTTTACAGATACATTTTATACAACTAAACTGCATGAACTCGCCAACTTTTGTTGATGTTTTCAAACTTACCATGTATTTCAGGAAATTTGTGGACCATGCGGACATTTCAGTTAAGGAAAGCAAGTATCAAGACTCCATGCCACCATTATAAGGGCTTGCCCGTTATATACCGCCTCTTTACGGTGATATAGTGGTCAAAGCCTTGACATTTTAAGACTTACATTTTGATGTATAAAACAATGACAACTTATTTTCATTTGATTGTTTGTAACCAATACATTTGACTTATGTTGTGTTCTTTTGAAACGATTATTACAATGGCATTAGAGCTTGTTTTTATTCATATAGTATGTTCACTTATATTGTTATGCAATGAGAACCGATCAGATCACACCTCGCGCTTCCGCTATGAGCGGGTGTGATAGATTGGTATTAGAGCATCGATTGTAGTGAACCAGGATTCTTTCTCGATCTAAGTCTATAATCACTAGGGACCTCTCACGAAAACCTCTTGTTCATGTTGAATAGATTATAAATAAAATTGGACAGGTCAAAAGGTTTTCATTGCATAAACATTTTCAAGGTCCACTACAACAAAAATTCACTTCACATAAATCAAGCGAGGGCATTTCCATGGGTGAAGTCTATGAGAAATAGGCACATTACATTAACAGACTATGTGCCTATAATACATTACATTATCAGTTTATGCATTATAAACAGTTTACAAGTTCAGCTTATACAAGATAGAAATCCTTAATTGATAGGATTTTTACATGATTATACATATAAGTTATTCATATATGTGTTGTACAAAATATTTGGCAAGAACAAAATGCCTTCGACTTCGAATTCCATTGTCATCCTTGACACACATAACATGGTTAAGACACGACATCTTTTACACAAGATATGATACTCTATTTTCAAACATGACATATTTTATGTAACATCTGTGCTTGTAATCATTGTAAACAGTTCAGTTATCAATAAAACAACGTTATTTGATCCCAATGTTTGTTTGTTTATGTTTGACATTTTTCATGTTTTGACTTTTATTCAATTTCAAACTCTACATCGCTTTCTGGAGAGTTATACGCAAACTGGTGCGTAAACGTAGTCAGTTTAACGTGACAAATACTCCAGAACATCAACATATACTTAACATACCTTAAATAACCTTTACATAACTTAGAAATAAGTTTTGAAGGCTTTGGTATGGCAAAAACAAGTTAATTCGCCTACAGGGACTAAATTTGACAAACTGCGAAAGTATGCCAATTTGAACTATAACAGACATTCCAGAACATGACCATAAGTTAAACATACCATAAATATCCTTTACATAGCTTAGAAATAAGCTTTAAGGGGTTCGGTGTGCTAAAATAAACTTTTGGCTCATTCAGGGACTAAAAGCGTCAAAAAGTGCATAAGTTTGCACTTTCACGCATAACTTACATTCTGAATACATCCGGACAATCAAAAATTTATGTAAGCACTAAAATATTTTATTTTAGTGTTTGGCATGAGAAAAATCCATTCGTCACGCAATTTGGATCGTTTTTCGCGCTTATGCGCATTCCGTCGTAATTAACCGAACATCGCGATCGTACGACCAAACGAACCAACATCCGGCATATTTTTGAGCATGTTTCATGTCCACAATGTTTAGGCATCATTTTAGGGCCTTAACGTTGGCTTAACGGGCCTTAAACGTGTCGGAAATGGCTTTAATGCATAACAGGGACCAAAACTGACAATTCTGCAAAGTTGTTGGCTTACGGACCGTAAGCCATCACCCTTATGGTCCGTAAGGCATCCCCAGAACATAAGAAACTTCTAAAAAGCTGTTAACAGCTGTTAAGCACTCCCAAACCCAATGCCACATGTTAATCCCTGATGGTGGGGGGCCAATTTGAGTTACCTTAATGTTCCAACACATGTACAGATGAGATCAAAGCACGGTATTCGAGAAACGATCCTAACGGAGGTCCAAATCCTATAAATACCCCTTTGATTCACTTGCAAAAACCCACTTGAATTCTGATTTTTCTCTAAGTTGGGGTGTTTTATCACTTCATACCTGAGAAATATTTGGAAATCAAAGCTTTCGGGGACCCTTTGTAAGTGTTCCTTCGTTCTTTTATTGTTTTAGCGTTAAAGTCAAACTTTGTTTGACTTTCTGCATTGACCAGTTTATGGTCAATGCGAAGTTCGTTTGAACTTCATAACGTGAGCGTAATCACGATGGTTATAGTCCCTAGTGACTATACCTACTGATTACCACGTTATCTAGGCTCAGTGACGAGTCGTAGTTTCGGCCAAAATGCGTGTTATTGCGTATTTTGTAACCAAACTACTTATAGGTATCAAAACCGTTTTTTTTTATACCAAACTTGTTTTCTAACTTAGTTAAGCATGTTTCAACATGCTTAGCTCGTCACTTTTAGTTTTGTGCTTGTCTAGGGTCGTAAGGGTAAGCGATCTAAACAATCGCTTATACTTTCGAACCCGACCCGTTTGGTCGATCGTTAGGATCCGACCAAACACATTAGGTGACCATAGTTGTATAGGGAATAACCTTCCGAGGTTATACCTTATGGTCACGACGTTTAGTTAGTTGTATGATAGGTAGTTTATATGCCTTAGGTGAATTACCAAAATGCCCTTTTTACGCCAAAATTCATTTTAAGCATATGTAACATAACTTTTGATGTCTAAACTGATTTGGAAACAATATTAGACATGTTAAGGCATATATTACTTATCATAGGGCTAGTTAGGCATTCCGAACGCGTTTTACGCGAACGACGCGTTAAAGTAGCATAAGCTACCTAAACGGGTCGTAATGGTCGTAAGCACTTAGGTTAGGTTTCATTTTAGTATGTAGGCTTTGCTAAGCCATATTACATGAGTCCCCATACTCATTTGGTTTACGAGCCCTCATTCTATCCGATCTTCCGATTTAGGTCCGGTTTATTAACATAGTTACCTATATTAGGTGCCGTTTGATATCCGTGATCTCTAGCATTGTTTGGTTGTTACTCAAGGACTACTAAGCAATCTCAAGTGAGTACATAGACCCCTCTTTTACTGTTTTCAAACTGTTTTGGGGTGAAACACATGTGCCTACTTGTTACTTTCGTGCTTTTCATGTTTTCATATCATATGCTTGTTATGTTCAATAATACACTTATAGTACATGATTTCATTGTGTTTTTGCTATGTACGTCCTTTGTTGCATACTTAGTACATCGTTTTACATTACATTTTATGCTATGTATGTCCATTGTGTGCATACTTAGTACATTGTTTTACATTACATTTTATGCTATGTATGTCCATTGTGTGCATACTTAGTACATTTGTTATTCATCACATGCTTACATTTTGGTATGACATTTGGTTTGTTCAAATGGGACAATATACATTCATTAACATTGATCACGCCATTCGTTAGTAGGTAGTGGTACCATAGGAATTGACAACTCCCGTTCCTGACATCCTAGGTATGTTTGGATGGAAGGAATGACCGAATTCGATAACATAACACAGATAAACCTTTAATTTGTTTAAAGGTCTATCACCACAGTCACAAGGCTTGAATGTATGCATTATAACAATACCGCATAAATGTCTGTATTCAGTATAGCATGCATTTCCACAAAACATAACGTTGATTTAAACCACGTTTTACTTCAATACATTGCTTTGTGCATTTTTTACCTATGGTTTAGTTGATACATATTTCACTTGCCATACATGAAATTTTGGTTACACATTACATAATTGACATTTGACATAGACATTTTGACATTGATATACACATTTAGTGATTTACATTAGACATAGACATTTTGATATGGTTTACACAATAACACTTGACAATTGAATTATACATGAACAATTTACAATGGTGGTTGGTTTGGGTAAGTGATTTGAGTAACGAGGCGTGTGTAATATGATATAAGCATGGTGGATACGCCGTCGGTACTTCCTATATATAAGTGCTTGTATGATATTACATGTCGTAGCGTTACTTAAATCATTTCAATATTTGACATATTACATTTTACATAAACAACTTATTTTTCACAAGACATTGCCATACAAAACAGTTTATTTTATCCAACTCATTTTACTCGGTTATTTTATTAACCATACACCATTCTTTTATATAGTCTGATTTCTTATCGAGTTTTCATACGATTTATAAAAGAAAACATTTAACAAGATTCATGACTAATTTTTATTAAACCTATCTTTTAAAACCCAAGTCATGAATCCTATTTTCACTAAACCTATGTATCTCACAGGCATTTTTATGCTGACGTACCTATTTTCACATGTGTTTTCAGGAGCTGTCGCTTAGGATGATGATCGTGACATTAGGGCGGACCTGTGCCTTAGAGACATAAAACGAAGATAGACTTAGTTTAATTATGTTATGTACTCTTGGTTTAATGTTTAAAAACAATGTAACTCTCTCGTTGATAAATAAAACGTAACTTTAATTTCCATGATTGTGAAACAATAATTCTGTTACAACACTCCCCGACGTTTCCGCCACGTGTTTCTCATTTTACGTGGTCGGGGTGTGACAGAAGAGTTGGTATCAGTGCCAATGGTTATAGGGAATTAGGTTATTAGTAATGCTTTGACCTAGACTATAACCTTTCTAGGACCCCAACACAAGTTATCTTGTGTTTAGATCTTAAAACATGCACGTCACCTATCCTTAGGTGATAACCACGACGAGAACATCAATTCCGAACACGCTTTGAAAACTGATCATCTGTTTTTGGATGATTGATTACTAGGTTTTGAACCCTCTATTGTAAGGTTTTGAACCCTCTGTTATAAGGTTTTGAACCCCTTTGAGTTTTCAAAATCTCGTCAAAGTTTTGGGTCCTAAATAGTGTGAACACGTGCAAACTGGAAGAGTGAATGCTTGTACCCTGGGTTTTTTGTCTAAGGCTAGAGTGTTCGTACAAATCCACATAATCAGACCAATCACTCTTACCTGGGAACTCTTGGGGTGAGTGTTCACTTATAGGCAAGCATGTCTTCGCGATACATTATTTTTGACCCATTTACTTTGATTAGTCACTGTGTGTCGTTTGTTTGCTTTGTGATAACGAATAAATGACCACCATCTTTGCTGTTGTCAATTTTTGTTTTTGTATCATCTCATTCTTTCCACCCAATCATCTCACTCGTTTCCTTTCATGTTTCCTCTTTTAGAATGCCTCCTCGACGAGAGAATCAGATAGCAAATGCCGAACTGGCAGAAATCATTGCGCAACAAATGGCTGTTGCGTTCCCAAATCTTATTGCTCAATGGAACCAAGCCAACAACAACAATCATGCTCCATGCAATTTCAAGAGTTTCAACTCGGCTAAACCGCTCAAGTTTAGTGGTTCTGAGGGAGCAACTGGGCTTCTTCAAAGGTTCGAGAGCATTGAGAACACTTTCCGTCACGTTCAGTGTCCTGATAATCGCAAGGTCGAGTTTTCTTCGAGTGTGTTTCAGAAGAGGAATGTTACGTGGTGGAACGGGGTTATGAGAGACCGGGGTGCAGAAGTTGCTCTAGCACAGACTTGGGCTGAACTTAGAGCTCTTATGATGAGGGAGTTTTGTCCTCGTCATGAACTGCGAGCTTTGGAGAGAGAGTTTGATGACTTGAAACAAGACAGTGGAGAACACAGGGCGTATACTGATAGGTATGAGGAGTTGAGTCTGCTTTGCCTAACAATGGTCACCCCACTCGACAAGGCTATCGAAAGGTACATCGATGGTCTACCTGACTCAGTACAAGACATCATTACTGGTAGTAACCCTACCACACTCCGTCAGGCGATCGAGTTAGCAGCGACATTGACTGAGTCGCAGGTTCGAAAGGGAAAGCTGCATAAAAAGGGTGACAAAGGTAAGAAGCAGGCGTCTGACAAAGAGGATGACAAGAAGGGTAAGAACAAGAAGGGTAAGGAATCTGGTTCTTCGAAAGGGTCAAGGAAGCGTAAGGCTTCCGAAAATTTTGTTGTCACTGCCCAAGTTAACCAGGCAGCTCCCAACCAACCCGCACAGCCTCCAGCGAAGAAGCGTTATGCAGGGAATGCACCTTTGTGCAATAGATGCAACAGTCACCATCAGCCGCAACTTCCGTGTCGTTTCTGTACTAACTGTGGGAAGTCAGGTCATCTTGCTGATGTTTGTCGTTTTGCTCAGAATCAGGCAGTTCAGAACCCGGCTCAACAAGTTGCTCAGCCTCCTGCTCAGCAACAAGGTCAAGCTGCACGACCACACTACCCGCCAGGTTCTTGTTACAACTGTGGGGATCTGACCCACTACCGTAATCAGTGTCCAAGATTGGTGAACGCAAACCCAAATCAGAATCAGGCTCAGGCTCGAGGTCGAGTCTTCAACATGTATGCACAAGAGGCACAAGCAGACAATGAAGTGGTGAACGGTACGTTCTTTATTAATAATCAGCCTGCATCTGTTCTTTTTTATTCGGGTGCCGATAAGAGTTTTGGGTCATTATCTTTTGAGCCTTTGCTTCGCATGTCTAGAACGAAACTAGGAAAACCCTTGACAGTAGAGGTTGCTAGTGGTGAACCCATTGTTCTTGATTCTGTTCTTCGCAACTGCCAGTTGAACCTTAACAACCATCTTTTTCCTATTGACCTCACGCCTATGCAACTTGGAAGCTTCGACGTTATTGTGGGTATGGATTGGTTAGCCAAGCATCACGCAGAGGTAGTTTGTTTCGAGAAGATTATTCGTGTGCCGCTTTCGACAGGAGAGATCCTACAAGTTCGTGGTGAGAAACCTGCTGGTGGTCTCAAACTCATGTCTTGTTTTAAAGCTCGGAAGTATCTGCGAAAGAACTATGTGGCCTTTTTGGCACATGTTGTAGCAGATAAGGGCAAAGGTAAGTCTATTCAAGATATCCCTATTGTTCGGGATTATCCTGATGTGTTTCCTGAAGAGTTACCTGGTTTACCCCCAGCACGCCAAGTCGAGTTCCGTATTGATCTCGTACCTGGTGCAAATCCCATTGCCAGATCTCCATATCGTCTTGCACCGTCTGAGATGCAAGAGTTGTCTAAGCAGCTTCAGGAGCTCTCTGCAAAGGTTTTATCCGTCCTAGCTTTTCACCTTGGGGTGCTCCCGTTCTTTTTGTCAAGAAGAAGGATGGATCTTTTAGGATGTGTATCGATTATCGTGAACTTAACAAGCTTACCATCAAGAATCGATATCCCCTACCTCGCATCGATGATCTCTTTGATCAGTTACAGGGCGCTTCTTATTTTTCAAAGATTGATCTGCGTTCTGGATATCATCAACTTCGTGTGCATGAAGAAGATATTCCCAAGACAGCATTCCGCACTCGGTATGGGCATTATGAGTTCACAGTTATGCCATTCGGATTGACTAATGCTCCTGCTGTTTTCATGGACTTAATGAATAGGGTCTGCAAACCTTATTTGGATCAATTCGTCATTGTTTTTATTGATGACATCTTGATTTATTCTAAGACGCAAGCTGATCATGAGCAACATCTTCGTCTTACTTTGGAACTCCTAAAGAAAGAGCAACTTTTCGCCAAATTCTCCAAGTGTGAATTCTGGCTTAAAGAAGTTCAATTTTTAGGACATATTGTCAACGAACAAGGTATTCATGTAGATCCCTCCAAGATCAGTGCTATCAAGGATTGGGATACGCCTACTACTACTACTGAAGTTCGTTCTTTTCTTGGTCTTGCGGGTTATTATCGCCGCTTCATTGAAAACTTCTCAAAGATTGCAGTTCCTCTAACTGCTCTAACTCAGAAGAACAAGCCCTTTGATTGGGGATTCAAACAAGAGGAAGCTTTTCTGACTTTGAAACAAAAACTTTGCGACGCGCCTGTTCTGACTTTGCCTGAGGGCAATGATGATTTCGTCGTTTATTGCGATGCATCTAAATTGGGTCTTGGCTGTGTTCTGATGCAAAGAAACAAAGTTATAGCATATGCATCGAGGCAGTTGAAGGTACATGAGAAAAACTACACCACTTATGATCTTGAGTTGGGTGCAGTTGTCTTCTGATGCGGGCCCAAGTGTGGAGGAGCGGGCCATCTTGTATTTGGAGGCCCAAGATCGCGTAACAAAAGGGACTTCACTAAAATGGCTCTAACGTGGGCTACGGGGGTCCGTTTTGGGCGTGCGACCAGGCGAAACGAACGTGAGAAAAAGCTCCATCTTGCTGCAAACGCCTATGGCGGTTTGGGTCATCGTCCGGGCCAAAAAACGCTTATTTCCATTAGTTATTTGCATTTTTATGTTTTTTAAGTATTTTGGGCATTTTGTTTTTGGGCTTGTGTTTGGCCCGTTATCTTTTTTAGGCCCATTTCGAATTTCTGTTCTTATTTATATGTCCCTTTAGTCATTTGAACAATCAGAATTGAATTTTGAAACTATCGAATTTTTCACTTCAAATTCCGTGGCCTTTGGGTTGCAATTTGGGGGTCGGGGAAGAACTACACGGGTATTCGTAGAATCAACGTGTTGATCTTCATTTTTCCGTAACACACGCTACATCATCTTCGCTCTTAAGATCTGGAGACACTATTTGTACGGTACAAAATGTGTGGTTTTCACGGACCACAAAAGTCTTCAGCATATCTTCAATCAGAAAGAACTCAACATGAGGCAACGACGTTGGGTTGAGCTTCTAAACGACTATGACTGCGAAATTCGCTACCATCCTGGTAAGGCGAATGTCGTAGCCGATGCATTGAGTCGTAAGGAACATACTAAGCTTCATTGTGTTCGTGTTCAATCTGATATTCAAGCTCGATCCGATATCCAAGCACGTATTTCTCAGGCTCAACAATCTTGTGTTTCACAAGGTTTGATGGGTAAGGAGTTACCCTATCACATAACACCTGATCTGGAACTGAAGGACAATGGATCGTATTACTTCATGGACCGCTTGTGGGTCCCAAGCCAAGATGACCTTCGCACCTTGCTTATGGATGAAGCCCATAAGTTTCGTTATTCTATTCATCCTGGCTCAGTAAGATGTATAAGGATCTTCGTATTCAGTATTGGTGGCCTGGTATGAAGAAAGACATTGCCTTATATGTATCAAAATGCCTTACTTGTCTCAAGGTTAAGGCTGAACATCAACGTCCTTCTGGTTTACTGGTGCAACCAGAGATCCCAGTTTGGAAATGGGAAAACATTACTATGGATCTCATTACCAAACTTCCGCGCACAAAGAAAGGTCATGATGCCATCTGGGTAGTTGTTGATCGTCTTACTAAGTCAGCGCATTTCTTGCCAATCCGTGAGGATTTTTCTGCTGACAAACTTGCTAAAATCTATGTGGATGAAATTGTAGCTCGACATGGTGTTCCTTTGAACATCATTTCTGACAGAGATGCTCGCTTCTGTCACACCCCCAAAATCCGACATGCGGAGTACCACCGCTTGGAGGCGTGACGTGACCAGGATCGAGCCACCAATCATATTGAACAACACAATTAAGTAAATGAAACCAACTACAATACGATTGGTGATCTAAAAAAGGTAACCGATTTTAAGGAAACAGCGGAAGCATAAAATGTAAGTTCAAAACATAAGTTCACAGTTCATAAGTTTAAAGTTTCAAACATAAGTTCCATAGGTTTATAAAGTCCAATTATTAAGTATGGGATATAACAACCCATATTCCACAACAACCTTCTCCTCATGCAAGCTCCAAAAGCATTTAGCGACCTGTAAGGCATGTAACAACTAGTCAACAACAAAGTTGAGTGAGTTCACGTTTGGTTGTTTTAGTTTTTAAGTTGTTTCTAAAAAACGTGGTTTGACTTTCGTTGGCTTAATTGCCGTGGGGGTTACCCCATAGTTGAAAGTATGTTTAACCAGTTCCTTTTTCATTACCCAAACCCTAACCGTAATCAGTGGGGGCTTTCCCCGTGTGAACTACTAGACCATACATATCGACAACTGACGAACAATAGTTGTGCCCTACATCAGTGTCTATCATCACTGACAGTTTGCCATAGTCCATTAGTACACGCCCGTCCGAACGGCACGGTGTGAGGTTTGTTAAACCTAATAGCGCTATTAACTAATGACCCGCTCGCCATTGGCCTCGGCGATTAAGTCGATATAAATTGAGGGACTTCATGATAGAGTTTTGTTAGCTAGTTTTAAGGTTGTTGTCCTGCACCAGGAGGACGAACGTACGTATTCTGCACCAGGAGAATTCGTAGGATTAATAATGGCATCCTATCTATGGAGGATGGCCGTACATATCCTACCCAAGGAGGATATGTAGATTTAGTTTTAAAATCTTTAACTCATTCCCAAACCACCGGGAATCCCATGCCTTAGAAAGTGTGTGAACTCACCTCGGTTTGCTCGGTTAGATTCTCAAATATAGCTAACAGTCAAGGTCGGTCAATCACGTCCTAGTATGATTTACCAGTTAGTCATTTAGTGATTTTCAAATAGAGCACAAAGTTTCTACACGTATCTATCACATAGCATGCATTACTTTAACTGTTTATGCCCATATATACTTCCCATCCATTCCCCACTCATAAGCAAACATACAATAGTGCACGTAACACATATAACATGTTAGATCATTCACAGATAGCATACTCGACGTTTAGACGCGCAAATCACAACTTATGTCATTTCCGCATTAATATTCAAAACCGGGCTGTTTTCAAACATTTTAATAAAATAGTTAAATTATTCCAAAAATTGCCAAATTTTTATAGAATGTCTTAAACGTTCCAAATTTTATTGTGTAAAAATATCGTTGTCCGGTTCATTACCAATCTTTTATAAAAATTCATTTTCCAGACTGAAGTCAGATTTATATTTTTCTGACCACAGTCCACGGGATAATTTATTTAAAATTCATCGAGCGTCCGATTTACGAAATTCCAGTGGGGTAATTACAAATACATCGGTGGTCATCTACAGTACAAGTTTCATGATCCAACTCTACACAGAACCCAAGTTATGACAGAAAACAAAACATATATTTTCAGCAGAAAAATGCAGCTCTAGCTGCTGTTACGAAATGACGCTTTAAAAATAGTAAACGAAGTCCAAAAATTACGATTCCGGTGCCATTAGAACCGTATTTCATAATAACACATTTTAGACTCAAAATATCAGTTTTTCATAGAGTTTATGACCTGTTTACAGCCAACTGAAGTTGGCTGTAAAACTTGGACAGATTATGTTTTCATTCTTTAATCTTCTAAGACGCGTTCGATTGATTCCGTTAGCATGATTAGTGATCGTAACAACATCAAACATCAATATTAACCAGCAACACATCAGATAATCAACCAAGACATCAGATAATCAACCAAGAATCATAACAAAACAAGATCCAAGAGTTTTACACTAATATTTGCTCATTAACCACCATGTTCATCATTTTTAGTAGACTTTAAACTTTGATCTTATATGTTCATGACTTTTATCTGACAAATCTCTTATTAACCACTTTAGACAAGATCAAGAAGGTGTTTAGAAGCACTTACAACTAGCACAAGGCTAGGGAAGAAACTAGACGAAAAACGGGTGGTTAATAGCGTTGTAGTGAGGTCCTTGGCAATCCGTAAGCACCGAGCCTCCTTATACGTGATCCTTCACACTTGTATATATATAAAATGCCAAGGTTGAAATTGAAAGTGGGTGGATGGTGGGTGGATACTCTCGGCCGAAGACACAAGCAAGAGGAGAAGAAGGTGCAATTTTGTTTAGTGTTGGAGTGAATGAATTAGTGATCTCTTGGTTTTATTTATGACCCACACATGTGCATTATCCATAGGTTAATGTGTTGGCTAGATATTTAGCAAAGTTAATATAATAATCAAACAATTCAAATGTGTGTCACCTATGTGGTGACCGTTCGGTTAGGGGGGTTGGGTCATGGTTCAAATTCAACTAATTGGTTAGTGCTTAGTTAAGTGTTTAAATTAGAGATTAAGGTATGTTATTTAGTGTGTTATTTATTATAACGGGTGTTAGGGTATTCGGGGACCCTAACTGGCTCAGAAAAGTATAAATAATGTGTTTGACAATATTCTTGTGTTTCAGGTAAAGTCCGGTTGTTCGGTTTGACACTGCTCCGTTAAACTGCTTAATTAATCCGTAAAGCGTCCTACATATATATTTTTGCAACGTTTTTAATTTTTAACACTCAGGAAGGTATACCGGACTATTTAGTAACTTTTCTGTATCCTACTAGTATGTTAACAAATACATGTAAGTATAACACATATATCAGAAAGCAGTTAAGTAATTCCTCACAGTCGTCAAGCACTTTAATTATCATTAATGAATTGTACGGAATACATGGGATTTTGAGGGTTGTCACATTCTCCCCCTGTTAAGAGAATTTCGTCCCGAAATTTAGCGCGTGGTTACTGAGGAAGCTAGTTAAGTTGCGTTGTTTTCCTGATTTTCCTGGGGTGTCACATCATCCCCCCGTTGATTTGGAATTTCGTCCCGAAATTCTGCAGTAGCTTCAGCCTCAGTAGTGGTTGCATTTTTCTTAAACAGCTGGGGATACTTGAGTTTCATTTGGTCTTCTCGTTCCCAGGTATACTCTGGGCCACGACGTGCATTCCAACGAACTCGAACGAGAGGTATTCTTGTGCGCTTGAGAATCTTAACATCTCGATCAGTAATCTCTACAGGTTCCTCGACGAATCGCAGCTGGTCGTCGATAGTGAGTTCCTTGAGAGGAACTATGAGGGTCTCATCTGACAGACACTTCTTCAGATTCGACACATGGAAAACATTGTGAACTCCGCTGAGTTCTTCAGGTAGATTCAACCTGTAGGCGACTTTGCCAATTTTCTCGGTGACTTCGAATGGTCCAACATAACGCGGATTGAGTTTTCCTCGTTTGCCAAAGCGGACTACACCTTTCCAAGGTGAGACTTTGAGTAGCACTCGATCCCCAACCTGGAGCTCGAGTGGTTTTCTTCCCTTATCAGCATAGCTTTTCTGACGGTCACGAGCTGCCGCCATTCGCTTTCGTATCTGAGCAATTCTCTCGGTGGTATCTACCACAAGTTCTGGGCCAGTGATTTGGCTGTCACCAACTTCTGCCCAACAGAGAGGTGATCGGCATTTGCGTCCGTACAATGCCTCGAATGGAGCGACCTGAATGCTGGTGTGGTAGCTGTTGTTATACGAAAACTCTACTAGCGGGAGGTGCTTTTCCCAGCCATTACCAAAATTGATTTCACATGCCCTATGCATGTCTTCAAGGGTTTGGATGGTGCGTTCAGATTGCCCATCCATCTGTGGGTGATAAGCGGTGCTCATATTTAAACGTGAGCCAAAAGACTTGTGCATTGCTTGCCACAGCTCTGAAGTAAAACGCGCGTCACGATCAGATATAATAGAGGTTGGCACTCCGTGCCTTGATACCACTTCCTTTAGGTAAATGTCTGCAAGAGTAGAAAACTTATCCGTTTCTTTGATAGCCAGAAAATGTGCAGACTTGGTCAGTCGATCTACGATCACCCAAATGGTATCGTTTCCGCGTTGAGCTCTGGGCAGGCCGGTAACGAAATCCATGGAAATTTGCTCCCATTTCCATTTCGGGATCTCCGGTTGTTGAAGTAGGCCTGATGGTTTCTGATATTCAGTCTTGACTCTCGCACAAGTCAAGCACTTACTGACGTAGGTTGCTATGTGGGCTTTCATGCCAGGCCACCAATACGTAGTCTTGAGGTCGTGGTACATTTTATCCGAACCAGGATGTACCGAATAACGAGACTTATGTGCTTCATCCATCACAAGCTCGCGTAAGTTTCCATAAAGTGGAACCCAGATGCATCCGTTTACATAGTAGGCACCGTCTTCCTTTTGTTCTAGCCGCTGCCTCGATCCTCGTAAGGATTCAGCCCTGATGTTCTCTGCTTTCAATGCTTCAACCTGAGCATCACGAATCTGAGCGGGAAGGTTAGACTGGATGGTAAGTCGTAAAGCACGTACACGCTTAGGTAGGGTATCCTTTCGACTGAGGGCGTCAGCCACAACATTGGCCTTGCCCGGATGATATTTGATAGCGCATTCATAATCGTTCAAAAGTTCGACCCATCGACGTTGACGCATGTTTAACTCCTTTTGCTTGAAGATATGCTCGAGACTCCTGTGATCGGTGTAAATGGTGCACTTGGTACCGTACAGGTAATGTCTCCATATCTTAAGTGCGAAAACAACTGCTCCCAGTTCCAAGTCGTGTGTAGTGTAGTTCCTCTCGTGAACTTTAAGTTGGTGTGATGTGTAGGCAATGACCTTGTTACGTTGCATCAACACGCAACCAAGTCCTTGGATGGAAGCGTCGCAATAAACCACAAAATCATATGTGCCTTCAGGCAATGAGAGAATAGGCGCGCTACAAAGTCTATCCTTTAAGTGTTGAAATGCGGACTCCTGTGCATCACCCCAACGATAGATGACACCTTTCTGAGTCAGTGAAGTGAGAGGTTGCGCAATCCTGGAGAAATCCTTGATAAACCTTCGATAGTATCCTGCCAAACCCAAGAATTGGCGGATTTCTGTTGGTGTGCGGGGTGCAGGCCAGTTCTTGATCGATTCAACCTTAGATGGATCCACATGAATTCCATCCTTGTTTACCACATGGCCTAGAAAGTGGACTTCGCGAAGCCAGAAGTCACATTTCGAAAACTTGGCATACAACTACTCTTTTCGAAGAAGTTCCAGCATAAGTCGTAGATGCTGCTCGTGTTCCTCCTGACTCTTAGAATAGATCAGGATATCATCGATGAACACAATAACGAACTTATCCAGGTAAGGTTTGCATACTCGGTTCATGAGATCCATGAAGACCGCTGGTGCATTCGTCAGTCCAAATGGCATAACCAGAAACTCGTAATGGCCGTAACGAGTTCTGAATGCTGTTTTGGAGACGTCCTCATCTCGGACCCTCAGCTGATGGTATCCCGATCTCAAGTCAATCTTGGAGTAATAGCTCGACCCTTGCAACTGGTCGAACAAGTCGTCAATACGTGGAAGAGGATAACGATTCTTCACAGTCACCTTGTTAAGTTCACGATAGTCAATACACATCCTGAAGGTACCGTCTTTCTTCTTCACGAATAGTACTGGAGCTCCCCAGGGCGAAGAGCTAGGACGTATGAAACCCTTTTCCAAGAGTTCTTGCAATTGCGTGGACAGTTCTTCAAGTTCTGACGGAGCTAGACGATATGGTGCTCGAGCTACTGGCGCTGCTCCAGGAGCTAGCTCGATTTGAAACTCAACTTGGCGATGAGGCGGAAGACCAGGCAATTCCTCAGGAAATACCTCAGGAAAATCGCGCACAATAGGGATGTCTTCAATTCTCTTCTCTTCTGTTGATGTGTCAGTAACGAGCGCTAGAATGGCAGTGTGGCCCTTTCGTAGACATTTCTGGGCCTTAAGGAAAGAGATAATGCCTACAACAGCACCACTCTTATCGCCCTGAATCACCAGAGGTTCTTCACCAGGACGAGGAATGCGGACGATTTTCTCCTTGCAAACAATCTCCGCTTGATGATGAGATAACCAATCCATCCCAATAACGACGTCAAAACTACCAAGTGTGATAGGAATAAGATCGATAGAGAAAGTCTAACCAGCTAAGATGAGGTTACAACCTTTAACTACATGTGTGGCTTCAAGACTTCTACCGTTAGCTAGTTCTACCGTGTGTCTGGTATTCAGAAGTGTTGGAGTGCGCTTAAGCATTTGGCTAACTTTTAAGGACACATAACTAGTATCGGCACCCGAATCGAATAAAACAGTAACAAAGAAGTCATCCAGAAGAAACTTACCAATCACAACGTTGGGATCGTTCCTTGCTTCTCCCTGACCAATCACGAACACCCATCCTTGGGCGCCATTGCCATTATTGTTACCTCTATTGTTGCCTCCGTTGTTGTTTCCATTGTGGTTCCCGTTTCTTTGGTTATTGTTCTGGTTTTGGTTCAGCTGGGGGCAGTTCCTCTTAAAGTGGCCTTCAGCGCCACACTGAAAGCATCCTTTATTTCCCTGCTGATGCTGCTGCTGGTGGTTCTGTGGGGCTTGTTGTTGTTGTTGGCGATTCTGATTTGCTGGTCGGGCGCTCCTGCAATCCTTTGCTTCATGACCAAACTTGTTAAACCTCAGGCAACGACCTTTGTTGCACTGCCCGCTGTGATGTTTGTTGCACCGGTTGCACTTGGGGTGGTTCCCACGGTATCCACCCTGTCCTTGGTTACCAGAAGAGTGATGACCAGGACTCTGGTAGTCATCAATCTTTCGCTGCTAAGACTGAACTGAAGTAGAACCCTTTTCGGAGTTCCCATCCCATTTTCGCTTGTTGTCGGTAGGTGCATCAGAAGTAGCTGTGGCACTGATACGTTTGGGTAGCCTGTTTTGCTCCACCGCCTGGTCGGTGAGACGATGAGCCAACTTGATAATTTGCT
Organism: Helianthus tuberosus; assembly: GCA_030545235.1. Classification (NCBI taxonomy): domain Eukaryota; kingdom Viridiplantae; phylum Streptophyta; class Magnoliopsida; order Asterales; family Asteraceae; genus Helianthus; species Helianthus tuberosus. The sequence goes on from CM060392.1 coordinate 44,258,960, forward strand.
GAATGGTACCCAGGTTGGCTGAAGTTACGTGACTTTGAATCTCTGGTACAAGGCCCTTGAGGTACAGCTCAATACGTTTGATGGGAGGGTCCACCATAGTTGGACACAGGATGGCCAACTCGTTTGACCTCTTAGTATACGCCTCAATCTCAGACCCCGTCATCTTCAGATTGTAAAATTCCACCTCTAGCTTGTGGATGTCATCCCGACTACAGTACTCCTCCTTGATCAGCTCTTTGAAACCATTCCAGGGTGTGGCATTAGCAACTGCCAGTCCTAGTAGTTGAACCTGTGCCTTCCACCCGGTTAACGCAGCTCCTTCAAGTGTTTCGGTAGCATATTTCACCCTACGGTCTTCGGGGCATTCGCACATCTCGAAAACAGACTCAAGCTTTTCAAACCAGTGAAGAAGGCCCACTGCTCCTTCGGTGCCACTGAAAGTGGTAGGTCGGCAGTCCATGAACGTCTTGAACGTGCACACAGGAGGTTGAGCATGTTGACCTGTTGCGCGAGAATAAAAGACAAGGTTAAGCACGAGGGTTGGTTTGCGAAGGTAGGATCTAGACGTCCTAAGGTGGGTTGGTATGGCAGGTTATACCTCCTGCAGGGTTAGCTGCGAGTGCCTCAGCGACTCGTTCGTTGATCAAAGCCGTCAACTGGGCTTGAGTAAGGTTGATACGTCCTCCGCGTCCGCTCATGATCTTCATAATGAAGCAACGTAAGTGAGAAAAGTGTCGCGAAAGTGCGTAAGTGTGGGACGATAGTAGAGAGTAAGCACACAAGGTTCAAATAGCAATTATCACATTATCTAATGCACAGTGAGAACTATCTAACTGACAATATAACATAAATCATACCACTTATGGTGTCGAGTCTTGCACGTGGAGTGAAGCGTCGTTGTGGATCGTTGAGCACTGTACTGGTTATAGTCTGGTTTTATCAAAAACTTTTCCCTTTTAAAACCAAGTTCACTATAACCAATGGCTCTGATACCAATCTGTCACACCCCCAAAATCCGACATGCGGAGTACCACCGCTTGGAGGCGTGACGTGACCAGGATCGAGCCACCAATCATATTGAACAACACAATTAAGTAAATGAAACCAACTACAATACGATTGGTGACCTAAAGAAGGTAACCGATTTTAAGGTAACAGCGGAAGCATAAAACGTAAGTTCAAAACATAAGTTCACAATTCATAAGTTTAAAGTTTCAAACATAAGTTCCATAGGTTTATAAAGTCCAATTATTAAGTATGGGATATAACAACCCATATTCCACAACAACCTTCTCCTCATGCAAGCTCCAAAAGCATTTAGCGACCTGTAAGGCATGTAACAACTAGTCAACAACAAAGTTGAGTGAGTTCACGTTTGGTTGTTTTAGTTTTTAAGTTGTTTCTGAAAAACGTGGTTTGACTTTCATTGGCTTAATTGCCGTGGGGGTTACCCCATAGTTGAAAGTATGTTTAACCAGTTCCTTTTTCATTACCCAAACCCTAACCGTAATCAGTGGGGGCTTTCCCCGTGTGAACTACTAGACCATACATATCGACAACTGGCGAACAATAGTTGTGCCCTACATCAGTGTCTATCATCACTGACAGTTTGCCATAGTCCATTAGTACACGCCCGTCCGAACGGCACGGTGTGAGGTTTGTTAAACCTAATATCGCTATTAACTAATGACCCGCTCGCCATTGGCCTCGGTGATTAAGTCGATATAAATTGAGGGACTTCATGATAGAGTTTTGTCTAGCTAGTTTTAAGGTTGTTGTCCTGCACCAGGAGGACAAACGTACGTATTCTGCACCAGGAGAATTCGTAGGATTAATAATGGCATCCTATCTATGGAGGATGGCCGTACATATCCTACCCAAGGAGGATATGTAGATTTAGTTTTAAATTCTCTAACCCATTCCCAAACCACCGGGAATCCCATGCCTTAGAAAGTGTGTGAACTCACCTCGGTTTGCTGGGTTAGATTCTCAAATATAGCTAACAGTCAAGGTCGGTCAATCACGTCCTAGTATGATTTACCAGTTAGTCATTTAGTGATTTTCAAATAGAGCACAAAGTTTCTACACGTATCTATCACATAGCATGCATTACTTTAACTGTTTATGCCCATATAAACTTCCCATCCATTTCCCACTCATAAGCAAACATATGATAGTGCACGTAACACATATAACATGTTAGATCATTCACAAATAGCATACTCGATGTTTAGACGCGCAAATCACAACTTATGTCATTTCCGCATTAATATTCAAAACCGGGCTGTTTTCGAACATTTTAATAAAATAGTTAAGTTATTCCAAAAATTCCCAAATTTTTACAGAATGTCTTAAACGTTCCACATTTTATTGTGTAAAAATATCGGGGTCCAGTTCATTACCAATATTTTATAAAAATTCATTTTCCAGACTGAACTCAGATTCATATTTTTCTGACCACAGTCCACGGGATAATTTATTTAAAATTCATCGAGCGTCCGATTTACGAAATTCCAGTGGGGTAATTACAAATACATCGGTGGTCATCTACAGTACAAGTTTCATGATCCAACTCTACACAGAACCCAAGTTATGACAGAAAACAAAACATATATTTTCAGCAAAAAAATGCAGCTCTAGCTGCTGTTACGAAATGATGCTTTAAAAATAGTAAACGAAGTCCAAAAATTACGATTCCGGTGCCATTAGAACCGTATTTCATAATAACACGTTGTAGACTCAAAATATCAGTTTTTCGTAGAGTTTATGACCTGTTTACAGCCAACTGAAGTTGGCTGTAAAACTTGGACAGATTCTGTTTTCATTCTTTAATCTTCTAAGACGCGTTCGATTGATTCCGTTAGCATGATTAGTGATCGTAACAACATCAAACATCAATATTAACCAGCAACACATCAGATAATCAACCAAGAATCATAACAAAACAAGATCCAAGAGTTTTACACTAATATTTGCTCATTAACCACCATGTTCATCATTGTTAGTAGACTTTAAACTTTGATCTTATATGTTCATGAATTTTATCCGACAAATCTCTTATTAACCACTTTAGACAAAATCAAGAAGGTGTTTAGAAGCACTTACAACTAGCACAAGGCTAGGGAAGAAACTAGACGAAAAACGGGTGGTTAATAGCGTTGTGGTGAGGTCCTTGGCAATCCGTAAGCACCGAGCCTCCTTATACGTGATCCTTCACACTTGTATATATATAAAATGCCAAGGTTGAAATTGAAAGTGGGTGGATGGTGGGTGGATGCTCTCGGCCGAAGACACAAGCAAGCAAGAGGAGAAGAAGGTGCAATTTTGTTTAGTGTTGGAGTGAATGAATTAGTGATCTCTTGGTTTTATTTATGACCCACACATGTGCATTATCCATGGGTTAATGTGTTGGCTAGATATTTAGCAAAGTTAATATAATAATCAAACAATTCAAATGTGTGTCACCTATGTGGTGACCGTTCGGTTAGGGGGGTTGGGTCATGGTTCAAATTCAACTAATTGGTTAGTGCTTAGTTAAGTGTTTAAATTAGAGATTAAGGTAGGTTATTTAGTGTGTTATTTATTATAACGGGTGTTAGGGTATTCGGGGACCCTAACTGGCTCAGAAAAGTATAAATAATGTGTTTGACAATATTCTTGTGTTTCAGGTAAAGTCCGGTTGTTCGGTTTGACACTGTTCCGTTAAACTGCTTAATTAATCCGTAAAGCATCCTACATATATATTTTTGCAACGTTTTTAATTTTTAACACTCAGGAAGGTATACCGGACTATTTAGTAACTTTTATGTATCCTACTAGTATGTTAACAAATACATGTAAGTATAACACAGATATCAGAAAGCAGTTAAGTAATTCCTCACAGTCGTCAAGCACTTTAATTATCATTAATGAATTGTACGGAATACATGGGATTTTGAGGGTTGTCACAGCTTCACTTCTCATTTTTGGAGAACCATGCAATCTGCTATGGGGACCCAACTTAATCTGAGCACAGCTTATCATCCGCAAACGGATGGTCAATCTGAAAGAACAATCCAGACTCTGGAGGATATGCTTAAAGCTTGTGTGATCAATTTTGGTGGTAGTTGGGATTCACATCTTCCGTTGATTGAATTCTCCTACAACAACAGTTATCACTCCAGCATCAACATGGCTCCTTTCGAGGCTCTCTATGGTCGAAAATTTCGTTCACCAGTCTGCTGGAATGAGATCGGTGAGGCTCAGCTTACTGGACCTGCCCTCATTTTAGAGACAACTGATAAGGTTAAGAAAGTCCGTGATAACCTTCAGACAGCTAGAAGCCGTCAAAAGAGTTACGCGGACCAAGGACGCAAGCCCATGGAATTTCAAATCGGTGATCGAGTATTACTTAAGGTCTCACCTTGGAAAGGTGTTATCAGATTTGGAAAGAAAGGAAAACTTGCACCTAGATATGTTGGACCATTCAAGATCGTCGAAAGAATCGGTAAGGTAGCCTACAGACTTGAGTTACCTCCTGAACTTGGAAATGTTCATCCAACCTTTCACGTGTCCAATCTCAAGAAGTGTTTAGCTGATGAGAACCTCCACATACCACTTGACGAAATTCGTGTTGATAAAACACTGAAATTTGTTGAGAAGCCAGTGGAAATCATGGAACGTGAAGTCAAGTGGCTCAAACGCAAGCGCATTCCATTGGTCAAAGTTCGCTGGGAATCTAAACGTGGACCTGAGTTTACTTGGGAACGCGAAGATCAGATGAAGGCGAAATATCCACATCTATTCCCACGAGTTTCCTCTAAATAAATTTCGGGACGAAATTTCCACAAGTAGGGGAGACTGTAACATTTGTTCTTGTAATCATTGTAAACAGTTCAGTTATCAATAAAACAACGTTATTTGATCCCAATGTTTGTTTGTTTATGTTTGACATTTTTCATGTTTTGACTTTTATTCAATTTCAAACTCTACATCGCTTTCTGGAGAGTTATACGCAAACTGGTGCGTAAACGTAGTCAGTTTAACGCGAAAAATACTCCGGAACATCAACATATACTTAACATACCTTAAATAACCTTTACATAACTTAGAAATAAGTTTTGAAGGCTTTGGTATGGCAAAAACAAGTTAATTCACCTACAGGGACTAAATTTGACAAACTGCGAAAGTATGCCAATTTGAACTGTAACAGACATTCCAGAATATGACCATAAGTTAAACATACCATAAATATCCTTTACATAGCTTAGAAATAAGCTTTAAGGGGTTCGGTGTGCTAAAATAAACTTTTGGCTCATTCAGGGACTAAAAGCGTCAAAAAGTGCATAAGTTTGCACTTTCGCGCATAACTTACATTCTGAATACATCCGGACATCCAAAAATTTATGTAAGCACTAAAATATTTTATTTTAGTGTTTGGCATGAGAAAAATCCATTCGTCACGCAATTTAGATCGTTTTTCGCGCTTATGCGCATTCCGTCGTAATTAACCGAACATCGCGATCGTACGACCAAACGAACCAACATCCGGCATATTTTTTAGCATGTTTCATGTCCACAATGTTTAGGCATCATTTTAGGGCCTTAACGTTGGCTTAACGGGCCTTAAACGTGTCGGAAATGGCTTTAATGCATAACAGGGACCAAAACTGACAATTCTGCAAAGTTGTTGGCTTACGGACCGTAAGCCATCACCCTTATGGTCCGTAAGGCATCCCCAGAACATCAGAAACTTCTAAACAGCTGTTAACAGCTGTTAAGCACTCCCAAACCCAATGCCACATGTTAATCCCTGATGGTGGGGGGACCAATTTGAGTTACCTTAATGTTCCAACACATGTACGGATGAGATCAAAGCACGGTATTCGAGAAACGATCCTAACGGAGGTCCAAATCCTATAAATACCCCTTTGATTCACTTGCAAAAACCCACTTGAATTCTGATTTTTCTCTAAGTTGGGGTGTTTTATCACTTCATACCTGAGAAATATTTGGAAATCAAAGCTTTCGGGGACCCTTTGTAAGTGTTCCTTCGTTCTTTTATTGTTTTAGCGTTAAAGTCAAACTTTGTTTGACTTTCTGCATTGACCAGTTTATGGTCAATGCGAAGTTCGTTTGAACTTCATAACGTGAGCGTAATCACGATGGTTATAGTCCCTAGTGACTATACCTACTGATTACCACATTATCTAGGCTCAGTGACGAGTCGTAGTTTCGGCCAAAATGCGTGTTATTGCGTATTTTGTAACCAAACTACTTATAGGTATCAAAACCGTTTGTTTTGATACCAAACTTGTTTTCTAACTTAGTTAAGCATGTTTCAACATGCTTAGCTCGTCACTTTTAGTTTTGTGCTTGTCTAGGGTCGTAAGGGTAAGCGATCTAAACAATCGCTTATACTTTCGAACCCGACACGTTTGGTCGATCATTAGGATCCGACCAAACACATTAGGTGACCATAGTTATATAGGGAATAACCTTCCGAGGTTATACCTTATGGTCACGACGTTTAGTTAGTTGTATGATAGGTAGTTTATATGCCTTAGGTGAATTACCAAAATGCCCTTTTTACGCCAAAATTCATTTTAAGCATATGTAACATAACTTTTGATGTCTAAACTGATTTGGCAACAATATTAGACATGTTAAGGCATATATTACTTATCATAGGGCTAGTTAGGCATTCCGAACGCGTTTTACGCGAACGACGCGTTAAAGTAGCATAAGCTACCTAAACGGGTCGTAATGGTCGTAAGCACTTAGGTTAGGTTTCATTTTAGTATGTAGGCTTTGCTAAGCCATATTACATGAGTCCCCATACTCATTTGGTTTACGAGCCCTCATTCTATCCGATCTTCCGATTTAGGTCCGGTTTATTAACATAGTTACCTATATTAGGTGCCGTTTGATATCCGTGATCTCTAGCATTGTTTGGTTGTTACTCAAGGACTACTAAGCAATCTCAAGTGAGTACATAGACCCCTCTTTTACTGTTTTCAAACTGTTTTGGGGTGAAACACATGTGCCTACTTGTTACTTTCGTGCTTTTCATGTTTTCATATCATATGCTTGTTATGTTCAATAATACACTTATAGTACATGATTTCATTGTGTTTTTGCTATGTACGTCCTTTGTTGCATACTTAGTACATCGTTTTACATTACATTTTATGTTATGTATGTCCATTGTGTGCATACTTAGTACATTGTTTTACATTACATTTTATGCTATGTATGTCCATTGTGTGCATACTTAGTACATTTGTTATTCATCACATGCTTACATTTTGGTATGACATTTGATTTGTTCAAATGGGACAATATACATTCATTAACATTGATCACGCCATTCGTTAGTAGGTAGTGGTACCATAGGAATTGACAACTCCCGTTCCTGACATCCTAGGTATGTTTGGATGGAAGGAATGACCGAATTCGATAACATAACACAGATAAACCTTTAATTTGTTTAAAGGTCTATCACCACAGTCACAAGGCTTGAATGTATGCATTATCACCACAGTCACAAGGCTTTAATTTGTTTAAAGGTCTATCACCATTGGTCAAAGTTCGCTGGGAATCTAAACGTGGACCTGAGTTTACTTGGGAACGCGAAGATCAGATGAAGGAGAAATATCCACATCTATTCCCACGAGTTTCCTCTAAATAAATTTCGGGACGAAATTTCCACAAGTAGGGGAGACCGTAACATCTGTTCTTGTAATCATTGTAAACAGTTCAGTTATCAATAAAACAACGTTATTTGATCCCAATGTTTGTTTGTTTATGTTTGACATTTTTCATGTTTTGACTTTTATTCAATTTCAAACTCTACATCGCTTTCTGGAGAGTTATACGCAAACTGGTGCGTAAACGTAGTCAGTTTAACGCGACAAATACTCCGGAACATCAACATATACTTAACATACCTTAAATAACCTTTACATAACTTAGAAATAAGTTTTGAAGACTTTGGTATGGCAAAAACAAGTTAATTCGCCTACAGGGACTAAATTTGACAAACTGCGAAAGTATGCCAATTTGAACTGTAACAGACATTCCAGAACATGACCATAAGTTAAACATACCATAAATATCCTTTACATAGCTTAGAAATAAGCTTTAAGGGGTTCGGTGTGCTAAAATAAACTTTTGGCTCATTCAGGGACTAAAAGCGTCAAAAAGTGCATAAGTTTGCACTTTCGCGCATAACTTACATTCTGAATACATCCGGACATCCAAAAATTTATGTAAGCACTAAAATATTTTATTTTAGTGTTTGGCATGAGAAAAATCCATTCATCACGCAATTTGGATCGTTTTTCGCGCTTATGCGCATTCCGTCGTAATTAACCGAACATCGCGATCGTACGACCAAACGAACCAACATCCGGCATATTTTTGAGCATGTTTCATGTCCACAATATTTAGGAATCATTTTAGGGCCTTAACGTTGGCTTAACGTGTCACACCCCGACCACGTAAAACAACAAAACGTGGCGGAAACGTCGGGGAGTGTTGTAACAGAATCATTGTCTCATAACACATGGAAATTGAAATATTGTTTTATTGATTAAAAGAGTTACAATGTCTTGACAATCAAAGAAATATAACATAGATAACTAGTCTTGCATCTTTTATTGTCACTATGGCCCCAGTCCGCCTAAGTGTATCATGATAAATCCTATGCATCATATCCTGAAACACATGTGAAAATAGGTACGTCAGCATAAAAATGCCTGTTGGATACATAGGTTTTGTGAAAATAGATGTACTAAGTATGCACACAATGGGCATACATAGCATAAAATGTAATGTAAAATGATGTACTAAGTATGCACACAATGGGCATACATAGAATGAAATGTAATGTAAAACGATGTACTAAGTATGCACACAATGGGCATACATAGCATGAAATGTAATGTAAAACAATGTACTAAGTATGCACACAATGGGCATGCATAGCATGAAATGTAATGTAAAACGATGTACTAAGTATGCACACAATGGGCATACATAGCATGAAATGTAATGTAAAACGATGTACTAAGTAAAAGAGTAAAAGAGGGGTCTATGTACTCACTTGAGATTGCTTAGTAGTCCTTGAGTAACAACCAAACAATGCTAGAGATCACGGATATCAAACGGCACCTAATATAGGTAACTATGTTAATATACCGGACCTAAATCGGAGGATCGGATAGGATGAGGGCTCGTAAACCAAATGAGTATGGGAACTCATGTAGTATGGTTTAACAAAGCCTACATACTAAATGAAACCTAACCTAAGTGCTTACGACCCATTACGACCCGTTTAGGTAGCTTATGCTACTTTAACGCGTCGTTCACGTAAAACGCGTTCGGAACGCCTAACTAGCCCTATGACAAGTAAAATATGCCTTAACATGTCTAATATTGTTGCCAAATCAGTTTAGATGTTAAAAGTTATGTTACATATGCTTAAAATGAATTTTGGCGTAAAAAGGGCATTTTGGTAATTTACCTAAGGCATATAAACTACCTATCATACAACTACTTAAACGAAGCGACCATAAGGTATAACCTCGGAAGGTTATTCCCTATATACTATGGTCACCTAATGTGTTTGGTCGGATCCTAAAGATCCCGGATGTCGGTTCGTTTGGTCGTACGATCGTGATGTTCGCTTAATTACGACGACATGCGCATAAGCGCGAAAAACGATCCAAATTGCGCGACGAATGGATTTTTCTCTTGCCAAACACTAAAATAAAATATTTTAGTGCTTAGATAAATTTTTGGATGTCCGGATGTATTCAGAACGTAAGTTATGCACGAAAGTGCAAACTTGTGCACTTTTTGACGCTTTTAGTCCCTGAATGACCCAAAAGTTTATTTTAGCACACCGAACCCCTCAAAGCCTATTTCTAAGCTATGTAAAGGATATTTATGGTATGTTTAACTTATGGTCATGTTCCGGAATGTCTGTTACAGTTCAAATTGGCATACTTTCGCAGTTTGTCAAATTTAGCCCCTATAGGCGAATAAACTTGATTTCAGCACACCAAACCTTCCAAAACTTATTTCTAAGTTATGTAAAGGTTATTTAAGGTATGTTAAGCCTATTTCACTATTCCGGAGTGTTCGTTGCATTAAACTGGTTATATTTACGCATCAGTGCGCGTATAACCTTCCAGAAAGCGATTTAGAGCCCGAAATCGAACAAGAATTGATATGTGCAAATGATACACATATTTGTACAAATCCCAAGTATGAAATACAATATTTCATTGGTTTGGTATTTGTTTGATGGTCGCAGTGACCCAGGTGTCACATAACGGGCCTTAAACGTGTCGGAAATGGCTTTAATGCATAACAGGGACCAAAACTGACAATTCTGCAAAGTTGTTGGCTTACGGACCGTAAGCCATCACCCTTACGGTCCGTAAGGCATCCCCAGAACATCAAAAACTTCTAAACAGCTGTTAACAGCTGTTAAGCACTCCCAAACCCAATGCCACATGTTAATCCCTGATGGTGGGGGGCCAATTTGAGTTACCTTAATGTTCCAACACATGTACGGATGAGATCAAAGCACGGTATTCGAGAAACGATCCTAACGGAGGTCCAAATCCTATAAATACCCCTTTGATTCACTTGCAAAAACCCACTTGAATTCTGATTTTTCTCTAAGTTGGGGTGTTTTATCACTTCATACCTGAGAAATATTTGGAAATCAAAGCTTTCGGGGACCCTTTGTAAGTGTTCATTCGTTCTTTTATTTTTTTAGCATTAAAGTCAAACTTTGTTTGACTTTCTGCATTGACCAGTTTATGGTCAATGCGAAGTTCATTTGAACTTCATAACGTGAGCATAATCACGATGGTTATAGTCCCTAGTGACTATACCTGCTGATTACCACGTTATCTAGGCTCAGTGACGAGTCGTAGTTTCGGCAAAAATGTGTGTTATTGCGTATTTTGTAACCAAACTACTTATAGGTATCAAAACCGTTTGTTTTGATACCAAACTTGTTTTCTAACTTAGTTAAGCATGTTTCAACATGCTTAGCTCGTCACTTTTAGTTTTGTGCTTGTCTAGGGTCGTAAGGGTAAGCGATCTAAACAATCGCTTATACTTTTGAACCTGACCCGTTTGATCCGACCAAACACATTAGGTGACCATAGTTGTATAAGGAATAACCTTCCGAGGTTATACCTTATGGTCACGACGTTTAGTTAGTTGTATGATAGGTAGTTTATATGCCTTAGGTGAATTACCAAAATGCCCTTTTTACGCCAAAATTCATTTTAAGCATATGTAACATAACTTTTGATGTCTAAACTGATTTGGCAACAATATTAGACATGTTAAGGCATATATTACTTATCATAGGGCTAGTTAGGCATTCCGAACGCGTTTTACGCGAACGACGCGTTAAAGTAGCATAAGCTACCTAAACGGGTCGTAATGGGTCGTAAGCACTTAGGTTAGGTTTCATTTTAGTATGTAGGCTTTGCTAAGCCATATTACATGAGTCCCCATACTCATTTGGTTTACGAGCCCTCATTCTATCCGATCTTCCGATTTAGGTCCGGTTTATTAACATAGTTACCTATATTAGGTGCCGTTTGATATCCGTGATCTCTAGCATTGTTTGGTTGTTACTCAAGGACTACTAAGCAATCTCAAGTGAGTACATAGACCCCTCTTTTACTGTTTTCAAACTGTTTTGGGGTGAAACACATGTGCCTACTTGTTACTTTCGTGCTTTTCATGTTTTCATATCATATGCTTGTTATGTTCAATAATACACTTATAGTACATGATTTCATTGTGTTTTTGCTATGTACGTCCTTTGTTGCATACTTAGTACATCGTTTTACATTACATTTTATGCTATGTATGTCCATTGTGTGCATACTTAGTACATTATTTTACATTACATTTTATGCTATGTATGTCCATTGTGTGCATACTTAGTACATTTGTTATTCATCACATGCTTACATTTTGGTATGACATTTGGTTTGTTCAAATGGGACAATATACATTCATTAGTAGGTAGTGGTACCATAGGAATTGACAACTCCCGTTCCTGACATCCTAGGTATGTTTGGATGGAAGGAATGACCGAATTCGATAACATAACACAGATAAACCTTTAATTTGTTTAAAGGTCTATCACCACAGTCACAAGGCTTGAATGTATGCATTATAACAATACCGCATAAATGTATGTATTCAGTATAGCATGCATTTCCACAAAACATAACGTTGATTTAAACCACGTTTTACTTCAATACATTGCTTTGTGCATTTTTTACCTATGGTTTAGTTGATACATATTTCACTTGCCATACATGACATTTTGGTTACACATTACATAATTGACATTTGACATAGACATTTTGACATTGATATACACATTTAGTGATTTACATTAGACATAGACATTTTGATATGGTTTACACAATAACACTTGACAATTGAATTATACATGAACAATTTACAATGGTGGTTGGTTTGGGTAAGTGATTTGAGTAACGAGGCGTGTGTAATATGATATAAGCATGGTGGATACGCCGTCGGTACTTCCTATATATAAGTGCTTGTATGATATTACATGTCGTAGCGTTACTTAAATCATTTCAATATTTGACATATTACATTTTACATAAACAACTTATTTTTCACAAGACATTGCCATACAAAACAGTTTATTTTATCCAACTCATTTTACTCGGTTATTTTATTAACCATACACCATTCTTTTATATAGTCTGATTTCTTATCGAGTTTTCATACGATTTATAAAAGAAAACATTTAACAAGATTCATGACTAATTTTTATTAAACCTATCTTTTAAAACCCAAGTCATGAATCCTATTTTCACTAAACCTATGTATCTCACAGGCATTTTTATGCTGACGTACCTATTTTCACATGTGTTTTCAGGAGCTGTCGCTTAGGATGATGATCGTGACATTAGGGCGGACCTGTGCCTTAGAGACATAAAACGAAGATAGACTTAGTTTAATTATGTTATGTACTCTTGGTTTCATGTTTAAAGATAATGTAACTCTCTTGTTGATAAATAAAATGTAACTTTAATTTCCATGGTTGTGAAACAGTAATTCTGTTACAACACTCCCCGACGTTTCCGCCACGTGTTTCTCGTTTTACGTGGTCGGGGTGTGACATTTTATACAATACATCTTCCATGAGAATATCGACCTCATGTCTATTGCGGAGCTTATGATGAACGTGGTTCCTAAGTGAGACCATAAAGTATTGATCCCGTGGAAGATGGTTGCTTTCTCGCGGATGCTGAGATGCCTGACTTCAGTAGTGACGATGAGGCGGAGGTGGTAGCCTTGGACAACAACTCCATTAGTGGGACGAGGTCCCTGTGGCTCATACAAATCATAATTGACGACACTCTTGTCTAGACAAGGAAGATGAAGTACTCATCTTAAAGGTGCCTCTCCAGTTGTTATTTTTATAAATTCTCTCTATTCCTATTTCATCTAACGTCGTGCCGTTCTGCGAGTAATGACAACGGACGTTGACACGTGAACTATCACGAAGTTTCCTTCTATGTTGAAGGTATATAGACAATAATGTCCTCTCTCTGACTGATCGCCTGCTCTGAACGAGAGAATGCTAGGGTGACCAAGCAAGACAATTTATTATTATGGGGGCCCACGTAATAACAACTTGTAGTGCATGGAAATTTTGGTGGACTCTGCGGGTCAAGCTAATGATCACTATCCATTCAAAATTCTTAAGTGTTCAAGTTTCTATCCAGTAGAACACTAACCGAGATGGTTACTATAACACCCTACAATACAATACAATACAATACAATACAATACAATACAATACAATACAATACAATACAATACAATACAATACAATACAATACAATACAATACAATACAATACAATACAATACAATACAATACAATACAATACAATACAATACAATACAATACAATACAATACAATACAATACAATACAATACAATACAATACAATACAATACAATACAATACAATACAATACAATACAATACAATACAATACAATACAATACAATACAATACAATACAATACAGGAAGACGATACGTATTCATTCGCGTCTAAACATTTGATCTATAACACGAGTTATTCGAGACTAGTCATCTAAACAAACAAAACTTGTTAACCACTCATGGAGGATCTTTCCTCAACATTCTAGAATTCTTGTACATGAGTTGGTTCCTTGGTGTCTATGGCACCTTATCTTACTTATTGGAAATGAATACAATAAATTCCGTCATTTGACATTTGTCCTATCCAAAGGGATAGTATGGCATGAGCCATGCTACAACTCCCTCATTGCATTCTATTCGACATCTATGAAGATCTTAATGATCTTGTTGGAGCTCATGAAGCTCAAGCACTATTACCATACTCGTCACATGGGCAAGTTCGACAAAGGAATTTCTCCACTTCGGATGATCAAAGCCTATGTAGTATGGAATGCATACTATAGGGACAGAGGCGACTGGTTGGTTTCCCCTCCTCAACAAATTATTTCGTTTTCCACTTAGACATATGTCCAGTACACGCAAGAGGTGCTACGCATTTTGGTTGCGGTTATCCACATTATCATTTATTCAAACATGTATGAACAATACGATCTTGAGGATTATATGACCAATTTCCTTCTTCATTCTTGGGCACATGATGGACTATATTTATCCAAAATATATGTCTAGATTCTTTTAATGTTGTATATTAAAAAGATCATGGCGCCAGGAGGATGGTCTACACCCAAAAAGGGGTTAACTAATTAACATCTCACAGTCAAACTAAAGTTCTTATGGAACAACATGAGGGTGCAGAAATTGCACAACATGAGGTTAATCGGGACGACACTAGTGACGGTACTGGTGGTACTGGTAGTTCAAGTGATTCAAATCCCGATGGATCGGGAATGAGTAGCAATGCCACACCAGAAGATGCGACCGCACAAGGCCTTAATTTTAAGACTTTTTGGATTGTAAGCGGCAAGACCTCGTTAATACGAGAGGTGTGGTAGGTTCTGTCTGCCACGTAAAGACAATGAAGTCGGTTAGTCATACTAGGAAACGCATTCCTGAGTAGACAATTAGATACACAGAGAGTCTCCTGTTGAACGCAACCTTAACTTGGTGGAATCTCCAGGTACAAACGCTAGGAAGGGATACAGTGAAGAGGTTGTCGGGGGAAGAACTCAAGGATCTTATACGATAAGAGTATTGCTCGCTGATTTAAATTCAAAGGTTGGAAACAAAATTCTAGAACTCGATCATGATTAGAGCCAATGTTGTTGGTTACACTCGAGGCGTTCACGATATCTCAAGGGTTGTTTCCATACTACGTAACACCCGAATTCAAACGCATTGCGCGTTACATATGGGATTTAGCCCCGGAGATCCGAGGCATGACCGCATCATCCCACCCTACCTCGATCACTCAAACAGTAGTTACTCGACACGTTTTAAATCAACCAACATTTCATATCCATGTTATTTAATACTTGTGCCAATTTTAACTTCATCTCAACATTTCATGAGTTTCATGGCTACGGACGGGATTGTCCTAGCTACAATTAGGGATTGGGTTATCCTACATCTAAACATATGGTTGGGTTATCCAACATCTAAACATATGGATCGGGTTATCCTACATCTAAACATATGGATTGGGTTATCCTACATTAAAACATAGGGGTCCTAAAACTTTACAGTGAAGTCCTCGCCACACATAATTTAAAATGTACTTGGCCTAGAGCCAAGTAAGCTAGACGTCCCCTCATTCTATAGAATCGACATACGGTAAACTAGTCGAGTCAGGGAAAGTTGTTAGAGGATATTCCTTGGAACTTGGCGAGCGAAGATTCAGTATCGATCTCTTACCCGTTGAGTTGGGTAGTTTCGACGTAGTGGTTGGCATGGATTGGTTATCCGATAACCAAGCCGAAGTCTTTTGTCATGAGAAGGTCATTCGCCTACCACCACTGAACAAAGAGACACTTGTTATTCACGGAGAGAAGCACGACACACCATTGCGGATCACTAATTACAAGAAGGCACAGAAGTGCTTACGGAAAGGTTGTATTGCCTTTCTAGCACATGTTGTCGACAAGGAGGCCGTTGGGCCACAACTGACAGATATTCCAGTGGTAAAAGAGTTTCCTGAAATATTTCCTGAATACTTGTCAGGACTATAACCATATCGACAAGTCGAGTTTCATATCGACTTGGTATCGTGAACCGCACCCATAACCAAATCTCCATATCAATTAGCACCTTTTGAAATGCAAGAGTTATTCACATAACTTCAAGAGTTGTTGGATAAAGGATTCATTAGACCAAGCTTCTCGCCTTGGGGAGCTCCAGCTTTGTTTGTAAAGAAGAAGGATGAAACACTCAGAATGTGCATCGACTACAGAGAGTTGAATAAACTCACCATCAAGAATCGGTATCCACTATTGAGGATTGGTGATTTATTCGATCAATTTCAAGGTTCAAGCTACTACTCCAAGATAGACTTACGATCGGGGTATCACCAATTACGAATTTAAGAGGAAGGCGTACCGAAAACGACTTTTCAGACTCGTTATGGTCATTACGAGTTTTTCGTTATGCCTTTTAGTTTAACGAATACGCATGCGGTCTTCATGGACTTAATGAACCGCATGTGTAATCCATACTTCGACAAATTCGTCATAGTGTTCATTGACGACATTATGACATACTCATGATCGGCAGACGAGCACGAACAACATTTGAGAACCATTTTAGAACTACTCAAGAAGTAGACACTAATGCGAGTTTTGGATTCGTGAAGTACAATTTCTCGGGCAGATAGTGAACGAGAAAGGCATTCAAGTAGACACCTAGAAGATCGAAGCAATTAAGAACTGGGAAGCGCCCAAGACTCCAACTGAAGCCCGACAATTCTTGGGATTAGCAGGGTACTATCGGAGATTTATAGAGAATTTTTCTAAAATTTTCTCAACCGCTAACCTCCCTCACCCAAATCGAGAAACAAGAAGAATCATTTCAACTTCTCAAGGATAAGTTGTGCGATGCACCAATCTTATCACTACCCGATGGACCGATGACTTTGTAGTTTATTGTGATGCTTCGCATCAAGGATTGGGTTGCGTACTTATGCAACGGGAGAAAGTTATCGCATACACATCGCGTCAACTGAAAGTTCATGAAAAGAACTATACCACTCACGACCTCGAGTTAGGCGCAGTGGTATTCGCTTTGAAAATATGGCGACATTACTTATATGGTACTCAGTGTAAGATTTTCACGGATCATAAAAGTCTTCAGCACATAGTCAATCAAAAAGAACTAAATATGCGTCAGCGCCGTTGGATTGAATTGTTGAACGACTATGATTGTGAAATAAAGTACCATCCGGGCAAGGCGAACGTTGTAGCAGACGCCTTGAGCCGCAAGGAACGGGTTAGAACTTTGAGAGTTCGAGCCCTAGAGATGACAATTCACACTTATCTTACCACACGAATCTGTGATGCATAACAAGAAGCACTAAAGGAAGAACATCTTAAAGCAGAGTCACTTCGAGGCATGGAAAAACGGATAGTGCCAAAGGAGGATGGAACTTTGTACGTTGCAGGTAGAATTTGGGTTCCACTCTTTGGTGGCCTTCGAGATCTTATTTTTGAGGAAGCACATAGGTCAAAGTACTCGATACATCCTGGATCAGATAAAATGTACCAAGACATGAAGGAGTACTATTGGTGGCCTAACCTCAAAAAAAAGGATATCGCTACCTATGTCGGAAAATGCTTGACCTGCGTGAAGGTCAAGGCAGAATATCAGAAACCCTCGGGTTTAGTACAACAACCCGAGATTCTCGTTTGGAGATGGGAACAAATATCGATGGATTTCATTACGAAGTTACCCAGGACCTCAAGAGGCCACGACATGATATGGGTAATCGTCGATAGTTTGACAAAGTCCGCACACTTCTTGCCGATTCGGGAGAAGGATAGCACCGAGAAACTAGCGGAACTCTATCTCAAAGAAATAGTGGCTCGTCTTGGAGTGCCTATTTCAATCATTTCAGACCGAGACAGTCCCTTTATTTCAAGAATTTAGAAGTCATTCCAACAGACCTTTGGATCTCATTTAAATCTAAGCACGACCTTTCATCCACAAACTGACGGCCAGAGCGAGCGGACAATCCAAACACCCAAAGATATGCTTCGTGCGTGTGTTTTGGATTTAGGCGGCAACTGGGATACTCATTTACCTTTGGTTGAGTTTTCCTACAACAACAACTACCATACAAGTATACCAACTGTACCGTTTGAAGCTCTCTATGGTCGAAAGTACCGCTCTCTGCTATGTTGGGCGGAAGCCGGCAATAAACAACTAAGTGGTTCGGAATTAGTCCAAGAGACTACGGATAAAAATTTTCAGATTAGAGACCGTATCAAGATGACTCGCGATCGACAAAAGAGCTACGCAGACAAGAGACGGAAGCCATAATCTTTCGAGGTCGGAGACAAAGTCCTATTGAAAGTCTCGACTTGGAAGGGCGTAGCAAGGTTCGGTAAGTGTGGAAAGCTTAACCCACGATATGTAGGACCATTTGAAATCTTAGAGAAGATTGGCACCGTTTCCTACAAACTGAAGTTACTAGAAGAACTAAGTAGTGTACACGACACATTTCATGTGTCAAATCTTAAGAAGAGTCCAACACATTGATGATGAGATTCACATTGATGACAAACTCCAATTCACAAAGCACCTATTAAGGTCATGGACCGGAAGGTCCAGAAAATACGAAGGAGTCGTAACATATTAGAAAAAATCCGTTGGAACTCTCGACACGGACCCGAATATACTTGGGAACGTGAAGATCAAATCAAAACCAAAATACCCCCACCTGTTCGAGAATACTCCTGCAAAGGATGACTCAGCTTGAATTTCGGGACGAAATTCTCAATAACAGGGGGAGAATGTGACAACTGCCAATTTTCGGTAACTTTCTTGCACTTAAAGTACTCATTTTAGCTACATTTTTATGCATTTTGAACACTCGAACTGCGTATTTCATGACATACACTTAGAGTACTCATGGAATACTTACTTAGGATGCATATGATCCATTTTTATTAAGTACATTTGAAACAGTTTAAACAATGCATCGAAACTACTAGAAAAGCACCTAGTAAACTAGTATTCTGACGAAAACGCAGGATCCGTAGAAACCATCTAAACGACATCTTTAGGACTCAGACGAAAGTCCAACATCTAATATATATTAAACCCTAACTAGGAATGCAAGCGTTTGATTTAAAACCTTTCCGAAGTCCGATGACACTAAAAACTGCCCGAAAAGCACTAAAAGCGACGATTTCAACACTTTTCACAGAAATTCTGCAGAAATCAGCCATTTAATATTTTTGCGACATGTAAAAGTGCTATTTAACATAGAATTTATATGAGGATACCTTCGGGTATCATCCGAACCAATAACTACATCAATTCACACAAGTTACATAACTTAGCGTTCAAATAACGTCTAACCGAAACAATTCGAAACGAATATCCGAACAATATCAAATCTTTTTTTTAGTGACCATCTAGTGTTAATTGGATAATTATGGACTAATAATGGTCACTTAACACCTTTTAAACACTTAAACACTTATACATATAAGTTTCCTAAACAACTTCCTAAAAAAACTAACACTTTTAACTAAGGAAAACAAGTTCACAAAGCAAGGGTACCCCCCCCCCATTCTCGGCTCATATGTGGGACCCCCCTCCCAACTTGTTTCCACAAATATCTTTGATATTTACCTAGCTTGCACGTTGGTTAAACAAGTGGGTCTAGTGGTGAACCTTGGTGAAAAGTAATAACAACTTAGATCACAAATCATTAAGCACATTTCATAGCATTTGACCTTCATTTTCACACACATAAGAAAACTCTCTCAACATTCATATATTATACAAGAACACCATCAAAAACATTTCACCTTTCAAGACTTCTTTGATGATCAAAATGGAGCTTGAAGATACTTATGGTGATCTAAAGCAACAACAAGTTGGAGAAGCCTTTCCATCCATTCAAAAGCTTTCAAAACCCCAAGATCAACAACTTATCTTTTCTTTAAATCATCATTAAGATCATCCCTAGCCATTAGTGCTAGAAGTAAGCTTCTAAAATCCCTTTTTCATACTTATTTATATATTATTTGGTTAAAGAACATGTAATAAACTAAATAATCATACAAAATAATATGAAAATACAAAGAAGCAAAATAATAACCATGATATAAAAGTGTGTTTATGTTGTGATTTAAGGATGAATACTTGCATATTTGATCTAGTTTTGATGATTAGCATACAAATAACTTGTTAGATGATGTTTAAAAACATAATCTAACAAGTGTACATGAAAATGTTTAAGGGTTTTGTTAAACATAAATGTTTAGATGGATGATCATAATCTTTGATTTTGTTAAAGTATATAAGGTTTTTCACTAAAAATAATACTTTTACAAAGTTATAAAAAGAAACATACAAGATGGGTTTTTATAAAAAAAAAAAAGTTTGTTAAAATTAGAAGTAAAGCATGGATTTTGAACTAGTTAACTTATGTTATGATCATACCAAAACCCTACATGTTATTGATTTCATCTTGTTAAGATTTTGATATAAATCTCATATTTTTTTATTAAGAAAAATATGAGAAGATTATTGGTGATTTTATAAGAAAAAGATATGTTTTACATAAACATGACAAAGTATATATTTCAAAGGAAATATGGCCATTTTTCTTAAAAATCATAAGTTATAAAAACTATTTTTGACAAAATCTTTATTAGATTAAAAAGATTTTAAAGAATAGTTTTTATAAAAGCAAAGTTTGATATAAATATATATTTTTGAGAAAATATATATTTAGTTAACTTAACAACTTATGTGCTATGTGTTATTTGTTTGTATTAGTTATATGTATGATAAGTAGGAACTTGAATACAATGGTACAAATAAACACAATGTACATTTCGACTAAAGTCTTACAAGACTACATGTAAATACGCCTTAAAAACAACTTACGGACATTCCGAGCCTTCGGACACAACTTATGATCAAAACGGACGACGGACGAATCTATAAACATATCGCCATTCCGAAGAGTTACTACGACGCTTAGGCGATCTTTCGACGCAAATACATACAAATCACCGACAACAATATCCGGATGTTTTAAAACTTATAAAAACTATTATGTATTCTTTTGATTAAAAAGCCTATATTTAGTAACTTTTATAAAAATGAAAGAATATATTTTCACACATGGGCTTATTTTATACAAATGGGCTTATCATCCTAATTGAGCTTAACATAAATACATGGGCTAAGCCCAATATCAAAACTCATGGGCTAAACCTAATACCAAACATATGGGCCAAGGCCCAATAACATTAGGCCCAATAACATTAAGCCTAATAACATTTGGGCCCAATAATATTTAGGCCTAATAACATTAACCCGAATAACTTTTGGGCCCAATAATATTTAGGCCCAGTAATATTATGGCCCAGTAACATAAATTCATGGGCTAGGCCCAATAACATTAAGGCATGGGCGCGGCCCAATGACATATAATTGATGGAAATACAATTATACAATTTATTCATACAAGACATGAAATCAAGAGGACAAGACCCGATGATACAACTCACAAGATATAAGATTACATATCTATATTTGGTGAAATATATATATATATATATATATATATGTATATATATATAACAGTTTAACAAATCATACATCTAATACACAGTTCAACGAAAAACAAAGACATACAAGTCTTACACACATTCAAGACACAAGACTTGTACACAAGTCATCTATAAAGACCGAAGTGTCTAACAAATATAAGAACATTTGTAGGTCGCAACTAGGGGTGCAAACGAGCAGAGCGGCTTGCGAGCTACTCGAGATCGGCTCGAGAAAAAGCTCGAAACGAGCCGAGCCTTATCGAGCCCGAGCCGAGCTTGAGCCTCAAAACAAAGCTCGTTTGTTTATCGAGCTCGAGCTCGAGCCTCGCATGTTAAGCTCCTTAGGTTCGTCGAGCCTTATCGAGCCTTGGTGTAAACGAGCCGAGTCAAGCCGAGCTTATTTAAAGTTGTTTACAAGCCGACCTCGAACCTAAAAATAAGCTTATTTAGTAAACGAGCCCGAGCCCGAGCTTCACTTATCGAGCTCGCGAGCCTAAAAAGTTAGTTATTTATATTATTTTTATTTAATATACTAATTAATAGATAATAAACGAGCCGAGCCCGAGCCGAGCTCGAGCTTGAAAAAATACAAACGAGCCAAGCTCGAGCTTTGAAAACAAAGCTCGAATCGAGCCGAGCTCGAGCCCGAGCTCTCATAAGTTAATCGAGCTCGAGCTCGAGCCTGGTCGAGCTCGGGCTCGGCTCGGCTCGTTTGCACCCCTAGTCGCAACACTATTCAGGATGACCGCACGTGAGATCATAGTTACTTCTATTCACGGACGCGATTCTGTGAGTTCATGTCCCCTATTCATTTTAAATGTTTTACAACTTTACAACTATCGGGGAAAATACATGTTTATATTATGATAAGTCATGGAATGAAACACCTTAGATCATGTGCGATTAGGGTCATACATCTAAGCACCATTAATACAGTTTGGACCTAGGTACAGAGGGTTAGATCTAATGGGTATTGGCAAGCCCCACTCTTAGTCGTGGACCCATACAGAATAGTGCGTTTGTATCCTAGTCGATAGTAGTCGACACAAAATCGTCTAGGTTTGGATTGCTTCCTAATTCGTCACACATATTAATGTCCTCGCGAAACATTAATGATCAACGATTTCATTGACGCTTTACATACTACATCATTACATACAGATACATCTTATACAACTCACATTTTATGGATACAGTTTATACAACTCACATTTTATGGATACCTCACATTTTACAGATACATTTTATACAAATCACATTTTACAGATACATTTTATACAACTCACATTTTACAAATACATCTCATACAACTAAACTGCATGAACTCGCCAACTTTTGTTGATGTTTTCAAACTTAACATGTATTTCAGGAAATTTGTGGACCATGCGGACATTTCAGTTAAGGAAAGCAAGTATCAAGACTCCATGCCACCATTTGAAGGGCTTGCCCGTTATATACCGCCTCTTTGCGGTGATATAGTGGTCAAAGCCTTGACATTTTAAGACTTACATTTTGATGTATAAAACAATGCCATTGTAACTTATTTTCATTTGATGGTTTGTAACCAATACATTTGACTTATGTTGCGTTATTTTGAAACGATTATGACAATGGCATTGGAGCTTGTTTTTATTCATATAGTATGTTCACTTATATTGTTATGCAATGAGAACCGATCAGATCACACCTCGCGCTTCCGCTATGAGCGGGTGTGACATAATCACAAATGGCCCAGCCACTGTCCGAATTAAAAGTGGTTATGTAACCATAATTAGGTAGGTGATTAACCCTTAAAAGGGCACCTCCTAATTATTTCGTTTGCCTAGTTAATTGTCTGGTCAAACTATTAAGTTAAAAAGTCAAACTGACCAGAATTTGAAATAATAACCATAACTATCAATACAGAGGTTATAAATTATATTTTATCACTCTAATAACTTGGTAATTAGTATTAGAACATGTTTAAGCATGTTCAACCCGACAATTATCAGTTTAGGGTCGGTTCACAACTGAAAGTCGTAAAAGCTTGACTTTTGCTTTGACTTTCAGTTCTGACCCGATTGAGCTTAATTCTTCCATGTTTTAAGCTTCCATTAGGACCACCTTATGTTGTAGTATGACCCTCTAGAGTTATATTGCCTTGTCCTTAGTATTCTGAATTATATGCTAATCTCCGTTAATATGCTTATAAATGCCCATTTTGCCCTTTTAACATATAAGCGAGACTTTTGAAAATATGAGAGGACAGAAACCTTCATTACTGATATATAAGTATGTACCGAAAATTTGACATCAGTTCTTGGTCTCAAACAGAAGTTATGCTCGATATCGTAAATTGAAGCTTTTTATCAATTAAATTGCGATATCTTGCATAAGTCATGTTTAACCATAGGTTTTGACCCAAAACTCATTACCTACTGTTAAGATATTATTTTTAAGGATTTTTGGAATTTTTGATCAGATTATAACCTGATCATATCATGGAGTTCTTCTATTTTTCGGTAAATGACGATAATACTTTTTTCATGCATAAAATGAGATTAACGAATTATTTGAATGCCAAACCTTTTCCTACTGATTTTATACATTAAATAAATTATTTTGAACAATTAAAAACTGATCAAAATCTCAGATTTTCACAAGACACCTTAATTATCGTCAATTAGCGATTTTTACGCTAATTAGGTGCATAGTATGGTTTTAAACTATATTTAACACCTAAGACTTGTTACCTACTGAATTTTTAAAACAAATTTTAATATTATTACAGTAAGTATAAATCATGAACTCGGACTTCCAAAAATGTCCTTAAAAGCATATGTGAAATGACCAAAATGCCCTTTCGGGGCATAATTTTCCATAAATAGTAAAAATCACATATGTATGATATCTTACTGATATGACTTGATAAAATAAATATTTTTACTGATTACCAAAGACCAGAACCTCAGATTATTATAAAATCTCTTTTATAAACATTAAAATGACCAAAATACCCTTACGGGACTTAATTTGGTCTTAATTACTTTTTAGGCATATGTGTTAACATCCTACTGATGTAGTAACATATCCTAAGCATAATAACATTTGAGACCTGTATATAATTCTTTTGGTTACCCGTTATGCATTTATGCGTTCGGATTGGTTTAGGTAACTAGTTTACATAAAATAGCCGAAACGGGTTTAACCTTATCATTAAATCTTCGAATTCTAGAATGTGTTTAGTTTACCCATATTATACAAGTATCCAAACTTGTCGGGTCTAAATCACATTCTATTCCGGTCCCCGCTCAATCTAGCGTATCGTACCGTTTCTAAAACTTTAAGTTAGCCGGTCTAGGTCCATGACCAAAATAAGACCCGTTAGCATTCTGAATTGGTTATATATTACCATCATTCCAGACTAGAGCCACCTGGTAAAAGCTACATGCATTTAATTAGATTGAATATGACTGAGTTATTGTGCTGTTAATCAAGTATTAGCTCAGGTAAATACTTTTAACTTATTTTCCGTTATACGGGCTGGGGATATGGTATTATAATAATACCACTAGGTCGAGTATGAAATCATTTAATCGGATTGTGATTAATAAATTACATAACCCGTTTTAATTTGTTTTGTTTAATAACATAAGCATTGGGGGTTAATACGACCATGTCCTAGATATCCTCAGCTCATTTCATTTGAAAATGGCCATGACCTATGCACGGGGTGTAGGCATACACCTGGCAGATGCAAATGCTAATATAACCCACATGTTAGGGATAACTCCTTTGTGGGTTCTAAAAGTGGTTAGTCGGTTAATCATGACCGGCTTCCAAACCGGCCCCATATGTAAGACAAACATGTAAAACTGTATACAAGATTATCTTAAATAATTGTCCCAAGTTACAAATGGTTTGTGCCTTGTGCGATTAAATCAATTTTCATAAACTCTTTTCAAATGAGTCAGTTAATTGTATTTACCAGTGAAAACTGACGTATTTTCCAACGACTAAGTGGCAGGTACTACTCAAAATAGGCTGGGAGTTGCTCGGTGTCGAAACAGAGGATCTTGCAAATCCTTAAATGTGACAACCCTCGTAATTACATGTATCCGTACAATTAATTAATGTTAAATAGAAGTGCTTGATGACTGTGCTGAATTACTTAACTGCTTTATGATTACTGCGCCATAATTACATGTGCTTGTTAACATACTAGTCTTGTGCAGAAAATTGACTAAATGGTCCTAAATGTTTTCCTAAGTGTTGGGAATTAAAAGTGTTACAAAAAGATATATATAGGACACTATACGGAACAACTTAGCACTTTAACGAACCGGTATCTAACCGAACAACCGGACATTACCCGGAACACCAAAATTGTGCTAGAAACATTTCTTAATTATTTCTTGGCTTGTCATGATCCCCGAACACCCTAACACCCACTAAAATACCCACTAACTAACATATGGAATTATATACTTAGAATTGAACTTGCACTTACCAACTTGTTACAAAATTTACATCTAACCCCCCCCCCCCCCCCATACCCGAATTCGGTCACAAGAGGACCCACAAAAATCCTCAACAGACTTCCAAGATTTATCCCATATTTTATTAGATTGATTGCTTGTTGAGGTGAACAAGATATGTAGTAGGATCATTATAAGTATGGTCTTGAGATCACCATATCACTTCCATATCTTCACAAAGATTACACCTCTCTCACTCATCTCTCCCTCTCCTCTCGGCCTCACCATAACCGCCACCATCACCACCTGAACACCACCATCTTCATCCATTTCAAGCTTCATTCAAGACTAGAAGGTGATTTAAAGGAGCTCGAAGTTGTAGATCATCAAAGAGCTTCATTTCTTGCTTTTACACACCATCTTCATCATCTTTGTTCTTGAGTTCTTCCCTAGCTTTAAGCTAGTTGTAAGTCTCTTGTTAAACCTTGTTTACTTCATATTTCGGTGGTTAATAGATATATCATGTTGGTTTATACAAGAACACTAAAAGAACACAAACATAAAGCTTGAACATAAAGATATGTAATATGATGAAATAATGCTAGTATGATGTTTCTTGTTTATGTTGATAATGGTACTTGACATGATAAATCTGATTTAAATAAACGATAACCTGCTGTAAGTGTGTATGAGAGTCGTTGTTGTTCGCTAAACATGTTAACCGAATCAATCGAGCACGCGTTACAAAGTTGAGAGCTGAAAACAGGAAGCTGGTTGATGTTTACAGCCAACTTCAGTTGGCTGTAACCAGATCATAACTTAACGAAAACTTGATTTTCTTGAGTCTATAACGTGTTATTTCGAAATACGGTTCTAATGGCACTGGAATCATAATTTTTGGACTTCGTTTGCTATTTTTAAAGGGGTCATTTTTAACAGCAGCAAAAGCTGCGTTTTTACTGCAGAAAATATGTGTTATGTTTTTCGTCATAACTTGAAATCTGTGTAGAATTAGCTCATGAAATTTATACTGTAGATGACCACTGATGTCTTGTAATTCTCCAACTGGAATTTCATCAATCGGACTTACGATGAATTTTTAATAAATTATTCCGTGGACTGCAGTCAGAAAGTGATGAATCTGATTGCAGTCCGGTAAATGATTTTTTATAAAATATTGGTAATAAATTGGATCCCGATATTTTTACAGAGTAATATTTGGATCGTTTAAGACCTTCTGTAAAAAGTTGGGAATTTTTGGAATAGGTTAACTATTTTATTAAAATTCCCGAAAACAGCCCAGTTTTGAATGTAAAAGCTGAAACGACATAAGTAGTAATTTGTGTGTCTAAATGTCGGGTCGGTTATCTGAGAATAATCTAACATGTTATATGTCAATGAAAGTATTATGTGCAATGTAGTATGTTTGCTTATGAATGGGAATAGATGGGAAGTTTATGTGGGCATGAACCGTTAAAGTGATGCATGTTATGTGATAGATGCGTGTAGGAACTTCGTGCTTATTTGAAGTCACTAATAAACTAAGTGGTAATCATACTAGGACGTGGTTGACCGACCTTGACTGTTAGCTATTTTTGAGAGTCTAACCGAGCAACCAAAGGTGAGTTCACACTTTCTACAAGGCATGGGATTCCCTGTGGTTTGGGAATGGGTTAAGAAACTAAAATGGAACCTACATATCCTCCTTGGGTAGGATATGTACCGCCATCCTCCATAGGTAGGATGCCAAAATTAATCCTGCGTATTCTCCTTGGGTAGAATACGTACGTTCGTCCTCCTTGAGTAGGACAACAACCTTAAACTACTAGCCAAAACTCTATCACATAAGTCCCTCATTTTATATCGACTTAATCGCCGAGGCCGATGGCGAGCGGGTCATTAGTTAATAGCGCTATTAGGTTTGACAAACCTCACACCGTGTCGTTCGAACGGGCGTGTACTAATGGATCATGGCAAACTGTCAATGATGATAGGCATTGACGTAGGGCACCACTTACTTTCGTCAGTAGTCGATATGGTAACGGTCTAGTGGTTCATATGGGGAAACCCCCACGGGTCATGGTTTGGGAAAGAAGGAATTGGTTAATCATATTTTCAACTATGGGGTAACCTCCACGGCAAGTAAGCCAACTAAACGAAAACCATGTTTTTGAAACGACTTAAAACGAACACCCAACTGTGAACTCACTCAACTTTGTTGTTGACTCGTTGTTACATGCCTTACAGGTCGTTAGATGCTTATGGAGGTTGCACGAGGAGGAGGTCGTTGTGGGATATGGACTGCTATGTCCAGTTCTAAACATTTAAACTTTATGAACTTATTACTTATGTTTGGGTTTTAAAATTTGATGCTTCCGCTGTTTAATTTGAACTTGGTTAACTAGCTTTCGGTGATATGGTTTATGTTTATATTACCTACCTATTAGTTACATAGTACATTGTTCATGGTATGCTTAGATAAGTGTAGCAACTATTGTTGAAAACACATGTGTGCTTACTCTCTTCTGTCATCGCACTTTCGCGACACCTTGCTCACTCATGTTTCCTTTGATATGAAGATCGTGAGTGGACGACTGAACCTAACTCAAGCCCAGCTGACGGCTCTAATCAACGAACGAGTGGCTGAGGCACTCGCAGCTGTCCCTGCAGGAGGTATAACCTGCTATTTTGACCTATCCTAGGATGTTTAGATCCTACTCTCGCGAACCAACTCTCGTGTTTAATCTTGTCTTTTCGTTCCCGCGCGACAGGTCAGCATGCTCAACCTCCCGTATGTACGTTCAAAACATTCATGGATTGCCGACCTAGTACCTTCAGCGGCACAGAAGGAGCTGTAGGTCTTCTCCACTGGTTCGAGAAGATTGAGTCTGTTTTTGAGATGTGTGAATGCCCTGAAGATCGTAGGGTGAAATTTGCTACTGGAACACTTGAAGGTGCTGCGTTAACCTGGTGGAAAGCACAGGTTCAACTGCTAGGGCTGGCGGTTGCTAATGCCACCCCATGGAACGACTTCAAACATCTGATCAAAGAAGAGTACTGTAGTCGTGACGACATCCACAAGCTAGAAGTGGAATTTTTCAATTTGAAGATGACGGGGTCTGAAATGGAGGCATACACAAAGAGATCGAACGAATTAGCTATCTTGTGTCCCACTATGGTGGATCCTCCTATCAAGCATATCGAGCTGTACCTTAAGGGTTTAGTTCCAGAAATTCAGAGCCACGTGACCTCGGCTAATCTTGGCACCGTTCAGCAAATCATTCCGTTGGCTCATCGCCTCACTGATCAGGCAGTTGAGTAGAACAAGCTGCCCAAGCGTATTAGCGCTACTACTACTGATGCCCCCAGTGATAACAAGCGCAAGTGGGAAGGAAATTCGGGCAAGGGTTCTACTTCAGTTCAGTCTCAGTCCCAGCAGCGGAAGACTGATGACTACCAGAGTCCTGGTCAGCAATCTTCTGGTAGTCAAGGACAGGGTTGATACCGAGGGAACCACCCCAAGTGCAACTGGTGCAACAAGCATCATAGCGGGCAGTGCCACAAGGGTCGTTGTCTGAGGTGTAACAAGTTTGGTCATGAAGCAAAGGATTGCAGGGGCGCACGACCAGCAAATCAGAATCGCCAACAACAACAACAAGCTCCACAGAACCACCACCAGCAGCAGCAGCAGCAGGGCAATAGAGGATGCTTTCAGTGTGGCGCTGAAGGCCACTTTAAAAGGAACTGTCCTCAGCTGAACCAGAAACAGAACAACAACAACAATCAGGGGAATGGAAACAATAATGGGGGAAACAATGATGGCAATGGAGCCAGGGGACGTGTTTTCGTGCTGGGTCAGGGTGATGCAAGGAACGATCCCAACATGGTGATGGGTAAATTTCTTCTGGATGATTTCGTTGTTACTATTTTATTCGATTCGGGTGCCGATACTAGTTATGTGTCCTTAAAAGTTAGCCAAATGCTTAAGCGCACTCCAACACTTTTGAACACCAAACACACGGTAGAGCTAGCAAACGGTAAAAGTCTCGAGGCCACGCACATAGTTAAGGGTTGTAATATGACAACCCTCACCAAACCAGGTATCCGTACAAATTAATTAATATTTAATTAATGCTTAATTACAGTGCTTGCTTACAACCGTGGTTAAACTGCTTCTTGATTTCTGATACATGCATACTCATGCATCACACATTATACTGTCACCCTATTACTTACACACAAACATCAGTGACAACCTTGATGCACAAAAGCACAGTGAGCACACTATACGGATAACCCAGTAAACATGCTGACATTGCCAGCACTAGACAGACACTGTCTCTGAGGCCAGTATGAGCCGGGAATAGATTGTTACACTAGCAGTGAGTGTAGGGAGATGAGGTTTGTAGAACTGCGACACGAGGTGATAGTTATAGTGACCGGATGTGCCTAAAACATGCTTTAAGTACAAAATCCTGCACTTTATTACAAAAATTCAGCACTTAATATAACTAGTAAAGTGCAAAAGCATGGGAAAATAATACTAGACACTTTCCAAAGTGTCGGGAATTCATTGTGTCACTAAAACTAATATTAACGACACTTTAAATGCTTATTTAGCACTTTAACGGATCAGCATCCAGCCGAACAACCGGACTTTACCCGGAATATAAAAATATTGTCAATGACATTGTTTTTCCTTTTCTGAGCTAGTTAGGGTCCCCAAACACCCTAACACCCGTTATATTTCATAACACACTAATAACCTATTTTAAGTACTTAACTAAACTAACTAGTACTTAACCATATCATTGAAATCAAACTAAATACCCCCCCCCCCCCCCTTCAACCGAATCGGTCCCATAGGGGACACACTTCTTACAACTTTGATTATTTTATTAAGTCTTGCCTAATATCTTGGAGACACATTGTATGTTGGATAAACTCACAAGTTGGACCATAAATGAGCATGTAGGGTAACACTTATCTCACAAATCACCAACAAAGAAAAATGCTCTCTCTCCCTCTCCTTGAAGTGTTCGGCCGAGAACACTAGTCCCACCACCACCTTCGTCAAGTTTCAATCTAGCAATATTACTTACATACAAGTGTGCAAGGTGACATACAAGAAGACCCGGTGCTTTCGGAATCTCAAGAACCTCTCTACATTTCTTTTATCCACCTTGTTTACGCCTTGATTCTTCCCTAGCCTCGAGCTAGTAGTAAGTGCTTCCCAACATCTTCTTGTTCTTGTTTAAAGTGGTTAATAAGAGATTCAACGGTTAAAATCCAAGAACACACAAGATCAAAACATAAAGTCTTGAAAGAATGATAAATAAGTTGGTTAAAGAGTAACTAGTGGTGTAAATCTTATGAAACTTGTTTAAGTTGTGATTATTTTATGTTGTTTGATGCTAGTAGTGGGATAGATCATCATCTAACCATGCTAGATCATGTTCATGGAACATGAACTAGTAGTTTGTTAAGTATGAAAGCTACAAGATGATGAACTCTTCCACTAACAAAACATGAACTTGTGTAAAAGTGATTTTCCTTGTAAAATAAGGTTTTTAAACTAGTAGATCTAAAGATCTACAAGTGGTATTTTCGAAGAACCGAGTGTAAGAGGCAAGCCTTGTTTCTAAACCAGGATCTTACATAAACTTCCAAGCTTTTTAGTGAAAAAGCAAGTGTGTAAACACTTGTGTGGCAAAAGATTTAACAAAGAAATATTTTCGTAAATATTTACTAGAAGATTGTGAGATTACATATTCTTTAAAAATAAAGTTTTCAAGAAACTAATGTTATTTTTAAAGATGGAAAGATCTACTAAATATGTTGGAAAGTTACTACATATTTTTACACAACTTATAAGTTCATGTGTTGGCGATTAATACTTGTTTTGACTAGTTTGATGTTTGAACATTGTTTGTTGATGATTGAAAGTTGATTGATTGAATTTTGAAAAGAAAATGATACGCTTGTAAGCGTGGCCACCTCCAGTTACAGAGGAAACTCTGGCGAAATTTTTCTAGAAATATAACACTTGGAAATATTTTTGGCGACAAGTGTTTATAAATATATTTTTAACTTGTTTTCAAAATATAAATTTCGCCAGGATTTTTATTACAAAGTAACCAAGTGTCGGAGGTGGATTTTCGTAAATGAAAATTTGTTAAATATATATTGAGAATATATATTTCTTAATAAAACGCTTGTGTGCTTACGTGATTATTATGTGAACTAAAGATATATTATTTTTAGGGTAAAAATAATATTACTTGATATATCATGAAAATACGACTCCAAAATAATACCAACGCCCTCACAAATAAATATTTAAGTTACATCGGTATTGTTTTTACAACGCGAGCTCTAAAATGTAACGCGCGTATTTTCGGAAAATATTCTTAATGGTGTATTTTGACAAAGTATTATTTTGGGAAAATTGTATGAAGAAAAATATAATATTTTTGGGAAAAATATGTATATTTTGGAATCAGAACATTTTAGACAAGTGATTTAAAATATATTTTCAAGTGAGACTTAAAAATATATTTTTCGGAATTATAACGTATACGTATATTTTGGTAAAATGTTATTTTGGAAACTGTAGAAACAGAAATATGTTATTTTGGGGAATATATTAACATATTTTTATTTGGAACAATAACATCGAAATACGACGCCATCACTTGGCAAGGATATACGGGTACATATATTATTTTAAGAATACGAGTATACAAGTATAAATTACCCCCATCCTTGGGAAGGAATATACTTGTTAG
Source organism: Helianthus tuberosus (assembly GCA_030545235.1). Taxonomy (NCBI): domain Eukaryota; kingdom Viridiplantae; phylum Streptophyta; class Magnoliopsida; order Asterales; family Asteraceae; genus Helianthus; species Helianthus tuberosus. The sequence continues at coordinate 44,292,008 of CM060392.1, forward strand.
ATAATTAAGAAGTGTGAACACGGAATAGTTACCTAACTATTTCTCTAACAAAACGTTAAACCTTGAGCCAAGGCACGGCCGTCCGTCTAATAGAAGTTAGTACGTGTAGGTCGTCACGCAGCAGGTTGATTTGGGATTGACTATTTCGAGACGCACTTCAGTGAGTTCATGTCCCCCTTTTCTCTTAACTGTTTTTCAGTTTTTAAACTGCGGGGGTGAAATACATGTTACTATGATTACGAATACTTTTTACATGGTATGGTTAGCGTAAGGAGGGTTACTACTTAGATCATGTGAGTGGGTAGGCGGGAACTGGAGGCCATTAATCCTCATTATAGGACCGAGGGCCATTAGCGGTAGATCTATCTGGGTGTAGCGAGCCCAACCCCTGAGTCCGCTGAATGAACCAGGTGGTGACTTTGTACCCGACGCAAAAATCTGCTAGGTTTGAGTCTTCCTAGTGCACTTCACACATATCATTGGCTTTGCAACCCAATGGTGATCTCTTTTTCCTTATTTGCTACATACCAGGGACTTTTAGACATACTTACAACATTTTCAAATGTTTGTACATACTCACTTACACATGAACTCGCTCAACTTTTTGTTGACTCTTCAAACTACATGTATTTCAGGAAACTAACGGATCTGGCACGGTATGCACGTATTTTCAAGCTGCGTTTGAATAAAGAAGTCATCCAGGGTTTAGAAGGTGTAACCTCTTCCTGGACGGGTTACATATCTCTAAACCTAGTATTGTTTAAATTCTTTTGCTAAGTCTTTATAAACTCAATTAAATCAAGTTAAGGTTTGTAACTTATTTTGTGATTGTTGAAAATGGGATTTTTCTAAACTTTAGTAATGGATGAATATCTCATGTTTTTATCATATAGCATTGTTATGATTGTTGCTATGGTATTAAGAAGTCACCCCAAATAAACCCACGCTTCCGCAAAAGCCAGGGTGTGACAGCTTGGTATCAGAGCCTCGATCATAGGGAACTAGGATTCTTTCTCGAGTCTAGACTATGATCATCAGGGCTCTCACGAAAATGTTTTCAAACATTTTTACATTGCATACACTAAACATCCAGATCCAGGGCACAAACGCCTTTTACAAACAAAAAGAGGCACAAATACACTTTTCAAAGTTTATAGTCCAATCTGAGAGATTGGGAGATTTTAGTCTGAGAGACTGAGAATTCAATCTGAGAGATTGGGAGATTTTAGTCTGAGAGACCAGGAAGTCAGTCTGAGTGACTGAGAATTCAATCTGAGAGATTGGGAGATTTTAGTCTGAGAGACCAGGAAGTCAGTCTGAGAGACTGAGAATTCAATCTGAGAGATTGGGAGATTTTAGTCTGAGAGACTAGGAAGTTCAATCTGAGAGGCTGAGAGGATAGTCTGGGGAAGACTAGGATGATTACATGCGTACATTGTTACTGCTTAATCGATGATTATTGATATACGTGCACACGTGGGGAATATTTGCATACACTAATTGTTAATAACTACTATGGGTATACATGCTATGACTATTATGTACCGGCACACATGTCACTCTATTTAGAAAGCGAGTTATCGGACATTGATAACCCTACGGCCACCGCCACGGATAAGGAGACTGCATCCGCGCCAGAGATATTTACGGCAGACACTGAGAGTGATCCTGATATGCCGACCAAGGACGGGGACGACCTCCAACAGTCCGCGCTACCAGATTCTGGTAATACTTTACCCTTGCTGATGGCTTCTCTGACAAGAATCTTTCTGTCACTCTTGCCCCAATCCATGACCACTCCATCACTGGTCATCCCAATGATGGACACACCATGGATCCAATCCTCGATGATGCGCCTCCTGCGGACATCTCTACTGAAGGTTGGCTACTCGGCAAACAATATATGACTACGTTGGCATGCTTATCGATGGTCCTCCTGCCGACGCCCATGACGATAGAAAATTAGACGAGGACACTGTTACTAACTTCACTTCTTAAGACCCCTGTTTACAAGCCATCCTCTGATTCTAGCATGCATTCAGACTCCTTTGAGTCTGTGATACCTGCAACCTTGCAAACAGCTGGAGTACAGCATTCTACTACTGACACAAGACGACGACGACATGGCTGCTGCACTATCACCTACTCGAGGCACCACACCGTTACACGACCCAGGGCCTGCTGCTGAGCTAGCCTCTGCACCGTTTAAGGGTCAGCCTAATGTTATACCTACTGGTCCTGCACCCTTACTTGATCATGACACTGTTTCCTTGGATTACCAGACATTACGCCCCTTACACCCGACCCAGTACCTACACCTAATGATCTCCCTATCGGTTGAGACGCTTGCCCCTGCACCTTCACCTGCTGATGTCGCTCTTGTGAAGACCGAAGTCCATTGCGCCAACATACCTATCGCTTTCCTTCAAGACAAACCCACACCCCGGAAAGGCACTCCAAGTCAGTACCCACGTAACGATCCTTTTTGCTACAGCAACATTTTCTACGACCTTACAGGCCGCACCGTCTACTACTTTCACCTCTACATCGTTGGACGAGCCAATTTGATGGTTCCTATAATACACTATGCTAACTTTGGACCCTTACCATCCCTTACATTATGGAGGCCACACACGAGATGAGTTGCTCCAGTAACACCAACTACAGTATGAGGATATGAGTCGCAGAGTGTTGGAGCTTGAGCTGGCACCACAATTGGCAACTTCAAATGCAAAACATTACATAACCGAAAACATGAATTAAGTGTCTACATCACAAGACAGCCTATTGTCTGAAAAGCTTATGTAAGACACCACATCCTCCACCGTGTTTATTACCAGCATACTTTAATTCGCCACATACATCAAGGTTCCTTTTGCGCTCTTGACTATTGCTATTACACCGTTCCCAGGATTTGATGCTCGTTTCTTTACGGCCAAGCGGCAGATCAGCTAATTGCTTCGACGTATATACAAACTCGAGGAGGATTTCACGTATGATAACAATTTACTCTTCTTTCCTCCTCCACCTCAGTCACCAGTATGGTTGATTTCTGGACTATGCGGATTGCATCACAATTGGGCAAAGACACTAATGATGAGCCGAGAATGTGAAGACTTTTCGAAGGCCACTATCTGATCCATATCACCCATACCATGTTGGGCACTCTACGAAGGACACCCTCATTTCTTTGGTGATATAACAGGACGCATTGACGCGTCATATGCAGGTTTTGGGGAGTGCACCACGTCCATCTTGTCATTGTCAGGCACCGTTTGCAGCACCGCACCTTCCACGTCCACTGTCCCCCGATTCTGCCGCTCGTTTATGGACTTCTGAACAACAAATAGCAAAATTGTTGCGCGCCTATCGTGCTATGGAGGAGGACTGGTCACATATGCGTCGCTTACTTTTCTTTCATTTCCCTCCTCCGCCGCCATCAGCATAGGCGTATTTTTGGTTTTATAAAGGTAGACTTTTGGGAAAAGATTTCGATTGTGATGACTATACAGCAGTTTGGAGACCGCATTTTGACGTCATGACTTTTGATAGTTAGCCTTTGGTTGTTGTATAGGACTAGCTAGTTCAGACAAGGGAAATGTGGCCCTTAGTCACTTGTGATGTTATGTGCTTGATTAATTTATAACATGAGATGTTATGTGCTTGGTTAATTTATAACATGAGATGTTATGTGCTCAATGAATGATATTACGTACGTGTGTTATTTACTTACTATGACCTGACCCATACGATCATCATTTAGAAGATACCTCCAAGACGGGGTGTACGCATGCCCACCAACGAGGCGGAACTTCAAGGAATCATTGCTGCAGCCATGGCACGACACGAGGCCCTGCGCTCCGAATCAAGCAGGGGCACCTCAGAAAGTCATGGCTGTACCTACTGGCACTTCCTCAAATACGAGCCTCCGAAGTTCGACGGCACTGGAGGTGCCATAGCCTTTGTGAAATGGATCGAAAGAATGGATTCCATCTTTCAATTGAGCGGTTGTACGCCAGAACAACAAGTCCCATACGTTTCTGAGTTGTTTGCAGATGAAGCTCGATTATGGTGGAATCTTCAGATTCGAATAATGGGTGCGACTGCAACATATGCGTTAACATGGGGTGAACTAAAAGGAATGATGCATAAGAAGTATTGCTCCCAAACGGAAACCCAGAAGTGGGAAGGTGAATTCCGGAGCCTGATGATGGAAGGTCCAAAGGTGTTGGAGTACGTGCAAAGACTTCATAATTTGTCACGAGTTGTTCCGTACCTGGTGAAACCAGAATTGAAGGAAGTGGGGAAATTCATTTGGAAACTAGCGCCTCAAGTCTTGAGCTTGATGACAACATCAACACCCCCAACAACTATTGCTGCAAGTAAGATGGGTTTGGCACTCGCTACGGAAGCACGTAGACTAGAAAAACTTGCTAACCCTACCAAGAAGAAGGAGACTCAGGTTGAGTCGTCCGGAAAGAACAAAAGGAAGCTCACCGAAGATACCCGAACGGATAATGATGAACAAAGAACTGTTCGAGGTTGTTTTGACTGCGGGGACAAAGGGCATTTCAAGAAAGATTGTCCTAACAACAAACAAGCCGACGTTAAGATTTACTTAGGAACTAAGCCTAGACGTGGTTGATGCAAGTATCACCACGAATGTGGGTGTTGGAAGCCTAAGTGCGGTAGGTGTGGGAAGAGAGGACACAACAAGGATGCCTGTGGGGCGAAGAGTCCCGAACAAGGAGGTGACAATGACAACAACCAAAGTGGAAATACTAATAAATTTCCAGGCTGCTACCGATGCGGGAACGTGGGGCACTTTAGGAAAAATTGCCCAAGGAAGATTAATAAAGACCATGAAGGGACATCCAACATCGGAGCTTGTGAAGCATGCCAGGATCCAGACATAACTACTGGTACGTTCTCTATCAAACAGAAATTTTGCATCCATGTTATTTGATACCAGTGCCGGCTATAGCTTTGTATCATTAGAATTTAAGAATATATTCGGGTTAACTACTAGTAAGTTAGATATTCCGTACTCAATCAAACTGGCTAAGGGAAAGCTAGTAGAAGCAAATGAAGTTGTCTGAGGATGTGTAATTGAACTAGGAGGTCACGAGTCTACGATAGATCTACTGCCAGTTGAGCTGGGAAGCTTTGGCGAGGTAATTGGGGTGGATTAGTTGCCAAGCGGTCGAGCGGAGGTTGATATCCGCACCCCAATGACGAATGAAGGAATGATCGTGACTCACGGAGCAGGATACGCCACCACGGATCACGAATTGCTTAAGGCACGAAAGTGGTTGTGGGAAGAATGTGTTGTTTTCTGGCTCATGTCGGGGACAAGGGAGCCGAAGAACTGGAACTCAAAGATACCCCCATGATCGGAGAATATCCTGAAGTCTTCCTCAAAGACTTGCCAGGATTAACTCCTCAACGATTAGTCGAGTTGCGCGTCTATTTGATTCCAGGCGTCGCGCCTGTAGTCGATATATCTTAGCGACTTACATCTTCGGAGATGCAAGGATTGACAGTGTAGTTTCAGTAGTAGATAGAGAAGGAAGATAACAGACCAAAACTTCTGTTTTGGATAACCTCAGTTCTGCTCGCCAAAAGAAAGGACGAGGACTTTCAAATGACCGGGAGCCGAACGGGCTAGCCAACAAGAGTCAGCGACTCTTGCTAAGAACTGACGACTTACGTATTTGATTAACTGTAAGGGCCCAACTACTATTGCATGACTGGTCGACGATTGAGTGTCGTTAGCGGTGAATTCGGGAAGAAGGTATACTGGTGAAAAATTGTGGGGCAATGACTTGTTCTTAGACAAAATGGTGCTTCCTACACAATGCACAAACCAGATCTACACGGGATACGAAATCTGGAGGATCTAGGAAACATATATTAGGAACCTTTGGGAACCCAGGACCAAACTCATGAGAGTTTATCACTTAGGAACCATATCTGTCAACTCAACCAAACATCATTAACTTGACAAACTTGTCATTGCAGCTAACAAAACCGAAAGTACTTAAGTTTTCCTCCGTTGAAGTCTTCACTGTTACTACTAACGAGTAGATATTTGCATTTCTACTCCCCTCAAAGTAGTTGCATCACGCTGATTTTCTTCGCTGAGAGCGAACACACGTTTGCTTCGTGTACTTGGTCACTTCTCCCTTTTGGTAGAAAAACATTGCTTCATCACTTGAAAACTCATATGTTATGCATGCACCTTTTACTACGCATGCGGTTTCATTTCAAACGCTTCATTGAAGTTCCAATATTATGTTGCTAAATCTGATTACTGAATTGTGATTCGAATGACCTACATTATTGTAATTGTTAGCTCCTTTGCTACCAAGCCAACACACTTTCTTGAAACCGTTTTCTTTCAAGATACATTCATGGTTTATTTGGCTACCATGCCGAGAATTCCTTGTTGATACATACATTTATTGTCAGGTTACGTTGTAACCAAGTTCAATTGCTTGAACTTATCCAGTTCACAGGTTTAACTTGAAACGCTATATGATGTATTGGGAGCATCATATTCAACTATTTTTGTAGAGATTCTTTCATTTCGAGTCGTAGTAGATTTGGTTGGTCTACGACTCCACTAAAACGTTTGATTTGTTTCGATACCTTGCGGTGATATTTTCACAAAATTGAAGCTTGCGCTAATTTGGTTACTCACTTCGTACACGGAATTCAATTCCCTATTTAGTTGTTAACAATCCATTTTGGATCTTCACGATCAAAGCGGTCTCAACACAATTGTGTGTTAAGGCAATGGTACATATATTCATTTCATAAGCACAATGTACCTCCTAACGATTCTTTCGTTGTCAATCAAATGCCTTACGATACTCATTACTTTTCATCTTCGATTGGAAACAGTGGTCCTTTGATGTTCCGTATTTAATTGGAAACTCTATAACATGGTATAAATCAAATCTTCAGATTGCCTCAGTACACTTTCATTTGATTTCAAACGCGGTGAACTTGTTCAGTCACCACTATTATTGGGTAATGCCATTACGACACCTTGTGGTGTCATCATAAACTTGTAGCTTGTGCTAATCATGGTAACCGTTTTACACGAGACCACACATACTTTTGTTTGATTTATCATTTAAACATTTCTGATGCAACTACGAATCAAGACAATGATACACCAGATTCGCTTGTATTCCATTCGGTGTATCTTCACCATTCAAAAATGTCAACACACTAAACCTTACCAGACATTTATTCAGGAGTTGACAGATCATTTTACTATTACGTTGAGTTGCTGCTTTTGAGTTCATATAGCGGGTGCTATGGGTTGTGAAAACTCGTTTGCATATTGCAACCGATCGTTTAAAACAAATCTTATTAGTCAAAACTCCACTTTTGTGGAACCCCTTCTAGCTGGATTACACTAGACTATACGTCAAATATGTCTTGTACCTTTGACATCCAATGCTGGAAGCACACACCTTTCAACCCTAGGATTCGGGTTGTTATATATTCTTGGACTCACCTAATGTGAGTAATGTTTGTTTCGATTTGATGATTATCTACTTTGATATTATTCATATACATACGTGTGTGACTTAACCATAAGAAGTAAGGTAGTACAAATTTCGAGGACGAAATTTCTTTAACGGGGGGAGAATGTGACAACCCTCACCAAACCAGGTATCCGTACAAATTAATTAATATTTAATTAATGCTTAATTACAGTGCTTGCTTACAACTGTGGTTAAACTGCTTCTTGATTTCTGATACATACATACTCATGCATCACACATTATACTGTCACTCTATTACTTACACACAAACATCAGTGACAACCTTGATGCACAAAAGCACAGTGAGCACACTATACGGATAACCCAGTAAACATGCTGACATTGCCAGCACTAGACAGACACTGTCTCTGAGGCCAGTATGAGCCGGGAATAGATTGTTACACTAGCAGTGAGTGTAGGGAGATGAGGTTTGTAGAACTGCGACACGAGGTGATAGTTATAGTGACCGGATGTGCCTAAAACATGCTTTAAGTACAAAATCCTGCACTTTATTACAAAAATTCAGCACTTAATATAACTAGTAAAGTGCAAAAGCATGGGAAAATAATACTAGACACTTTCCAAAGTGTCGGGAATTCATTGTGTCACTAAAACTAATATTAACGACACTTTAAATGCTTATTTAGCACTTTAACGGATCAGCATCCAGCCGAACAACCGGACTTTACCCGGAACATAAAAATATTGTCAATGACATTGTTTTTCCTTTTCTGAGCTAGTTAGGGTCCCCGAACACCCTAACACCCGTTATATTTCATAACACACTAATAACCTATTTTAAGTACTTAACTAAACTAACTAGTACTTAACCATATCATTGAAATCAAACTAAATACCCCCCCCCCCCCCCTTCAACCGAATCGGTCCCATAGGGGACACACTTCTTACAACTTTGATTATTTTATTAAGTCTTGCCTAATATCTTGGAGACACATTGTATGTTGGATAAACTCACAAGTTGGACCATAAATGAGCATGTAGGGTAACACTTATCTCACAAATCACCAACAAAGAAAAATGCTCTATCTCCCTCTCCTTGAAGTGTTCGGCCGAGAACACTAGTCCCACCACCACCTTCGTCAAGTTTCGATCTAGCAATATTACTTACAGACAAGTGTGCAAGGTGACATACAAGAAGACCCGGTGCTTTCGGAATCTCAAGAACCTCTCTACATTTCTTTTATCCGCCTTGTTTACGCCTTGATTCTTCCCTAGCCTCGAGCTAGTAGTAAGTGCTTCCCAACATCTTCTTGTTCTTATTTAAAGTGGTTAATAAGAGATTCAACGGTTAAAATCCAAGAACACACAAGATCAAAACATAAAGTCTTGAAAGACTGATAAATAAGTTGGTTAAAGAGTAACTAGTGGTGTAAATCTTATGAAACTTGTTTAAGTTGTGATTATTTTATGTTGTTTGATGCTAGTAGTGGGATAGATCATCATCTAACCATGCTAGATCATGTTCATGGAACATGAACTAGTAGTTTGTTAAGTATGAAAGCTACAAGATGATGAACTCTTCCACTAACAAAACATGAACTTGTGTAAAAGTGATTTTCCTTGTAAAATAAGGTTTTTAAACTAGTAGATCTAAAGATCTACAAGTGGTATTTTCAAAGAACCGAGTGTAAGAGGCAAGCCTTGTTTCTAAACCAGGATCTTACATAAACTTCCAAGCTTTTTAGTGAAAAAGCAAGTGTGTAAACACTTGTGTGGCAAAAGATTTAACAAAGAAATATTTTCGTAAATATTGACTAGAAGATTGTGAGATTACATATTCTTTAAAAATAAAGTTTTCAAGAAACTAATGTTATTTTTAAAGATGGAAAGATCTACTAAATATGTTGGAAAGTTACTACATATTTTTACACAACTTATAAGTTCATGTGTTGGCGATTAATACTTGTTTTGACTAGTTTGATGTTTGAACATTGTTTGTTGATGATTGAAAGTTGATTGATTGAATTTTGAAAAGAAAATGATACGCTTGTAAGCATGGCCACCTCCAGTTACAGAGGAAACTCTGGCGAAATTTTTCTAGAAATATAACACTTAGAAATATTTTTGGCGACAAGTGTTTATAAATATATTTTTAACTTGTTTTTAAAATATAAATTTCGCCAGGATTTTTATTACAAAGTAACCAAGTGTCGGAGGTGGATTTTCGTAAATGAAAATTTGTTAAATATATATTGAGAATATATATGTCTTAATAAAACGCTTGTGTGTTTACGTGATTATTATGTGAACTAAAGATATATTATTTTTAGGGTAAAAATAATATCACTTGATATATCATGAAAATTCGACTCCAAAATAATACCAACGCCCTCACAAATAAATATTTAAGTTACATCGGTATTGTTTTTACAACGCGAGCTCTAAAATGTAACGCGCGTATTTTCGAAAAATACTCTTAATGGTGTATTTTGACAAAGTATTATTTTGGGAAAATTGTATGAAGAAAAATATAATATTTTTGGGAAAAAATATGTATATTTTGGAATCAGAACATTTTAGACAAGTGATTTAAAATATATTTTCAAGTGAGACTTAAAAATATATTTTTCGGAATTATAACGTATACGTATATTTTGGTAAAATATTATTTTGGAAACTGTAGAAACAGAAATATGTTATTTTTGGGAATATATTAACATATTTTTATTTGGAACAATAACATCGAAATACGACGCCATCACTTGGCAAGGATATACGGGTACATATATTATTTTAAGAATACGAGTATACAAGTATAAATTACCCCCATCCTTGGGAAGGAATATACTTGTTAGATAATTAAGAAGTGTGAACACGGAATAGTTACCTAACTATTTCTCTAACAAAACGTTAAACCTTGAGCCAAGGCACGGCCGTCCGTCTAATAGAAGTTAGTAGGTGTAGGTCGTCACTCAGCAGGTTGATTTGGGATTGACTATTTCGAGACGCACTTCAGTGAGTTCATGTCCCCCTTTTCTCTTAACTGTTTTTCAGTTTTTAAACTGCGAGGGTGAAATACATGTTACTATGATTACGAATACTTTTTACATGGTATGGTTAGCGTAAGGAGGGTTACTACTTAGATCATGTGAGTGGGTAGGCGGGAACTGGAGGCCATTAATCCTCATTATAGGACCGAGGGCCATTAGCGGTAGATCTATCTGGGTGTAGCGAGCCCAACCCCTGAGTCCGCTGAATGAACCAGGTGGTGACTTTGTACCCGACGCAAAAATCTGCTAGGTTTGAGTCTTCCTACTGCACTTCACACATATCATTGGCTTTGCAACCCAATGGTGATCTCTTTTTCCTTATTTGCTACATACCAGGGACTTTTATACTTACTTACAACATTTTCAAATGTTTGTACATACTCACTTACACATGAACTCGCTCAACTTTATGTTGACTCTTCAAACTACATGTATTTCAGGAAACTAACGGATCTGGCACGGTATGCACGTATTTTCAAGCTGCGTTTGAATAAAGAAGTCATCCAGGGTTTAGAAGGTGTAACCTCTTCCTGGACGGGTTACATATCTCTAAACCTAGTATTGTTTAAAGTCTTTTGCTAAGTCTTTATAAACTCAATTAAATCAAGTTAAGGTTTGTAACTTATTTTGTGATTGTTGAAAATGGGATTTTTCTAAACTTTAGTAATGGATGAATATCTCATGTTTTTATCATATAGCATTGTTATGATTGTTGCTATGGTATTAAGAAGTCACCCCAAATAAACCCACGCTTCCGCAAAAGCCAGGGTGTGACATGTAACCTTGTCTTAGCTGGTCAGACCTTCTCTATCGATCTTATTCCTATCGTCCTGGGTAGTTTCGATGTTGTTATCGGGATGGATTGGTTATCTAATAAGCAAGCAGAAATTCTTTGCAACGAGAAGATTGTCCGCATCCCTCGTTCTGGTGAAGAACCCCTCGTGATTCATGGCGACAAGAGTGGTGCTGTTGTCGGCATCATCTATTTCCTTAAGGCCCAGAAGTGTTTGCGAAAGGGCCACACTGCCATTCTAGCACTCGTTACTGACACATCAATGGAAGAGAAGAGAATTGAAGACATTCCTATTGTGCGTGATTTTCCTGAGGTATTTCCTGAGGAATTACTGGGTCTTCCGCCTCATCGTCAAGTCGAGTTTCAAATCGAGCTAACTCCAGGGGCAGCACCCATAGCCCGTGCGCCTTATCGCTTAGCCCCATCGGAACTAGAGGAATTGTCCACTCAATTACAAGACCTCTTGGACAAGGGTTTTATTCGCCCTAGCTCTTCGCCCTGGGGAGCTCCAGTCTTGTTTGTGAAGAAGAAAGACGGTACCTTCAGAATGTGTATTGACTACCGCGAACTCAACAAGGTGACTGTGAAGAATCGTTATCCTCTTCCACGCATTGATGACTTATTCGACCAGTTGCAAGGGTCGAGCTTCTATTCCAAGATTGACCTGAGGTCAGGTTACCATCAACTGAGAGTCCGAGACGAGGATATCTCTAAAACAGCATTCAGGACTCGTTATGGGCATTACGAGTTTCTGGTTATGCCTTTCGGATTGACGAATGCACCTGCGGTTTTCATGGATCTCATGAACCGAGTGTGCAAACCTTACCTGGATAAGTTTGTCATAGTTTTCATCGACGATATCCTGATCTATTCGAAGAGTCAGGAAGAACACGAGCAACACCTGAGGCTTATTTTGGAACTTCTCCGAACAGAGCAGTTGTATGCCAAATTTTCGAAATGTGACTTCTGGCTTCGCGAAGTCCACTTTCTAGGCCATGTGGTAAACAAGGATGGGATTCATGTTGATCCATCCAAGGTAGACTCGATCAAGAACTGGCTTGCACCCCGTACACCAACAGAAATCCGCCAATTCTTGGGTTTGGCGGGCTACTACAGAAGATTCATCTCTCACCTCGCTAACTCAGAAGGGTGTCACCTACCGTTGGGGTGATGCACAGGAATCTGCCTTTCAGCACTTAAAAGACAGACTTTGTAGCGCGCCTATCCTCTCATTTCCTGAAGGCACAGATGACTTTATGGTTTATTACGACGCTTCCATACAAGGACTTGGTTGCGTGTTGATGCAACGCGACAAGGTCATTGCTTACGCATCGCGCCAACTTAAGGTTCACGAAAGGAACTACACTACGCATGACCTGGAATTGGGAACAGTTGTCTTCGCACTTAAGATATGGAAACATTACCTGTACGGTACCAAGTGCACCATTTACACCGATCACAGGAGTCTCGAGCATATCTTCAAGCAAAAGGAATTAAACATGCGACAACGTAGATGGGTCGAGCTCTTGAATGATTACGAATGTGCGATCAAGTACCATCCGGGCAAAGCCAATGTTGTGGCCGACGCCCTCAGTCGAAAGGATACTATACCTAAGCGTGTACGTGCGTTACAACTTACCATCCAATCTAGTCTTCCCACTCAGATACGAGATGCCCAGGTTGAAGCATTGAAAGCAGAGAACATCAGGGCTGAGTCCTTACGAGGATCGAGGAAGCGGTTAGAACAAAAGGAAGATGGCACCTACTATGTAACAGGGCGCATCTGGGTCCCACTTTACGGAAACTTATGCGAGCTTGTGATGGATGAAGCGCACAAGTCTCGTTATTCGGTACATCCTGGTTCGGATAAGATGTACCACGATCTCAAGACTACGTATTGGTGGCCTGGTATGAAAGCTAACATAGCAACCTACGTCAGTAAATGCTTGACTTGTGCTAGGGTCAAGGTCGAGTACCAGAAACCATCATGCCTACTTCAACAACCAGAGATCCCGACATGGAAATGAGAGCAAATTTCCATGGATTTCGTTACTGGCCTGCCTAGATCTCAACGCGGAAATGACACTATTTGGGTGATAGTGGATCGATTGACTAAGTCTGCACATTTCTTGGCTATCAAGGAAACCGACAGGTTTTCTACTCTAGCAGACATCTACCTAAAGGAAGTAGTATCGAGGCACGGAGTGCCAACCTCCATCATCTCTGATCGTGACTCACATTTTACATCTGAATTGTGGCAAGCTATGCACAAGTCCTTTGGTTCTCGATTAGACATGAGCACAACATATCATCCACAGACGGATGGCCAATCTGAACACACCATCCAAACCCTTGAAGACATGCTTAGGGCATGTGTAATCGACTTTGGTAATGGCTGGGAAAAACACCTCCCATTAGTAGAGTTTTCGTACAACAACAGTTACCACACCAGTATCCAAGCCACTCCGTTTGAGGCATTGTACGGACGTAAATGCTGATCACCTCTTTGTTGGGCAGAAGTTGGTGACAGCCAAATCAAAGGCCCAGAACTTGTGGTAGACACGACTGAGAGGATTGATCAGATACGACAGCGAATGGCGGCAGCTTGTGACCGTCAGAAAAGCTGCGCTGATAAGCGCAGGAAACCACTCGAGTTCCAGGTTGGGGATCGGGTGCTACTCAAAGTCTCACATTGGAAAGGTGTAGTTCGTTTTGGCAAACGAGGCAAACTCAATCCGCGTTATGTCGGACCATTCGAAATCATTGAGAAAATTGGCAAAGTGTTCCATGTGTCAAATCTGAAGAAGTGTCTGTCAGATGAGACCCTCATAGTTCCTCTCAAGGAACTCACTATCGACAATCAGCTGCGATTCGTCGAGGAACCAGTGGAGATTACTGATCAAGATGTTAAGATTCTCAAGCGTACCAGAATACCTCTTGTTCGAGTTTGTTGGAACTCCCGTCATGGCCCAGAGTACACCTGGGAACGAGAAGACCAAATGAAACTCAAGTATCCCCAGTTGTTTAAGAAAAGTGCAACCACTACTGAGGCTGAAGCTACTGCATAATTTCGGGACAAAATTCCAAACCAACGGGGGGATGATGTGACACCCCAGGAAAAGCCAGTAAACCACGCAACTTAACTAGCTTCTTCAGTAACCACGCACTAAATTTCGGGACGAAATTTTCTTAACAGGGGGAAAATGTGACAACCCTTGTAATTACATGTATCCGTACGATTAATTAATGTTAAATAGAAGTGCTTGATGATTGTGCTGAATTACTTAACTGCTTTCTAATTACTGTGCCATAATTACATGTGCTTGTTAACATACTAGTCTTGTGCAGAAAATTGACTAAATGGTCCTGAATGTTTTCCTAAGTGTTGGGAATTAAAAGTGTTACAAAAAGATATATATAGGACACTATACGGAACAACTTAGCACTTTAACGAACCGGTATCTAACCGAACAACCGGACATTACCCGGAACACCAAAATTGTCCCAGAAACATTGCTTAATTATTTCTTGGCTTGTCATGATCCCCGAACACCCTAACACCCACTAAAATACCCACTAACTAACATATGGAATTATATACTTAGAATTGAACTTGCACTTACCAACTTGTTACAAAATTTACATCTAACCCCCCCCCCCCCCCCATACCCGATTTCGGTCACAAGAGGACCCACAAAAATCCTCACCATACTTCCAAGATTTATCCCATATTTTATTAGATTGATTGCTTGTTGAGGTGAACAAGATATGTAGTAGGATCATTATAAGTATGGTCTTGAGATCACCATATCACTTCCATATCTTCACAAAGATTACACCCTCTCTCACTCATCTCTCACTCATCTCTCCCTCTCCTCTCGGCCTCACCATAACCGCCACCATCACCACCTAAACACCACCATCTTCATCCATTTCAAGCTTCATTCAAGACTAGAAGGTGATTTAAAGGAGCTCGAAGTTGTAGATCATCAAGGAGCTTCATTTCTTGCATTTACACACCATCTTCATCATCTTTGTTCTTGAGTTCTTCCCTAGCTTTAAGCTAGTTGTAAGTCTCTTGTTAAACCTTGTTTACTTCATATTTCGGTGGTTAATAGATATATCATGTTGGTTTATACAAGAACACTAAAAGAACACAAACATAAAGCTTGAACATAAAGATATGTAATATGATGAAATAATGCTAGTATGATGTTTCTTGTTTATGTTGATAATGGTACTTGACATGATAAATCTGAGTTAAATAAATGATAACCTGCTGTAAGTGTGTATGAGAGTCGTTGTTGTTCGCTAAACATGTTAACGGAATCAATCGAGCACGCGTTAGAAAGTTGAGAGCTGAAAACAGGAAGCTGGTTGATGTTTAGTTGACTGTAACGAGATCATAACTTAACGAAAACTTGATTTTCTTGAGTCTATAACTTGTTATTTCGAAATACGGTTCTAATGGTACTGGAATCATAATTTTTGGACTTTGTTTGCTATTTTTAAAGGGGTCGTTTTTCACAGCAGCAAAAGCTGCGTTTTTACTGTAGAAAATATGTGTTATGTTTTTCGTCATAACTTGAAATCTGTGTAGAATTAGCTCATGAAATTTATACTGTAGATGACTACTGATGTCTTTGTAATGCTCCAACTGGAATTTCATCAATCGGACTTACGATGAATTTTTAATAAATTATTCCGTGGACTGCAGTTAGAAAGTGATAAATCTGATTGCAGTCCAGTAAATGATTTTTTATAAAATGTTGGTAATAAATTGAATCCCGATATTTTTACACAGTAATATCTGGATCGTTTAAGACCTTCTGTAAAAAGTTGGGAATTTTTGGAACAGGTTAACTATTTTATTAAAATTTCCGAAACAGCCCAGTTTTGAATGTAAAAGCTGAAACGACATAAGTAGTAATTTGCGTGTCTAAATGTCGGGTAGGTTATCTGAGAATGATCTAACATGTTATATGTCAATGAAAGTGTTATGTGCAATGTAGTATGTTTGCTTATGAATGGGAATAGATGGGAAGTTTATGTGGGCATGAACCGTTAAAGTGATGCATGTTATGTGATAGATGCGTGTAGGAACTTCGTGCTTATTTGAAGTCACTAATAAACTAAGTGGTAATCATACTAGGAAGTGATTGACCGACCTTGATTGTTAGCTATTTTTGAGAGTCTAACCGAGCAACCAAAGGTGAGTTCACACTTTCTACAAGGCATGGGATTCCCGGTGGTTTGGGAATGAGTTAAGAAACTAGAATGGAACCTACATATCCTCCTTGGGTAGGATATGTACCGCCATCCTCCATAGGTAGGATGCCAAAATTAATCCTGCGTATTCTCCTTGGGTAGAATACGTACGTTCGTCCTCCTTGGATAGGACAACAACCTTAAACTACTAGCCAAAACTCTATCACCTAAGTCCCTCATTTTATATCGACTTAATCGCTGAGGGCGATGGCGAGCGGGTTGTTAGTTAATAGCGCTATTAGGTTTGACAAACCTCACACCGTGTCGTTCGAACGGGCGTGTACTAATGGATCATGGCAAACTGTCAATGTGTTGCCTCAATACATTTATTAAGTTGGTTCAATGTGTTGCCCTCAATACATAAGCGGGTAAGAATTGTCAGATGTATAGTATGGTAAAATTTCAGAAAATATTTACTAGGATCGAATTCATGATGCTTTTCGGGTGCTTATCTGTGTGTTTCTTTCTATATAAAACTATTAGAAAATTTTAAATATCTTCATATAACCAAAACACGACTGCCATTCTTTTAACAAAACGAAAAGGAGATGCGTGTTTTGCATATGTAAGAAAAAAATATTAGGTTTGGGCTTTGGAATGGCGTAAAAACTGGTTTTGTTTCATGTTCTTATTACTTTATTCTCAATCACTAGACTCATGCATAGTTTTCAGCCTTTCATAGAAAGAGGCAAACTTTGACTTTAAAGGTCAGACTTCTATTTTTAATTTTCAGATATCAACAAGATTTTACAAATTAACGGTATTCTAACTCTCTTGGTAGTTCTATTAGTTTTGTGATAGGTATTGACTTAAGTTTTTGTTGATTTTTAAAAAGGATTTATTTACTTATTTTAATATTTTTTGAATTTCTTATTAACTTTTATGTTGTTTTCGGAGGAAAATACAAACCCCATCAAGATTCTGAAGATCCCCTGGAACCCTTCCACGTGTTAGCAGGCGAGGTAACTACGAATGGGTTTAGTCGGGCTGGATCATTGTCATAGTGGAAAAGTGAAGCGACGAATTCATGTTGTATCGGTTATGAACACGCTTTATACACTTATGGTATTTGGTCAATCATTGTATTCAGTACCCAAATGGGGCAAAGGCACTCAAGTTTAAGGGCTACGATATTAATCAAGTTTTGGTCATATTGACTTGTTGCAAAGTCCAATTGTTCAAGTGTGTTTTGTCATGTTACATTACTCTTATAATTTACCAAACTTAATTATTTTGTTTATAATAACACATTGTCTGTTTTTGTTTGTAGTAAAGAGAGTCAATTTGCCATTAAATTACTCGACCACATTTTAAATGTTCATCCATTTTCAAGGGAAGGAAAAAGTATACTGTAGTTTTGGCGAAGTACTAACTCGAGAGAATTAATAAAGTAGCATAAACGAGTATTGCATTGCAATTTATCACCCCACAGCATCGTGCGGGTGTCATACTAGTTTATAAATATATATATATATATATATATATACACACACACTAAATATTGCGAGAACACGTAGAACACAATGAATCGTCCATTTTTTCTATCATAAAAACCTAAAAAGTAAATGAAAATGTTACAAATACAAGACTTATTGTTACTTATACTAGAATTCAAAAGAAAATATGAAAAATTTTCACTTTTTGTATAAGGTCCCCTTATTTCCACACCCCCTATTTTCTTATTTTCACATCCCTAGGTGTATACGGGCCGTATAACATTATACGGCCCGTATAGAATGTTGTTGCACAAAAATAAATGCAATGGAATGTTTTTTTTTGTTTTACATGTATACGGGCAGTATAACATTATACGAGCCGTATACAATTGTATACGAGTAATATAATGTTATACGACCAATGTATACGAGCCGTATAACATTATACGAGCAATATAATGTTATACGACTAAATGTATACGGCCAGTATAACATTATACGAGCATTATATACGGCCACCCTAAAACCTTATCTCACATGGTGTATACGGGCAGTATAAGGTTATACGGCCCGTATAGAATAAAATAAACTGACAAAGACTGCTCTTGTCAGTTTGTTTTATTATATACGGGCCGTATAACCTTATACGGCCCGTATACACCATGTGAGAATAAGTTTTACCATGTGGGATTATTAGGACCCTTTGTATAACCTACACATATCTAGGTTATGTGTAGGTTAAATTACTTACATGTTTGTAGGCTATGTGTAGGTTAAAATCGTTGGTTTTTTTTTATGTATATATAATACACATATGAATGTAAGAAAACATAAAATTTAAAAAATATATACTTTAAATCCCAAAATTTAGTATTTTTAGAATTGTTCTTTTTGTTCTTGCAATAGTTAGTGTTCTGTAATGATCCTCATCCTATATATATATATATATATATATATATATAGTGGAGGGTTCAAATGAGAAGAAATTCTTTGTAAGAAGAAAAAAAAAAGAAATTTCAACCAATATGAATGCTTCATTAGACTTCATTTAATATTTGTACTTAATGTAACTATAAGGGTATATTAGTAAACTTACATACATCATTAATTGGTAGTTTCATCTTTAATAACTAACTATATTAAATTTGTAATTTATTTTTAAGATATATATTTTTTCACAAAAAATAAAAATAAAAATTCATTTAAAGTGTAGGATAAATACGAGGTGTGTAGGATAAATTACGAGTTGTGTAGGATAAATTTCAATATGTGTAGGATAAATTTCGAAATGTGTAGGATAACTTTTGA